>CACRXP010000131.1:0-19695 GCA_902702965.1 Spirometra erinaceieuropaei | reverse complement strand
ATCCCACTGGTCAGCGCGCTTGCCAACACAATGTCCCATCAGACTACTTGGACCCAACGTGCGGAAGCGGTTTCTTGATATACACCAACCGCAGCAGCAGCAACAGCAGCAGTAACAAAAACATAGCCGCAACAACAGCAACAACGTAATCAATGGAAGCACAACAGCTTGACCATCAACCCAAGGCTTGGCGACGGCATGACTGTGCATTAACCCCATCGAGAACTGTTTTTAAGAGTCGGCAGGGCCGCTGTAACAAACAGCTAGCCCTTACTCCATAATAAATTCTCTTCGGCTTCAGAAGGCCAATCTGAATATCGCGCTTAGGTCGGTGACAGATGAATGCCAGGCCAGAGCTGACATTCACTCGGAATTAAACAATATTCAACGGAGGCATTACACAGTACGGTCAAGACATACAACAGTCCGATCGTCGTTGCCAACGATGTCCACCCTGTGCCCCACATCAAAGTGAAAGCAGGGGCAGTGACTTGCGCGTGAGTTAGTTTACAGTGCTAGTAGACTTTCGCTGCATTTGCCGCACTCTCTCCGCAACAAGGACCTGGTGTCGAGACCGAAAACGACAGAGGGCGCAGGTGGCCGGCACGGCAAAAATCCGCATCCCTGGTCCACAACGTACACTGACCAGGCTTTTATACAAGAGAAAAAAGGGGGTCGGCTCGGATCTCACTGAGTGCCATTGAAGCCACACTGAGGAGCCATTTCGGTCTGACTCCCAGTCTACGAGTTCGCACTCTACCTAAACACACGCACTACATTGACTGCGAGGTCAGAGTTATACCATTAGTCGGCAACCTTCCAAGCCGCGGTGATAGATTTAAGCGCGTCAGATTGTTTGTAGTGCGGAATTACCCGCTGAGAGTCAACCTCACTCGCTCTATTTTCTCCCGTGCACCAGTCAACTGTCCAAGCCGGTCAATCGACTGATGCTGTGATTGGGAGAGGTGGCTGACAGAGCTGAGAATCCCTCGCCAGCGCGTGTCACACACACGACCTGGCCTCCCATGGGCACTGGGATTTCACACACGTGGGGGTCGACTCCTCGGATCGCACACGCAGAGGAGACACATTGAGGAAGAAATCAGAGAGCACACTTCCCACTTACATGAGAGGTGTTGGCGGCGTGGGAGTCTGGAGGTGTTTATGCGTGGTGCATATGTTGATGAGGCAATGTGTAGTTATGCTGCCATGTCTGCGGTGATTTACCGCAGGCGTTCAAGAATGCGCACATGTGACCCAATAGGCCTGTCTGATGGCCAAATGTGCGAGGGTAATGCAGGCAATTGAGGTAATGACGTCTGGTGTGCGTGTTGGTGCTCCAGGCACTGGTTCGCCGGCCTTTGTGCGATGGATTTGCAAGTGACCGACCAGGCCGATACATGAGATGAGCGTGCGGTGAGTGTGAGCAGGATAGGTTAGGGCATGTTAGGCCGCTGTCGTTGTAATGCTGTAAGTGATCGGTGCGTTGGTCAATGGGAAGTTAATGGGGCTAGAAATGGGATGGTTGGTGGATAATGCGGTAAATTACGCTTTTTCGAGTACGCATACGGCCGAATAGGCCCATGCGGTGTATGTGCGTCGACATTGTGGACAGTGAAGGCGAACTAGAGAAGTGTATGTTGGGGCTCCTGTCAGTAGTGCGCCGGACACAGTGCGATGGGTTCCCAGGTGACCAACCAGGCCGATGCGCGACCACAATGAGGACAAATAGGAGCGAGTTTACGTCTCTGGAGATGGAGTGGTGATGGTCAGGGTGGTGGTTCGCAGGGCGTTAAGAGTGTTCTGGTCGGTATTGGGAGAGGTAGTCGTCGTCACCGCGCAGGTTGTTGCAGGGATGGAGATAACAGTAACCGACGGCGGCGGCGGAGCCTTGAGATTCTAAGCAGCGGTGGTGAGGGCGGTCGTCGTAGTGGACTCCATGAGGCTTGGTGTAGGGGCGGTCGGAGAGGCAGCTCTTTCCAAGTCTTCCGTTGACCTGTAACCGCTTCAAGGTATCATTGTAGCGATGGGTTTGACTTCCTTGTTGGCCAGCACCCGTGGTAACATCTCTATAGACGAGTTGTTTTGATAGACACTCGTCGTCCATCCTCACAAGGTGACTGCTCCATCGTACTTGCAGTTGTCCCACCGTGGCGTGGACGCTGAGGATTCCAGTCCATTCAAAGACTTCCATTCTGGGGTTCTATCCTGCCACCTCAGTTTTAGTATCCGGCGTAAGCAACTGGGTGGAAGTGATTGACTTTCCGCAGAATGTATAGGTCTCCAGACCATATAGCAGCATCATCAAAGTGACGCCTTTGTACATTTTCAGTTTGGTGTTCAGGTAGAGACCGTGGCGATTCCACATGGAGTTCTGAAGACGGCCAAAGGCCTGCCTGGCTGTGGAGATCCAATGGGCAACCTCGTTGTCGATTTTTGTGCTGTGCGAGTGGTGAGTGACTGAAAATGATTGGGGAGAGTACGCAGCCCTAATTTATTCCGTTGGGCACTGCAAATGCTTCTAAGACGGTGCCCTTGCCCGTGACGCGCGCGCCACCACCCCGTCGTGCAGCTGACGCACCATGTGCGTGGACCGCTCAGGACAGCCGAATTCCTGCATGATTTTCCACAGTCTATTGTGATTCACGGTGTCGAAGGATGCCGTCAAGTCTACAAGTGTAGTGTAGAGGTGGACCTGGATTTCCTGAAACTACTCTTGTAGCTGATCAGCGGTGAAGATCATGTCGGTGGTTCCGCGGTGGCGTCGGACGCCACACTGGTTTTCCGACAGAGGACCCTGCCCGATGTTGAGCAGCGAGACTCCGTTGTGACTATATCATAGTTGCCGGTTTCCTTTCCCCGTCGTATCAATGAAATCCTGAGGAACTTGTCCTCGGGGCCACATCTCCTGGAATAGCACTGTAAGGTGATCCATCATCTGGGGCCGGCGCACAGAATTGTTTTCAGGCCTTGATCTCTGCTAATACTCCCTCCCCTCCCCCCCCCCCTTTCAGTGTGCTAGTTTTAACATTCGGAGACGGTGTTAGGCAGATGGAAGGATTCTAAATCTAAAGCCGACAAGTTGTGGTGCATGCATTAACCTGAGATGATGAAAAATGCATGCCTGCTTGGGTCATATGGACCCAGCCAAAAGGGAGTTTAGGCAAGCTAGGTACGGTTTGAGGACGTTAAACGCACATTGTGCAGAGAAGGCGTATGCATTCATTTTAAGTTTGTGCTGACACTACAAATTTAGTTGATATATACTCTGTCGCCTTCGATGGGCATTCGCAACAAACGTGAGTAAAGAAGAATGAAAAAGAAACATATGAGATTTAATTTCCCCGCCTGTACGAGGGCGAAGCCTCAGCCAGCGATACGTGCGCTGTGACGCCCGAAGCAGAAGGGGTATTGGCGACATCACAGTGCGGCTGGAGAGCAAGTCCTACCCTCCACCCCAACCATAATCGGTATCGCTCAGTTGGACTTCCTTCCATCAGACGACAGGGTACATATGCGCGCTGCTAAGTAGAATGAACTGTCACGCAATAAAAACTAAATTGGCCTGAGAAAATCGCGTCAGGGGTTGCGAGCCAAAGCCGGATTGCTGACACTTTGGTTACATTTGGGGGGATAAAGAACTCCAAGTGTCGCTGGGAAGGAGGTTCCCTGAGCAGGTTACGAGACGTGCTCGTCCATTTGCGTCTTGGGCCTCAATCCGAAACCCCGAAGACAGTCGCATGGTGACAAGTAGTAATACAGAGAAGAGAGTGCCGACAAAGACAGAGGAGACTGGTACGAACATTCTGGGCTCATTAGTCGTCTGCAGGTTTTGATAACTGGGGTAGTAGACTTCAAAAAAAGCTTTTCCTCTAGGGATGAGCAATCTACTTTACATATTGAGCAAAGTAGAACACACAAGAACCTCTTTCGAGTGACGATGTCAAATGAGAAATTGTCGTATCACCCACCTGACCACCGAACCGCGGACGGAAGCCCGGGAAAATGAGAAGTCAGAACCGTTTCGGCAGTGAATGAGGGGCAAAAAAGGATAGATCAGCACGGAGGACTAGCCAAAATGGCCGACCTCGCGATTGGCAATAAATTTCAAAGGCAGATGCATGCACTCACTACTGGGTTTAAATTACAGTTAGGAGGATTTTCAGGCCTAAAAGTCGTCAGCCAGCTCCAGGTCTTGATAACCTGGGTTTGAAAATCGACTTCTTTGGTCATTGGGCGTTAAGACAATTAATAAGGCAGAAATGGCCATCCCAGTCTTCCTAATTTTTGTCGGTAGTCATTTCTGAATTCCAATAGGTTAGGGCTGTCTGATTGCGCTTTCAATGTGTGCCACAGTACTTACCCCTCAACATGAAGCCATATTTTGTGACGGCGGCAGATGGCTGACAGGGCGGATAGGCAGTCGGAACTTCCGTAGTAGGCACCGCCTAGGGGAATAAATTGAAACGACTTGCAAAAATTGAGAGGGGCAAGCAATTAGGAAAAGAGGCCTAATTGAGGAGCACGTCGGCCAATGGGTGGGGCCGATTTCACCCTTATAGTATTTAGCGTACGACTTTCGCACGCTGGTTGGTGCACGCTGAACCCCACGAGAAACATTACTTCCGCCGGGGTCGTACTGATGAGCTCTGCGTGCTCCAGGTCACAATAGGGAAGGCCCGCTCAGTGTCCGCCTTATTCCACCTTCCCATACCTAGCATGTTTGCAATGAAAAGGCAAGGCCAGAACTACTGAGAATAAGCGAGGGCGCCATGACTGACAACGCCCTTGTTCCAATCGACGCTTGCCACACACACACAAACGCCTGCCGCTTCTCAGCCTCTACAAATCAGACCACCCATTCTGGTCCCAGTTCGTCGAGAGTTGTCATAAAGCCACATTAAGGCGCCATAGCAGTCTGATCCAGGGTCCAGAAGATCAAATTATCCTGCCAGTTTGCATGCTTCCGATCTGCGGCATTTCGAGAGCCATAATAAGCTGAAGGTGCACCACATGCGGATCGGCCTTAATACACTCCCCCTTCCATCATGGATCGGTGACAAAACCGAGCTGATCCAGCAGGACGCTAAGAACGGTAGGTGTGGCAAGAGCCCCCTCGATGGCACAACAAAGAAGTGATTGGTCTCAGTTTGGGTATGAAGCATCAGAGCCACCCCCGTTGCAGTCTACCTGGCATTTGAACAGGGACTGCGTTCTGAACGACAACAGGTCTGAAAATGCGAGACAGAACAACCGGCTAAAGCATGCCAGTTCGACCGTCTGTTCCGGCGCAGATGGCTGGTGCGGTATGAGCCTGCGGCTAGGCGTGCCATCACCCTCCGCATCAGTTGCGGACACATATCCCAAATAATGTCTGCCGTGGCCTGGCCTTCCTGTGTTGGCCCAGCGCGTCTATCGCGTGACCCGTTGTAGGGGACAGGAATATGAATAGCCCTTCACCGGCAGACATCCGATTGATGGTAGATGAGCGATTTGAAAGAACCATTCCAGAAGGATACTATAAACCCGCAAAGTCTGCACTCCGCCCCGTTTCCAGTTCTGTGAGAAAGTCATGTAAATGGGTAGCTGCCTTCTCCTGACGAAATATCGATCTGCTAAGGTACAGTCTGTTCCACCGACATGTGCTTTTGCCTTGTCAAGGTGCTCTGCCAAACAACCTCAAACAACAACCTGCGACAATTTCTAAACTGGAACATCTACCAGAAAGCAGACGGGGAATGCCGGGGGGACTTACTGATGGGCCGAACCCCTCGCAGCTGTGCCATGCATCGACAGAATATCATCAAAACACGTATCTGGGCTTTTGGCTAGTGCCTGTGCTGCTAGTATGGTAACTTGTAACCTTAAAATATGCTACTACCTGCCTCTCGTCAGCTAATGAATATTACGCGGTTAGCCCGCTGTGGCAGATGGACTTCGGCCCAAACATCCATACATCAAACTTCAGTCTCCGCCTATAAACCTTGGTATAAACTGATCGACTACAAGTTCGCAGTTAATTTCTTCGGAAATTAAAAAGCAACAACCTCCGATACCGTCATTCAAAGATGGAAAAATTGTCTAAGATGTAACAGGCGAGGAAAAAGGCTGTGTCTGTGTGCCTACCTGAATAGGCGATTAGGAGTAGGGGTTTCCGGCCGAGTTTAACATCGTTCTCCACCAGCTTGGTGAAGGCCGACACGTCCTAAACGGGAAAATTGTTAAAATTAAACAGGTAAAGGGTCAGAGTCGTAACTAAAGACGCAACAGATACTTTTAACCAGAGTATGATGCTTGAAAACCAACTGAGATGGTATCTAAGGCGCGGGAAAAAAAATACAGGAAATAGCTAATAGAAGAGGAGCAATAATACGAAGAAGTGGTGAAGGTGGAGGTCGAGAAGAGGTGGAGGGCCAGGTAGAACTGGAGAGAAGGGATGAGGAGGAGGAGGAGACAGAGCAGAAAAAAGGGGAGGAAGGGCTCTTTGCTACAATAAAACGACTAGCATGAGGCAAGTAACTAAGTAATAGTGATATGATGCTGACAGCCTGGCAAGGTAGTGTGCCCGCCGTTCTTGACGGGAACCATCACTGACTTGGTGAACTGCAGGAACATCAGCATCAATTTGGTTACAGGGGGCGGGGACTTGCGCAGGATTTACCTCTCTCGCTCCCTCTCCACCCACGCCCACCATGTTGTAATGACAACACAAAGTCAAGATGAATTGAAAATGGCGCAGGCCCAGTAGCTGACCTGACCTAAGGTCGCCGCTTGCGTGCGCGTCAAACACACCCTAGTCTCTACACGCACATGAATAAAACTCCGGAAGGGCTTTAATTTTCTGATAGGGAGGTTTTCCCAGGAAGCCCAGATAAGACAACGCCACTACAGCCTGATCCTCAACCCGAAATAAAGTTATCCCGTTAGGCGGCAACTAGGCAGTACACAAAACACAGGTAGCTTTGGTAAGTCCAAAGACCGTTAGATTGGTCAAAAAGCAGGCGCTTGATTCCCGATGAATCAGCCTTCTCGCTTTACCCCCCCCCCTCTGCTATCGTCCTACGTATACCAGTAGCAGGACCGAGTGACTTCGACTGGATAGGTTAGGGGGTGTGGTAACTGGCGTGGCATAAGCCCCACGCTGCGTCTAGACAGTGTCGGTTGCATCATACCTGTTGCGCCTTCAGGAATGCATGCATCATCCCTGAACTATGAGGCTGGATATTTTAAGCAGCACCTTCCTCTACTGCAAGAGGGCGTACGCATTCATCATCGTGTGAATCTGTAAGGGTTGGCGAAGCTTGACTAGAAGCTCGCCAACCTCATTCATCTTACCTAACCCAAAAGGTTCCGCAGTTGGGTCAACGATAGTAGATAAATGGAGCGTGCCTGAAAAGGCCCGTTTCGAAAGATTTACTCCAAGTTCGCGCATTAATTTCCTCGGAAATTAAACAAGGCAAGTTGAAACTGGAGTTCATATACCAGAAAACACACGGGGAAAGCTGGGGGACCCACTGACGAGCCGAACCCCTCGCAGCTGCGTCAGGGAGCGGCATAAGATCGGCGAAACACGCGTGTCTGGGCGTTTAGCTAATACCTGTGTTGTTAGTACGGTAAATCATTGCACAGATCTATACTACTGGCTGGTTGTTGACGGTTTGTGAATATTAAGCGGTTATTCCGCAGTAGCTGATGGATTTCAGCTCAAATATGCATATCAAAATTTGGAGCGTGCCTCAAAAGGCCCGTTTCGAAAGATTTACTCCAAGTTCGCGCATTAATTTCCTCGGAAATTAAACAAGGCAAGATAAATGCGCTATGTCGAAATTAGTAAAGCCCATGTGTCCGACCATGTTCTCGTTGGCACACGTCTGAAAGCTCACCTCTTATCTGCATCCGAGATGCCGCGTGATCAAGGCCTATTATGGCTCCATCACTGCTCGACTTCCACAGTCCATAATAATCTAACTCAATCGTTCGATATCCGGTCTGACGTCCAATAAGGTTGTATCCTGTCGCCCATTTTGTTCAAACACGCCACAAATTGGATTAAATACAGAACCCTGCACGGTTTCAACAGTGTTGCGCTTGCACCCAGACGCCGGCTGACTGATTATAGACTGCGCTGATGATGGTGTCGCTGTACTGGCTTCAAGCCTTGGCGATCTACAGACCATGGCGTTACGGTTGAATGAAGTCGCTGTCTATAAACTCTGGGAAGATCAAAGTGTTCTTGCGCTGCATCCCTGGTAAGGAGGTATCCTTAGGGATTGAAGACAGTCAACTTGTGGAAGTAAACAGTTTTAAATACCGCGCGGCGAGGCTACTACCGAATGGACAAAGTAAGAACGGCATTGTCTCCCGAATCGATGCTGCTTGCAGGGTTTTCTCAATCCTCAGAAAGCGCCCATGGGGCTGACGTGACATTTCTATTGCTGCGAAGATCCGCGCGAAGCGTGCATCCGCCCGGTACGAGACATATAGGCCAACAACAATAACCGGAGTGTGTATGCCTCCAAGTAGAAAATGTAACACAAGAAAAGGCAAGAAAACATGACAATGTGGTGTTTGTTATGTGGGTAATGAAGATGTGCGGTGGTACGAAGCGTGTCAGATCCTAAACAGATGTCCGAGCTTACGTACGTTTATCCCGACGGGCATAAGCAACACTCTGTTTGAATTTAAACACAAACGTATGTGCCTTAGGAGGCTTTTACAAGAGATTCACTCACGATTGTCGGTAGTTCATCGGTGTGGCTTGAGGGGAGGCTCACAAGCAGAAGCCCCGAGCAACACAGCTAAAAAAATAAAGTCAGTCCGTAACTTCTCAACGAAGTACAAAATAATGAAAATGTGGTCACATTGACCCAACTGTGAAAAACTCGGCGCCTCGGTGGGATTCAAACCCACGCAGTAAGGGGAAGGCTTTAGTACAGCCAACGCTCTAACCATCTGAACTACGAGGCCCCGCCGGACGACACGAGTTTAATCACATTTGGGTCAAGTTACCCGCCCAACCTACTGCGACGTCTAGAATCCACCAAGTGTGATACAGTAAGTTGACTGCTCAAACAGGATTTCCTAAGTAATTCACCTAAAATCCACCAGATGACCACCAGGCTCACGTAATTCATAGGTATTTTGGCCGATTTTGAATAATTAATATTGACCCAGCTGTGAAAAACTCGCGCCTCGGTGGGATTCGAACCTATGAATTGCGTGAGCCTGGTAGTCATCTGGTCAATATGAATTATTCAAAATCTGCCAAAATACCTATGAAAATGTGGTCAGTTAAACAACGAATGCTGCGGCAGGCCCCCCACCGTCGAATTCATGAGATGACACAGTTGACAAAGTAGTGAAACGCCTTGCAGACAGGAGTTTTCTGCCAAAGGCCCTAACGAAGTTCCAGTAAATAAAACAACCGTAATAGGAGGCCAATCCCAAGACGGATCGCTCGCCTGTTTGCGATTTTGGTGTTGACCACTCGAGAATTTGGCGAATTTTCTCCGGGTCGAGGGTGATGCCAGTCGCATTTACAGTACGTGACGTATCTCATGAAATCTGATAACGGAAACTGATGAGAGAATTTCTGGACGCCTTTAACGTTGAGCACTTTGTTCGCTCATCCAAATCGTTCAATTAAATGCCCTTTTCTTGTGCAGGAATTGTGTTTATTTAATTATATTAAGTAACATGTCAGTAAAATATCAGCGAAAAAGGACGTTGGAATATATTCGTGCAATTTCCTATGTTAATACATGTCCTAAACTCCGGTTAAGCATCTGAGGGGCTTTTTTATTGAAAGGATAGTAATTTACCCGCGAGTTTTAATAAACAGATTTAGCCGAACCTGAAAATTTATTTTATGTCTGATGTTAACCATGGGGATCAACCTGCTAACACTAAGGCTATTAAAAGAAAACAATAGATTTTATCAATTCCTAAATGTCAAATTGGCAGATCTGTGCGATTTGGTGCCCTAAAGTGCAGTAATAATGCAGACAGGGATTCCTTCGTTTGAGTGGGCTGAAATTTTTCTGCCGATTAGAAAAGTCCACTTGAAGTCACATAAATAACCACCACCGAATGGTAATTTCCAGATTTAAACATATGAAACACTACTTGTCGTGTAGTTTAGCTTCTGTGCATATCTTATTCAGAAATAGAACGAGCAAAACATTAATAGTTTCAGCAAAATATCTGTACTTATATGGGCGCTCTGCCGTGCATTCATAATCGAAGAACGGAGTCCAAAGAAAAGCAAAAACAGTGGCATGTTCTTACGTTCACGGTAGAAAAAATATTAGTATTTCTCAGGAACGCGAAAGAAACGCTCAAGTGTCAAATTTTTACTTGGCCTAACCACGCAAAAATGCAAAGTACACACAGATCCGTCAACGGAGTGCAGTAATAAAACACTTCTTAAAGAGGTAACTTATAAAGGAAAGTTTCTTTATTGATCGAAGGCAGATTCGTTGCCGACCTTCGTTGTGGACAGACATTTTTCGTGAAAATGAAGTTTAATGTTTGAATGAGTCTTCACATGTGACCCAAACGACCACCTTCGTGAAAAGGAGCGTCTGAACACTCACTAATTCGGTAAATGCCTTCAATAATAATCTTATTTTAAAGTTCTCAACAGACAGGTGATTCAGAATCTGTCTTTATGGAAGATCGGGTGAAAACACTGAAAATTATGAAGTATTCAGCAACATTTCGAGGCCGATCTGAAACTCAACGTAATCCAAAAGTAAAGGAAATGTGCAAATTAATTTAACGAAAGGAACGTTCTCTCTATAAACACAAAATGTTATGTTTACGATCACGCCTGTCAGTTCTGTTTAAATTTATTAGGCGCCGACCGGCCTCATGGCATGTCACCTTATGAAAACCTTTGATCCTACGACGTCCCCATCGGTGAAATCAAGCAAAATCCAGCTTTTCTTCTTGAACCCCATCTCATTTACTTCAAACAAATAAAAAAAACACGAATTACCGAAAAGCTGTTTTGGAATCTACACTCAGAATGTAGGCAGTTGACAAACCGTTATATATGAAATCACACTACTTATTAAACGATATTTAGATGTAAACTTTACTAAAACACTATTATTAGACGTGATTTTATGTCTACTTTCATATTTACTACGTCTTTGGTATGAGAATACATTCTATGCATCTAAAAACTAAGTTTACTAAATTAGAGCCATTTCTGACGATTTCGGGATACAGCGCTTTTCAAAATGAATCGGCATTTCTAAACAACGCAACACTGCCTTCAATATTTTTTTAATGTTTTTAATTCTTTTAAACTTGTACTTAATTAACATAAAAATCGCACTCATGAAATGGTGTCGGTTTGGGAGTGATTCGCAATCATTCGTAAATTTCGACACATTTCATGAGTTAAGTCACTAACTGTACTAAGTATCCAAGATAGATCACTTGGCGTTGAAGGAGGTGACACTTTTTGAGGTTATTCATGGGGCCTGCAAAAATAGTTGCATACTACCTCCTCTAACACTGTTTCAAAAAATTCCCATGGCTCCACGCTTTATACGCTTCTGGGTAGACACACGGTAGGTACTCCAGGAAAAAAAATGTGTGAATCTGCAATGCAGCATGGCTGGATGTTAAGGAAGGAAGCGTGGGAAGAGCAGCTCACATTCAAAGAAAGCCAACGACGAAGATGAGGAGGGGCTCCAGGGCTGATATAAATCACCGGCCTCAAGTCCTGGTCGGATGCGAGGATGGACTGGAAGGGCGAGCTGCTGTCAGAGAACCAGGCCTCCTGAAGGGCCACACGACATACCGTTGAGAGAGCCTCATCGGAGTCAGCGGAACAGACGCGTAGACAGTTGGGTGAGTAGCTGTGCGTGGGTAAATTCAAAAAACGTACAAAACCACCATCATGGGGGAGGAGAGGTGGGCGTAATTGAACGCCAGCAAAAGTAGATCCAGAATGGCATTACCGACAAAGACAAGGGAGGCTGGAATGACCATTTCTGGCTTATTAGCCGTCGTTAGCCAGTCAGACCCAACCCCGAAGTGTGGAACACCCGAGGATCGAACTCGCGACCTGTTAGTTAGAAGTCCACGACTCTAACCACTGGGCCACGAGCCCGTTGCCCTGTCGGTTTCGATCGGGAATATACAATGGTAGAGTGCGCTCACCGATCGTTCATACGGAACTCACTCGTTCCGTTGTGCCTTAAGGGCTATCTCTCAAGCCCAACCAGCAGCCGCGCAGCGGCGCATGATATATAGGCAGAATGGCATTACCGACAAAGACAACGGAGACCGGAATGGCCATTTCTGGCTTATTAGTCGTCGTCAGCCAGTTACACCTAACTCCGAAGTGTGGAACACCCGAGGCTCGAACCCGCGACCTGTTAGTTAGAAGTCCACGCCTCTAAGTAGGTCCCACACTCACAATGCTTGAAGCAAGTTCCCACACTTTCAGATTTCGAACCATCTAAAGAATTGAATGTTCCGAGGCTCAAACAAAAATTATGCATTCTTAAGGGCCCATACAGTCAAGCGGTACACAAAATTAGCCTATACATACACATGCTGCTGGAAGTAAGAATCTATATTCCAAGCGTCAGTTCATCTCAGAAGCTGAAGAAATCCTGGTATTCCAATTACGATCGTCAGACCGACTTGTCACCCATATAACACGCACTGAGTAGCCATTGTAAACGGGCACGCTGATCGGACTGACATCTCAGATGACAGCCCTAAATAGATAGACAAATGCTGGCAATGCTGCTGACCCTCTGATGCTGAACTTGAGTACGAGTTTTATGCTTTGGGGAAGCCCGGTTACGGTCCAATAGCTCTAACCTGACTTTTATCAACCTCAGTACACACGCATTTCCACATAGTGTCCAGGGCGCACAGCAAACGAATGCTCCCACAGCTTTGATCACTTGCCACCACAGAAAAGGAATAAGGTTGGACAACGGCACTCCTCAGAAAGTCGTACTTTTACAGTTTAGCCGATATCTAGATGAACAGTAGATGACCTAATTCATGAGGCGAAGGTGATTTCGCGACACCTACAGTAGATGTGCTAACTCATGAAATGTCAACCAAAATTTCGAAATGCGTTCTCGTTTCGAAAAGATAAATTAAGTAGTGTTGTAAAACTAATCATGATGCAGCATAAATCTATAATGATCCGGTTACCTCAGGGTGTCGGCTTTCGAAAGAACTTATTTTCGGCTGCATGCAAGATCTATACTCTGCAAAAAATGACTACATATGTAGTATGCAATTTTCTCATTGATTTTCGATGTCCTTGAAAATGCAATTATATTTCCTGGAAAACATGGATAAAATATTCATTCTTTTACTTAATCGGTAGAGAATCACGTTTTCTTCCAATTTCATACTCAAAAGAAGAGTGTAATTCGGTTTTAAAAAAGTTTCTAATTGTGAGATTTTTTAATGCCGTTAAATGACCGTTCATGAAACGTCATGTATCTGCATTTACGAATGTGGCTTGTAAATTTAACAATATTGCATGCATTTCTCTACGGTGTTAAGAGGAGACCATATGAGGTTCATAAAATTAAGCAGTTGATTTGAGTACTATTGGTAACTTTGCAAGCCACGTTCGTAAATGCAGATACATGACGTTTCATGAACGGCTATTTAACGGTATTAAAAAATCTCACAATAAGAAACTTTTTTGAAAACCGAATTATACTCTTCTTTTGAGTATGAAATTGGAAGAAAACGTGATTCTCTACCGAATAAGTAAAAGAATGAATATTTTTATGCATGTTTTCCATGAAATATAATTGCACTTTCAAGAACATCGAAAATCAATGAGAAAATTGCAAACCATATATGTAGTCATTTTTTGCAGAGTATAGATCTTGCATGCAGCCGAATATAAGTGCTTTCGAAAGCCGACACCCTGAGGTAACTGGATCATTATAGATTTATGCTGCATCATGATTAGTTTTACAACACTACTTAATTTATCTTTTCGAAACGAGAACGCATTTCGAAATTTTGGTTGACATTTCATGAGTTAGCACATCTACTGTACATACAATGCTACCCATCTCAATTATTAGCTTAGCGCGCTTCAAAAAAGGTTTCACGAACAGAAAATGTTTTTATGTTATTTTGCCGGGGAAAAATTGCAATTTCGGACAGAAATCAACGTTTCCTTGTATCCAGGCCATTTCGCATATTTTTAACTTCCCTCGACCACATCTATGCATCAATGATGGATTCACTAGTAGAGGACTTTTATCTAAACGGGGAAAATTTGTGACTGAAAAGTGCTGTCTACTTCAAACCAGACTTTTCAGGTCGGGTAAATCAAGGAGGTAAGATGTGAATATGTTATTCTTAGAGAAACAATGTTCTGTTTTTGGAAAATCCTAACTTTTAAATTTGCGTCTTTGTACACCCTAACAGCATTAATAGCGCCGACAGGTAATCTTTCCCTTTAACGCATTAGTAATTCCCAGGCATACACAAATATCCAATAAGCATCCGTAAAAGGTTCACTATCAAGGAGTCACGTTATTTTCGGGCATATGGTAAGATAACTTTTGTGCCATCCGAGAACTATTTTAGTGTCTATACGGCCACACTATGATGTAATTATAATCGAGGAACTGAGGCTCCAGGAAGTAGGGATAACAAAATGGTTCCGGAAAAAAAACGAGAAGTGTTATCGTGTTTAGAGAAGACGAATTATCGTAATCCGTCGGAGGAATGCATAAACGAGCAGAATGTTCAATTTTCCCCAGAATTTACCTTGAAAAAAAAAAGATAAGAGGCATGGACTTTCAAATAAATCACTTTCTAAGAGAACTAATTAGAGGTTTTTCATTTGGTCGAGAGGATATTCAAGGACGGCCTTCTCTGTGGACGTTCACTTTTTCGGCAACTAGGTCCCGTACTTGGGCCAGTCCACGAACACGAACAGTAGCTACTTTTCTGTTCATTCAATTTAAAACACTGAAAATCGAAAAGTACTCACCGATACTTCAAGGATGACCTGAAGCTCGGCTAATTCCATCGTCGTCAGAAAGCAAACAGTAATTTTACAAAGAAAAAATCTCGTGATATACAAAAAGTGGTATCCATACGATTACATCCGTTAATTATCTTCCGATTTTTAGCTAATAGTCGATCCCTTTACATGCGACCTCGGAAAACTTTTATCTCTGCCCGAAACCAAGCAAACTGTTCTTCGCCGAAGTTAACTGCAGCTAAACAAAGCAAAAACGAGTAAATTGCACCGAATTTTCGTAAAAAAAGCCTTGTCTAAGAGGTGGGTTAGGCGTCATACCGCTCATCTGACTAGTTCTTGGATGATATTTACCCTGAGGATGGTTTGAATGTTGCTGGGCTAATGCCGTTTACTTTACTGAGTTGCCTATATGGGCATGCATTATGCACTTCTGTAAATAAAGTTTACTCCTTTGTCACAAATTTTCACCCTTCCGGCATTTACCCTTCCTCTGGAATACTGTTGTTCTTAGCCAACATAGTACTACTTTCAATAATTCCCTTTTTGTTTTATTTGACTGAGAACCACTCAGTATTAATTAGAATTTTTTGTATATACATTTGGGTTGCGTTTTCGCTTCTCTAAAGAAAATTGTCATTTCTAACCAGCACAATATTACTTTCAATGCTTCTTTTGTGTTTCTGCTCGACTGAAGGTCGTGCATAATTAACTGGAGTTTTGGTCGGTAAAGTTGGCCTAACCCACGATTGGTGAGGTTTTTCGTGAACTTACGTCTATCTCACGAGTTCCAACACCAACTGCATATCTAGGTCGGACAAACTTTTATATAAAACTCCTTGTCTTTGAGCCTCATCGATCGACTTCTAAAGGTGGGCATTATTTTCAGTTATCCAGCCCGTCCTGTGTCTTCTTTATCCCTTTAGAACGGACGGCCCTTATAGGTCCCGCCCCACGACTTCCTGTCCCGTCAATCATCCGATCGGAGCAGTTTCCCTACCCCTTCTACTGTATCACTGTGATCGGACCAGTTCACGAGATTACAATCTTGTTGCAATACCACGTCATGTGAAAAGTAATTCCCACTGTTTTTACGAATGATAACTCTCGTCCGTACTGATTTTGCCGGCAGTTTATGAGAGCAGTCTGAAGTCTTCTGTTCCAGGCCAGGTTTTCTACGGTCGCCACTCCAGTAGGCAGCAAGCCCTACTGGACCGGCCACCTTTCTGCCCAACAATTATCACCGCATCTGTTCATTTTCCTTGCTAATTAAAGCGTGGATTGACGGAACTGGAGGCACAGATGAACTCCAGTTGCGATCGATGCACTGGGTAATCGAACCTGACCTAGTGATTTCCGGCGGCCGCCTTATGCAGTAGAGATATCATCAGTTGTCAAACATGTCTTTCGTTGTCGCCAGTAGGAAGCTGGTGGGCGGACAGAATGGGATCGAGTGAGATCCTAACCACAACAGTGAGGGTCAAACGCCCACTTGACATGCTTATATATCATAAGGCCTATGACGTACTGATGATCGGTAACGACCGTGAAACAGCTGTCTGCGTCTGGCCTGTTGCACTCTTAGCGAGCTGCTCATGTATTACATGTCTTTTTTATCCACGATCTACTTATCGTGTATGGACAACGTGCATACGGTAAATCAGGTCTTAGCAAAGAGCGGCTGTTCTGACGCTGGCTCTTAACGTATGCACTTAGGGGCTTAGGGCACAAGCAAAGGCACTTTCGCAGTCAAAAAGTTTACTTCGACGTTTGACGTACTCTTGACACTGTCAGGCAAAGTGTCACCTAGGCACGGAACAACGTTAAACACATTAGCAGGTCCCAGGATATGCTTCAAATAAGTTTATAAGAATGCGGATCGTCGAGTAGACTAAAGGCTTTCTTCTGGTAATCAGATTTTCCAGCACCACAGCGCGTGACCTATCTCATGAAATGTTGGCTGAAATTCTGAAATGCGTTTTCGATTAGGAAGGATTACTTGGTCGCGGTTGTGATACTGATTATCTTGTGGCATACTCTTATAACATTTCGGACTCGGCAGGATGTCGGCTTTTAAATGCACTTCTTTTCAATCTCGGTAGAAAGCGTGCTCGGTAAAAAATGACTACTTAAGTAGCATGCATTTTTCCCATTGATTTTCCATGGTCTTGGAAATTCAAATATATTCTATAGAAACCACAAACAAAAATGTGCTTTCTTTTAGTCAATCAATAGGGAATCACGTCTTGTTTATATTGTATACTTAAGGAAGGAGTATAATTAGGTTTTAAAAGTTTTCTAATTGCCGAAAAATTTGGAGCCCGATCATTCGTTGCATTAGCGCTTAGTGATTACACTCTACAAGGTGCATACGTTCCGCGTAAATAAAACCCCATATTTTTCTATGTCATTAAAGAGATATTATACAGAGTCCATAAAAAGGTTGCAATGGATGCGGACCATGTTGTACATTTCATGAGGAGCAGTGGTAAACGGCCAGGTACGATGCTATGTGAATGCACATATCGCGGTCTTATAAAGTCTCATAATTAGAAATTTTTTTAAAACCTAATTATACGCCTTCCTTAAGTATAAAATATAAAGAAGACGTGATTTTCTATTGATTGACTAAAAGAAAGCTTATTTTTGTTTACGATTTCTGTTAAATATATTTGAATTTCCAAGACCATCGAAAATCAATGGGAAAAATGCATGCTACCTAAGTAGTCCTTTTTTACCAAGCATGCCTTCTACAGGAGATTGAAAAGAAGTGCATTTGAAAGCCGACATCCTGCCGAGTCCAAAATGTTACAAGAGTATGCCTTAAGATAATCAGTATCACAACCGCGGCCAAGTAATCCTTCCTAATCGAAAACGCATTCCAGAATTTCAGCCAACGTTTCATGAGATCGGTCACGCACTGTAGGCACGGAACAACGTTAAACACATTAGCAGGTCCCAGGCCATGCTTCAAATAAATCCTTAAGAGGTGACATTCAGACCGGCTGACAGTTTGTCATCTTCAAGGTTCCGGAGATGCAGCAATGCAAGTCTACGAGCCGCTCCTGCCCCCTGCCCTCGACCGCAGCAAGGAGGTTTCCTCCACTCTCACCATTATAGTTTGTTGATAGGAGCAGAGGCCTCAGTGTTATCTCCATCATCGCCATTTAAAGGAGGACAGCAGTTGCCAAAATGCTCAGATTAGTGTTCACCACGTCAGAGAATACGGATGCTACAAGAATCTTTAGTCACGGGTACCATGGATCATCTGAGGTTGAAAACGTTTCGAGGTCAGGTATCTAGAAACCTGGGAGGATATTGAGGTAGGAAACGATGGTTACCAAGAGTTCCGGCTGACCACATCAACAGCAAAGCTGCACTTTGAGCTTGCCCGACAGCTGGTCAAACGGAATGATTTCAGACACTCTAAAGCCTTCTTCACAAAGTTGCATGACGGTTAAGGCCGCAACGCCAATGCTGTATGCTACCAAGTGGACATCCAAAGTTTTCGACGAAAAATGTTTTCCCAAAGTCTTCAGCACGTTTGCGGCGCAGACCTGGAAACCCTGAACGCAACATTCTGCTCTAAGGGGTACACAGACGAGTTACAAAATTCAGAAGAGGTCAAGGTGCACTGACGAAGGAGATTCACCTAAATAACCTTAATCACTATCCTCTGAGTTATAGGCGGTTGCACGGAGACTTGATCCAAAACTTCCGTATAATGAAGAACCACTGTCCCTTATCAAAGCCTAGGACATCCAACCGCCCTCAGTGGCTAACACGAGAACTCAAAAGGGAGATCAACAAGAAAGGAAGGTTATGGAAGAAATTTCGCGAGAACAACAACAATGCAGTGTTTACAGAATACAAAGTTCAAGGAAATAAGGTGAAAAGTCTGATTTTCAGGAGGCGACGGGATTTTGAGAGTAATTTGCTCCACCGAGCCGTTAAAAATCCGAAATTGCTCTACAGCTATTTGCGGAAAAGCACACGTAACAGGAATCCCATTCCTGTTATGAGGAGTGATGACGGCTTGGAGATATCGGACAGTACAAATAAAGCTGAGCACTTTTCTCAATTTTTCCGATCCGTTTTCACAAGAGAAGCAGACTTTACCCCATCTAATTCTGAGAACATGAGAGATCCCACTATCAAAAATATTGTGTTTCGAGAAGAAGCGATTTTGGAAGAACTGAAAAGCTTGAAGGAATGTAAATCTCCCGGTCCAGACGAGATCCCAGCAAAGCTGCTCTTTGAGCTTGCTCAACCGCTGGCCAAGCCACTATCCTTTCTGTGCCAGAAATCGTTTGATGCTGGAATCCTTCCCACAGACTGGACTACGGCGTCGGTGGCAAACTTCTCAAATGGATCGAGAATTTCCTCGTCGGCCGTTCCCAAATCGTCTGCGTAGAACAAGAGCAATCAAGGCGCACATTCATAGAGAGTGGGGTCCCACAAGGCTCGGTGCTCGGACCAACCCTCTTTCTCTTGTTCATCAATGATTGTGTAGATGGGTCGGACTGTGATAGTGCCATGTTTGCGGATGACATAAAAATCTGGAAAGTCATCCAGAATGCTGCCGATGAGACCAACTTTCAAGAAAATCTTTGTCGATTGGACGAGTGGTCCCGCAGATGGCTCTCGTCCTTCAATTTGAACAAATGTATCATACTGCGCCTCGGAAATCA
>CACRXP010000130.1:1250278-1288012 GCA_902702965.1 Spirometra erinaceieuropaei | reverse complement strand
TCCTTGGTGAACCGTATCTGCACCAATCAATCCATCTTTTTGCAAGGTTCTCTAGCTCCCCATCGTAGAGCTTTTAGAAATGCAATCAAGATAAAGCAAAGTGATGGAATAAATAAAAAACTGCAAGTTCTCATCTGTTTATATTGCAATTAGATATGTATTTTGTATTTACGCTGGATAGGCTTGCTTTTTTACACTATCTCATATAACGGACAAAGTTGCAACATGGGAGGTTTAGTGATATTTTCTGCTAACTGAAACTGTTTAGTTTATCTAGCATGTTGAATTTAATTGTACCCAAATTTCGGGTCGGTCTTGAAAGGAGAAATGGACGCATTTATAGCATTCTTTACCACACTCATATTAGTTATGCATGTCTTGAGTATCATCGTTTCTCAAAAGAACATGATTAATTGCATAATATGAACGTTCTTTGTTGAGACTCGTTAAGGAGTTTCTTGTTCTTTTCTCTCAAATGTTTTCACATATAAACCACGGACAATTTTGCAAGTGATGGTCAATCAGACACGTCAGTTAACTATCACCTAAACCATTTACGATGTAATTACTATAGCCCACCCACTAATAGTGCCAGGGCGAATTTTTTAGTATATTTAAAGTCTTGGTTTGGTTTTACTATTTGTTATCTTGCCGTGCAAATGACAAAATATATTAGCAAACTTCTGAAAACTTACTTTATAACGATTATCGCACTAAAAATTTGCAAGTAGATATTTTGTATGCTACGTGTTTTTATTTGTTCCGCTCTTTACGGATCCTGGCAGAAATCAAAGAAAGCATTAGCTGTGTTACTTGAACTGGTGGATGTTTGTCGAGACGACATTAACATTAAAATAGCTGCATAAATCTGCCCATAATGTTCGCTTCCATTATTTGCAAACAAACAATTTGGATGACCGAAATCCCTAAAAAAACCTGCGGACTAAAATCGGTGTTGAAATTTTTTTATAGTGTTGCAGACTTTATTCATTCCCTCGTTGCAGTAAATAAGGTAGTTAGATATCATTTTCGCGACATTTGTTAACACAGGACACCTCAGCACAGGAATATGATCTTATGTAAGAAAATACTCAGCGTCATTGTTCAACATGCTTACTGCATGGATCATCTTCTCACTGATACCACATTACTGGCAAACGTAAGACCAGAGATGTAAGTGCCACATCTGCACTGCCAGTATAACTCCAAAATATGCACTATGACACTCAGATAAGGTTTAGAAATAAATTGAAAATTGCGCCTGCTATGTAACAGATATCAATAAATTAATGTATAAGGAATAACGTTCAATGGTTTGAACTGTTACATAATTTATGTGGCTAGCTTCTAAAATTTTTACAAAGCAAATCATTAAGTTTTTCATGTATCTCAAGAGATTAATACCAATTCAAATACTGTTTTATTACGCAAATAGAACCTTACGAAATCAGATTACCATGGAAAATTTTATTTATCAGAGAAAGTTAGGGCACGCGTAAAACTAATTGATCATGTTCATTCGAGGGTAATGTTGAATACCCAACTTGCTAGAGGTGACAATCACGTGAGCCGCAAACTTCTCGAGTCATGTTTTTCCAGTCCTTAGTCAATCAACAAGCGCAATGACCTTCCCGCTCCATATTGGGCGCTGAGACTTTGTCTGGGCAACTTAGTTAACCGCGGAGACAGATTGCGGAGGACCACTGTTCCTGGTGTCAATATCGGCGAACCTAATTGCCCAAGAGTCCACGCGGATGACGAATTCTGGCAGTCAGCAACTCGACTGCGTGAGATGAACGTGGGAATCGATAATCTTGACCGGCACACAAGGGCATAGCAACTGCACGGCAACTGCATGCTTCAGCACCTGGCCACTCGGACCGTGATGTACTCGGGAGTTGCCAAATTCGATAGGCATGTAGCGGCCTAGCATCTACATCCTATAAATACTGCAAAAACTGGGCAATTTACCACCCTTATATGACTCCGTCTCTGATGATGGATTCGAGTGAGAATCCGAAAAGTTCGGCTCATAAAGCTCTTGTTTAGGACCGTGACTCCTCGCTGTTTGCTCGTACTTGCCTTTTCGCTTCTATTAGCGAATTACCAACTATATATATTAAAGACAAACTTTGCTTCTTCTTTACATGCACACACTATTGCATGCGTCAGCTTTGCAAAAGCTGCCGGCGAAGCATTGCTGATCTTATTGAATAATTATGGATCAGCCTGTAAAGATATCTAATAAGGAATAGGCTAAAAAATATTTAAGAAATAAAAAGAAACTAGGCACTAGGCTTATAGTTTTCTCTACGCAAAAGGATTAAAAGTACGAATTATTAATCACTTTGTTGTTTACAGTTGATTTTTAATGAGCATTTGCAGTTGACATCTAGAAATAAAGTGAGAATTAAGACTTTCAAATTGAATTAACTAGCGACGTCTTAACGTAAGTACTCCACAAATAAGTAAACTCACTATCTCTTCCATGTCAGTAGCGTTAACGGAAGCGCGACGGTCTTGATGAAATTTCACTATCCAGTACTTTTGCGTTAGATCAAGTGCGCCTGTGGTTGAGTTACTAGCCAAAACAATTGGTGCCAAAAGGACAAGAAGTTGCTGTATTGTCTTCAAATTCACCCTAAACAAACAGTGAAAAACACATGTCAGTATAATACCCAGAAATAGTTAAAAGTCAAACACGATTTATTGCTTTTACAGCCTGCCGATTTGCCTACATATAAGAAATTTGCGCAATTTTCAAAATATTTCTGCTTACATTTCGGTCAAAAGCTGCTATTTGCAGAATCCCCTATTAACTTGATTTATTCTTTAGAACTTTTTCATAACCACCATATATGTACGTTTTTGTTTAAAAACTGAGAAATATACATCTACGCAACAAATTAAAGAACGTTTAACTGAAAAATATCATTAGAATTTTGAAATGTTAAAGAGGAAGGCATACATATTATAGCCAAGTGTCATAGATTGGCTCGGCCACCAATTTTTGTGAGTTAATATATATGTGCCCAGATATAAAACACAGAGATAAAATCCTTTAAAAAATATCGACATTTATATACGTTATTACATATCTTATGACTGCAGAAATTACTTTTCTGTCAAATCCTAACACATTTATTAGTAACTTATGTGTTCAGACTTTTAATCAAACAATTAATCCGACTAATCCTTGTGAATACGGCAAGCATGAACATTTATGTCCTAAAATATCGCTATATTGGAGAATCCTTTAAGTTTCGCCCTAAGTGCAATGGACCAGCCACAGATATTTAAATGCGGTCAAATCTTTGTCTTCTATTCACCCAAAAAATCGTATGGGTAGATTAGTTTTCTTTCTACATAATAAATACTTTTCTAAAGTGCTGAAGTGGCCAGTACAACGACAGTTCTGATATCAGTAGAAAAGAAAGACGTTTGGAGTCGTCAGAAGTTGTCTCCAAATACATAAACTGTATCCAGCCACAAAACTTATGTTTACATTTAAAAGTATTTGTTGGTAAACACGGCCCCAGAACATCTTAATTTCTGCTTTCTAATCAATCGGAGTCATTGAATTCTGCAAAATTTGAAACCGGGTGCTAAAAGGAAATAATTTGCCGGACTTTACCGATCGTACGCATCTGGCCATTGTCGATTAAATTTATTTGCAATAAGAAGTAATAATTAAGATATTGTTTGTCGAACGTCTGAAAATCGTCACTCTTAGTCAACCGAATGGAAGTCTGTAATAAACCTCCGACAGTTATTTTGATTGGTGTGATTACAGACTACATATAGACTGGGTATCTCATAGATAGTTTTTTCCTTACAAATTGGCAAACAGACTACAACAGTTCCACTTTTACTAGATATTTCCATGGACTCGTGTCTCGGGCGAACGTATTCATTCTGTCTATCTAAGAAAAACTTACTTGGCTGACCGCGCGACGGAGAGAGAGCACCCTAATGGGCAGCGTTTTCCGATTTTGAAAGTGCGTTTAAGAAGATGTACAAAAAATCTAGGTTCGGTTATCATCTTCTTATTATATTGTAATAAATTCAACAATGATTCTCATTTTCGGACGCACTGAACGCCTCGTGGCTAAAGCTTAAATTAAATAGTAAATTTGTAATTCAAAAGGAGTCATCAGCGGGAAAGCAGCAAGTGAACAGTATTCTTTGATGTCCATAAATCAGAGTTAATGTTTCACTAAGAAACATGACTGATTATAATATTCTTACCTGTTTGAGACAAAAGGTATACGAATATTGTTAACAGGCTGAGATACCCCCCGCCAAATCTATATGAAATTAATACCTCTCTTGGCTGCGGTAAACAACTTCTCTCGTGAATGAATAATTTTTCATACACAACACGTAAAACAAATTTGTTGGTGGACATTTCATATAAGGTTTAGTGGCTTCTGCTTTGCGAAATCATAATAAAATATGATCGGTTTGTACGGATGATACAAAATGCCATTAAGCAGCTGATGTTTATAGCCTGCATAGGTAAGTTTATAATATCAAATTTTTTCTAGGTTATTAATTTAACAACAACAGTTTAAACTGATTTTGAGAATGGAAGATAGTTATGGATTGAAGTAATTTAGATGTTTTCGATGCAAGCAAACATTTTGCCTAAAGTGTGGAATAGGCTACGAACGGCAACAAAATCAACACACAGCGGATTGATTAATGCTTGACGATGTTTAAAGGGCAATGTTGGCATGAAAGTGCCTGAAAATTACAATAGTTTAACCGATAATTATGTCTCCATCAAACTTCCCCTAGTATTCTTTTTAATTATTTTCGGTACGTTTTCTAATTTTAAAATTAAAGTGGGTCGGCATACAGCATACATATTTTGGGCTAAATTACAGCTTCTAACGATATCGAGATAAATGGATGTCAGCGAACCATGCACAAATAAATTGATATTAATATAGTAACTTACTTGATTGGCCAGCATACGTTTTCATATTTAGTAAACCTTTTAAATTGGACCAACTTTCATTACAAATCAGCATGCAGTGCAAGCAGTATGCTTTCCAATATTAGAAGATATTTTTGTTTTACACATCCGCTTGCAACCATATGACTAACGAAGACCTTTGTCCTGCTAAAAAAATTAACTTGTTTGCAAAACGAAAAAAAGAATTTTCAAGAAAACTTCAAAATGTGCAAAAGTGTTAGCTGGTAAACGTGGCTTCTGAAAAACTGGGTACATCAAATTGGCGTGTCTTTTGCGGGGCATGGAATAATAGTCAGAGAATAACATTAGTGCTTCTAAATTATGCATGCTATTTTTCTGTAAATTTATAGTTTAAGCGAAATAATGAAAGGGAGCATGTAGGCATAGGTGATTTTATGGCATGAATCAACAGTAACTCGCGTAAATAGCGAACCTCCAATGAAAGGTTTCCACTATTGGTTAAAGCCCTCTAATTTTACGGGCGTACCGTAGATACTGAGCGTAATCAAGTATCTACAGGCAGTCACCAGTGTACTAGTATGAATGCAGCCTAAACAGGAATTACTTTTCCTGCCAATGCATCTTCTTTCATTGCTCACAAGCAAATGTGGTTTTTGTAATGCGAAAGGTGAAGTTTAACAATTAATTTATTAATATTTCCCTTATGTTTTGCGCTCTTTGTTGCACTGGTTTTGCGACTGTGCACAGAAGTAAAGTCCAGGCCAGTATTCTTATTTACTCTGCAGATAGTAATATAGCAATGCGTAAAGAATATTAAAATAGGGTATTACATTTGTTAATGCCAGAAATTTAGCCGACAAGCACTATTCTCTTAGAGGGTTCCAATAAATTGGGTTTTCTAAGGGTTGTTAACTTAATTTGGGTCTCCTTAACCAGCAAATGTAACAAGATTTGGCGAATTGGAAACAATGGCAGTTCTCCTCAATATGTTCGTCTAACTTGTGAACATTATATGTATCTTCTTGTAAACCCTAAATATATTTGCGGATCACTTTTGATTTACAAAATAGTCACTTATATGGGTGCCTTCTTGAAGACGTAAAATAATGCACCTATTGGGATCATTATGGTAGTTTATGAATTAGATTTAACTTAAGTGCAGCTTATTAATTGAAAAGAAGTCGAAGGATATATGCGCAAATACTTTTACCAGTTTTTCATGCATATTTTAAGCATATGCATTTAAACCTAACAAAAGCATTCAATTGTGCACGCACCATTGTTTCATGTGAAAGGCTACGTGAGTTAAAACTTGAGTTTCCTTGCAGAGACGTCATCTTTGATTTAATTTTTTCTGAAGTTAAGCACTTGTGCTCGGTTTCACCTACCAGGCAAAATGTGAGCATATTTCATTGTCATCAACATACATGCAACTCCGATTACACATCTCTGGATTTCAGGAGATACAAATGAATTACATTTGTCATCTGCTGCGTATTTGCGTTCAACTTATATCTAATTAAACGCACACATTCGTGCTCTGTACTCATTTGAATGTGCTCGTCTACAAAAAATAAAAAGGATCTGTTTAATGTTTTCTTTTAATTGACGTGTGTAAATAGATTGATGATTTTCCAAGAATTTTGCACTTATTGTTTGTGGGTGTAGCATTTCCTGCACATTCCCATCTACCCAGCCACGCACTCAGGTTTAACAATGCCAAACTTCTCTCGAGCGGTGAGTCTAGGTGAGCTGTTTGAGTCAAGGTTAACTGGCTTCCAGTTAATTAACGAGTGTTTTGACCTCGCACCCGCAATTGGATGTTAGAGACAGCCTGAACCGAATAATTAGCCATTCGAGGAGGGCGTACGCGAAACCTGTTCACAACCCTTAAGTCGTTGAACCAGATGGTCTATCATTGAGCTCGCTAAAGTTCAAGAGGTGACAGCAACTAACGACCAAAATGCCGGTCATCAATCCCTTATCGCACAAAACGCAACCCTCCTCGGTCGAGGGGGGCCGTTGGGTTTCAAATGTTTTGCGGTAGCATAGCTACCGCGCCCCATAAATACTGTGCGCAAATTGCCCGTATATTTTCATTGGTGATGACTTTGAACTGGAGTCATGACTAAGTTATTTCAAAGGGATCCGAAGTTGATATTTGTACTTTTTCGCGGGTTCAATCAAATCTATATTTGTCTTTTAATGGATTGAGGAGTTTGGTGCAAATTTCGCAAAATTAATCGCACAATAGTCAAAGAAAGTAATAAATGCCATACTAATCGAGTACCTTATTCTTTTACTACATAGAAACATAAAATTCCTGTTCATTACAAAGCAAATTTCTGCTAAGCATGGATCGTCTTGACGTATAAAGCAGTGGAGTTTGGGAATTAAAAAACATGTTTCGATATGTTGCTCAGAATAAATGGGGTATGCCTTCTGGATAGATATCGTGTAACAGTGACCCGCCTCTGTAGCCCAATAGGTGAATACTTGACATAATGCCCAGTTGCCATGGAATTTAAGTTTGAGTTCCAGCAAACCCTACGCTTAAGTGTAAAGATCGATCGCAGGCAACTAGCATGGGGTGACAATCTCTGTATTCTTTAACTCTGCAGATAGTATTTCTGTGTACCAATTTTGGTCGGCTATCTGCATATTATTTCGTCCGTGTTAATAGCCGAACGTACTGCCAATTACATTCGGCTGTCAGATATAATTATTTGATCTTTTAGAAAAACTTGAGAGGAGTTTTGTCTGATTATTTGTGTTGTGAGTTGCGTAAACTTAAAACGTTTATTGGGAACATGCACTGGAAGCCAAAAGTACGCGGAATTTTTCATGAACCGAAATTTGGAAGAATATGTCAAGTTAACTGGACACTTTATAAACAGATACTGAGCCATTTAAGCTATTAATAAACAAAGTGGATTGTCATATCTTGATTGTCTATTCTTCTGCAAATCTATTCGTAAACTTTAAAAGTTTGCACACCTAAAATATTGTGTAGGATTATTTATGTGTCATAATGCGCTACTAGTTTATTGCGAGTAATTTGTTTTTTTGAAAAAAGTAACTGAGACATCAGATGGAAAGGTACTGCAACCAGACTTAAGGCTTTCTACCGCCAATTACACTTCCGTGGAGTTAGTACACTGGTCTTCGAGTATCAGAATGAATTTAAATGTTATAGAGCTACCACTGACACGATGATCAACTCAATGTGATTGTGCATTAAGATGCAATGGAAAGGTTATTCAAATCGAAAAAGACTTTGTTAAGACGTGCAGTGTGAGGAAGATCACATTAAAAAGGCAAAGGCGACAAAGCATGCAGAATATTCTGAAGTCCTTAATTTCGAGACCTCACATTTAGCTGCATACGGTCATTGCATAGTCATATGATAAGGCAAGCTGTTCGAGCAGAGATCGACCTAGACAGATAAGACGCGATAATTAACATGAAACATGGGTCTGGTATGCGGATACGCATGGCGAGGGGAGGGGGAGAGAAGTCATCTGAGCATGCGAGGAAGGATTACAGTGAGAAATTATCGGGCTTAATTTAGAGTGCAACGCGCGGGCCGCATTCATTCATGCCGGGGAGGGGGTCGCTGGGATGGGGGCGAAATGAGAGGAAGAATATGGGAACAGGGTTTCGTCCATTATCGATCTTTACCATGGAAGTGCTAGTTGTATAACGTTGTCCAGTTGGTTACGGAGTTCTGGTTTTATCCTCCGTATTGCATCGACCTCTGCAAAGCGCAAGAGACGGTCAGTCGTCGCCCAAAACAGGACCTTGAATGCAACGATTGGGTCCACCTATGGCCCGTGTCCACTAGGTACTTTGTAATTTAACTACTGGATGCCTTTATTCCGCCCTAAGCAGCCACTTTGGCATGTGTTCAGATCACCGAGCTGCTAACTGCCCTTGCCTGCGCCCAACGTTCTTGCATCTGCAAATACATGTAAACTCATAAACACAGTTTTATGTGGCGTGCATAGGCAGCATGTCCTTAACTGGTCTAACTGGAATGGCAATTCAAGTGCAGGCGACTTCTCTTCCCTCCCTCTCGCTATGCGCACCCGCATACTAGACCCATGTTCCATGTTGACTATCACGTTTTACCACTCTAGGTCGATCGCTGCTTTAACAGTTTGCCTTATCGTTGAACTATGCAATGACCGTATGCAGCTAAATGCGAGGTCTCGAAATTTAGAACGTCAGTAAATTCTGCATGCGTTCTCGTTTTTGCCCTATACGAAGATCAACTTTTCAACAGATCGATAGATTCAATGACTTACATGTTGGCTTTTCAAGAAAAGTGATTTCATTAATGGTATTTTGACAGAAACTCAACATACGGACGCAAAGTTACTGTCAAATACACCAGTAGTGAATTGATTGCAATTGTAATTTTAGTTTATTCCAGGATAGTTGCAGCAGTGTTTAGCATATGATCGAACTGCAAATGTCTAAAATTAAATAAAATGTGTACACGTCTTTTGCAACGATTTGTGTAAGACGAATGCGCCTAAATAACGAAGTGAATGAGCAAGCTCTGAATACACAAATATCGTGAACATTGACTGAGCCCTCCAGTTATCTGCGTTTCTGATCGGCTGTTGTCCAGTTAAGGCATACTTATTTCGCAAAATCATGGTCTATGTCTCATTCTGCAACTTTTACACTTTATTGAAGTCAGTCATAGCTAAATTCCTGTCTGTCACCGAGGAACTAGCGTACTCAGCTTTTGTTTGGACAACTTTAAACTCAATGAAGCAAGCGCAATCGGATTAAGCGTTAACACTTGCAACTGGAGGCAACTATATGATCAACTGTGTGAGAGGGCATCATAAGCATACACTGTTGAAAACATAGATATATAATGCTTGCGATTATTGCTATCGTTGAATAAAGAGAGTCGATGATCTGTACTATTCGTCGTTTACGACATTCGGCATCTTATAAGTAGATTTCGTGTTCCTTTAATGCAAATAGTCAATAGTGTAGTGTATACATAAATTCGACCTTTTTTCAATTTAATCGAGTCTCTAAGCTCACCTTGGTTGTTTATTCTAGAAACGATTGCCCTTTTGACTTATTTTGTTAGTCAAGGACACGATGGAAGCTAAGGTGGATTGCATAAGGCCATATGTAGAGAAGTACGGCCGACTTATCTAACGTACAAAGTTTAGTGAAATTTAAACGAGACACTTTTAGATGCTGTGGCATAATCCCACACAGGTTCCAGAAATTGGGAGTCAGATTTAAGAACGTTGATGACATCACCGGCAGTCGGATTTGGTTGTCCATTCGTGTGTGATTCATGAGCTATTCGCTTGCTATGTACATATTGTTGATTATTCCAAACACAGGTGACGTCGCTTCAATTTTTCCCCTTCCATGCTATGAATGATAACACATTTAAACTTCATAAACGCCTTTTTAAGCTCACTACTATCAATAACGACGATAGCTGTTATCTGGTTAGAGTTATGGATTGGCAAAATGTTCATATTCAAGGTCTTGCTGTTAAGGACGCATTTTAGCAATTTAATTGAGGAACGGAAATGTATTTTTCATTGTTTTGGTCTTAAGGACCAGCGTAGGACATTCATAATCCGGGAGGTCTTTACTGGTCTTTTCGAACAAACTGGAACTTACTCTCGAGGGTAGAACAATCAGTTTCAAACAAATCTGTAACTGAACCTAATACATTGCCTTACGTCAAGTATATTGCTAAAGAAAATTTGAAAGTCAGAACTAACATCTAGTTTGAAGTCAATTTACCAATGCATGAGGGCTTTTCGTGTTTTGACTGAAGCTGTATCTCTCACACACTGAACGACAAACGCAGTTTCATTAAGGTAATTTGCTATTTTTGAATCAGCTAATTTCTACTTTTTAAGAGGCTTTAGACTTCCGAACTCGTTTTGTCCGCTGGCACGCTATGGAGCGATTGCATAGGAAAACATGGGATATGATCGCATTAATGGCCATTTGAATTCTGATTGCATTCTTTGACATATTGTTGGTATAGAATCATGCTCAGCATAGACATTTGACTCCAAAAAATAAGCACCATTTTCTGACTTGCTATTCATAACGTCTGCAAAGCTTGAGATAAGAATTCTCTGCTAAAGCACTGCCTCAAAGATTACGCACTCAGCAATGCATGAGGTCTTATTTAAAATGACCGTTAATTAATTTTATCGCACCCATATCAACTATGAATCCATAAAGTTCGTTAGCTGATGTACATAAAAGCGATAAAAGAGCACTACATGCATGATTTATATCTGTTTGAAGGTAATACACATTGCACGTAACAAAATGTTTAATCACTCCGTGTTAATAGTTCTAACCGTTCATCTAATCCTTACTGTGTTTTGGACATTTAAAGTTTGCATTAATAGTGAACATGAATCTTCGTCAAGTGATTCTACATTTAAAACAAAAACGTTTGATTAACAATAAAGATGTGGCAGATAAGCAAATTCTAAATGAACCAACCGTATTAAATTCAACGGGGCTCAAACCTACGACATAAAGTGCAAGGCTGGTGTGCAGCCACCTCTCTAGGTACCTGAGTCACACGGTCCTGAATAGGATTCTTGAGTTTCATCGCATTTCGATCAGGTTACCTTCCCGACCTAATGCAACATATATAATCCACCAATTTTGATACCGTAAATTGACTGTTCAAGGCAAATGCTTAAAGCATTAGGCCAGATGCTATGTGACCAGAGTATATTGTTTCGGATTCCAAGACCTCTAAACCATGGGGTGGACAAGGTTGATGAAGAATGACTATAAATTCAAAAAAGACATTGAATCTCCATGAATTTTCTTAGTACTCCTTCTCCATACTGCGGATATGGACTCGCAGATTTTGTTTCAACTCTCTAAGAAGAAAAGAATTGAGAGATGTTTTTGCATGCCGATCAATATTTGCACATTAGTTTTCGGCCAAGAACAACCAATGAATGCCCGCTAGTTTATAATTCCTTTTAATGCCGCCCAATAGTTGAGATTTATCACGTTTTGTTATCTTTAAATAAACGTTAAGAGTTTGGTTAAACCGTAACATTAACGTCGACCGCATCGGAATTCGGCAATCGCATATGTCTGGTCTAAAGTCAATCGATTAACGTGCACGCCATGCCTCCGGTTTTATTGTAAACAATTGCTCTTAAAATTGCCACTTCTGAGATGGCGATTTGATTCATTTTCAGTACCTATTTGAGAGCAAAATCTGACTTTTCAAGTGTGTTTAATGTATCTAACCTTCTGCATATATATGTAATGCCGTAATTACACATAATATTCTAAATATCTCTGTAAATTTGTCTTCTGTAGTTTATAAAATAATTGAATATACCGATGTTAACCATCGGTTTTACGACCAGCATTAAGGAGAATGGGCCTCCATCTTTAAGTCTGTCCTGTTTGTATTCTTCTATGAAATGATGTTGCTCATCACCTGAAAAAAGAATTTGAAGAGTGTGTGTATGTATATCAATTGTCAATTTCGGACACGCTATTTTAAAAAAACCTCCTTTTCGCTTTAATAAACCAGCATATTTGTATGCGTTCTTCCGTATCGTTTTTGTAATGTCCAGAAAGCCATTAAGGTCTATATAATGGTTCACAAACCGACAAATACATGGCCCCATCATCTCCCATGTAGCAAAGCCGGGTTACCAGCAATAACGCAGAATTGTAGAAAACTGTTGTCGCATGCCGATTATTTGTGACATCTTTACGAACAACAGATTGTTTGATGCATCCAAATGCAAGCTCTATGTACGGGACTAAATTTGTCTTACCTTACTATAGACCAATTATTACTGAATTAACAAATTCAGGTTAGCGACAAGTACTGGGGTCTGGTGAAGAAAAAGAGTAAATTCCAGAAAAGATACCCCAATGATTTTACCTTCAATGTACCTTTGCGATGCATATCCGTTTAATGGGCCGTGCTCCGTCTTACGGCAAGATATATATGTAAAATAATTAGCCGGAATCGCTTCTAGCTTTATAATTGAATGCCCATCATGCAGGCAATCTCAGGTACCATTTCGGGGTCTTTGGTACTATTGCAATGCAGCCTCACACATGTAGTTTGTCTGCAGGTACATTTAATGTCCTCAAAACTTTAGAATGTTCCTGCCTTATTCCCGACCGTTAGTCAGGCGAAGATATTTGTTGGAATTGGGAAAATTTGGGTCTTTATTGATCCATCGTTCTTTGCATTAATCACATCAGAACGCTCAATAACCAAATGTTCGCTTATCTTGATCTATTTCGCAACTGCGGTACGTATTCTGAAGAAAAATCACTTGATCACCTAAAAAGGTAATTGATGACCAGAGACCCATGGGTTAGTCTAAAGATAAACAAAAAGTTTCAATATAATTAACACATCCCTAAACTCCATGCCATATGTAACTGACCTCTATGACTGCAATGTTTTGCGTCTTTGTGCAGCACAGCCTTGCGTTAGTGACGTCGACATGTCAATCCGACATACCACTCTTTGGCCAAGGTTTCACAGGGACATTTTCAAGTGTGTCCGAATGTTCATCAGAAGATTTGCGTCTACTGTGACCCGAGAGTATAATCCGGGGTTTTGCATTTGATGAACCGCCTTATACGACTGGCCTTGTTTTTCTCTTTTCCAAGGAAATTAAGTTGGTAGTTGATGCACTGCGTTTAGACGCGTGCGTAGATCCAACGACTACGCACACCCCCTCTGTACCTTGGTTTCGACCAAGTTGGCTGCAACCTGGATACTTGACTGCCCTTGTTGATGGTCAGAAAGGATGACGTAAAATCTTAAGAGAGTGAAAACTTTGTCAGATGGGGTTATGCTGTCCCATCTTAGAAAAATAAGCGTCAGCCGCCTGTGGGACATACCGGTGGTAATAGGAGATTTGTAGGTTGCGCTGGGGAATGCACAGGCGACGAGAACAAGCCATTGTATGCAAATGAAAAGTTATTTGGGATGTGCGGTTGTACATCGAATGGTTAAGAAACAGTTGCCCAAACCCCTACCATGACACATAACACTAACCCTAGCCATAATCCTAACCCTTTCACCCTAACCCTTACCCCTAACCACAGGCCTTAACGCTAACCCTATAGTACTGTGCCCATCAAATGGAGTTATATAACCACAACTTACTAAAAACGTTTTCAGTAACTTTTACATATACTTGTTTAAAAAGGATTATATTCACAATTTTTGTACTATTGTGCATTACGAAAGGTCGTCATTTGTCCAATGTCCAACATATTATAAAAATTGCGCATATATGCAGGCGATCGTAATGACAGGCATTTTAATAGGAGTTAACCTTTGTAACTCTTTTGGTAAAACCAGTCAATTTTGGCGACGAATAAGGAAATTTTGTTTTATCTTTAGAGTAACCAATGGGTCCTGGTCATCATTTCCCCTTTTAGGTGGAAAAAATGATTTTCCTTCAGAATACGCACCGTAGATGCGAAAAAGGTCAAGATAAGCCAACATTTGGTTATTGAGCGTTCTGATGTGATTAATGCAAAGAACGATGGAATAATAAAGACCTACATTTTCGCAATTCCAACACATATCTTTGCCTGACCTACGGTCGGCACTTAAGCAGACACATTCTAAAGTTCCGAGGACATAAAATGTACTTGCAGAAAAAAATACATGTGTGAGGCTGCATTAAAATAGTACCAAAGACACCGAAATGTCGCCTGAGATTGCCTGCATAATAGGGGTTTAATTATAATGCTAGAAACGGTTCCGGCCTATCATTTTACATAGATATTTTTGCTGTAAAACAGAACACGGCCCATTAAACGGATATGCATCGCAAAGGTACGTTGAAGGTTTAAATCATTGGTGTATCTTTTCCGGAAATTACTGCTTTTTTCACCAGATCCCAATGTTTGACCATAACTAAGTTCGTTATTTCAAAAACAAATTTGTTTATTCCCGTTTATAGAGCTAGCATTTAGATGCACCATGTAATCTGTGGTGCGTAAAGATGACACAAACAATCGGTAGCAAAAACAATATTCTACAATTATGCGTTATTCTTGGTAACCCGACTTTGCTAAATGGGAGGTGGTTGTGTAATGCAGTTGTAGGTTCGTGGGGTGTAGGGGTGTCAGCGGTGGGTTCACGTAATGGTCGTGGTGGTCGCTCACTTGCTTGCAGGTGAGACTGCGCCTAGCGTCCACTTGCTGACACTCAACTCTCACCTGTGGCTCCACGTAGCTGGACTCTGCTCAGCGGCCACACCCCGGGCAACCGTCTCGACCGGCGGGTTGAACCAGGTGAGGGGGCCCTGTACGCTGTGCCGTGTGCACAGGGTTTGCGGATTCCGCTGGATGTAAGGTCGGATGGAACCTTGCGTTGGCACCGTCGTGACGTGGTTCGTCTCTGCACGCCGCTGGACAGCCGGTGACAGGATGGATCTCCACATCGACATCGGTTTGACGAGCCCACCTACGCCGTCGGAGACCGCGGCTTACGGCGAATTCGAGTCGCTCTCCACTACAACCCGAAGTCGTGGTCCAAAATTGGAGTTCGGCCGTGCCACAACGGCACATGGCAGCCCTATTCAGGGATGGCACTGCCAGCCCCCACGAGGGGAAGGGCCTAGAAAAGGCGGCCTAAAAATGCTGAACACCACGCCGTCTGCAGGTTAGCCAGGGCCGCAGACGTCTAATCATGGTCGAAACAATCAAAATCAAAACAACAACAATATCAATAACAACAACAACAACAACCATACTCATTCTCCTCATCCTACCTCTTCTACCTCTTCCTCTGCCTATTCTTCTCCTTCGTCAACTTCTTCTCCATCTCCTTCCCGTCGCCCCACTCGCTCTCACAAGACTGGCAGGGCGAGCCCGCTCACGCTGGCAGCCTGGAATATTCGTTCCCTTTTAGACAATCCGAGGAGCAACCGACCAGAACGGAGGACGGCGCTAATGGCACGAGAACTGGCGCGCTACAAGATGGACATCGCCGCACTCAGTGAGACCCGATTCTCCGAACAAGGCCAACTGCAGGAGGCGGGTGTCGGCTACACCTTCTTCTGGAGTGGTCGACCCAGGGCAGAGCGACGTGACGCGGGTGTCGCCTTCGCCATTCGGACCGACATCGTGGGACGACTGCCCTGTCTGCCGCAGGGAATCAGCGATCGCCTGATGAGCCTCCGCCTGCCTCTCCAGCGAGGAGGCAAATTTGCCACCATTATCAGTGCCTACGCTCCGCCGATGACCAACCCCGACGCCGTCAGAGACAAATTCTACGAGGACCTGCAGGCCCTCCTGGCGACTGTGTCGAAGGCGGACAAGTGAATTGTCCTTGGCGACTTCAACGCCCGCGTCGGCACAGACAATTCTGCCTGGAGAGGAGTGCTGGGTCCCCACGGTCTCCGCGGCTCCAACGACATCAGACTTCTGCGCACCTGCGCACCTGCGCAGAACACCGCCTCATCCTGACGAACACGTTCTTCTGTCTGCCGGAGCAAGAGAAGGCTACCTGGAGGCATCCTCGGTCGCGCCAGTGGCACCTGCTGGACTATGTCCTCGTCCGGAGGCGAGATCAGCGGGACGTGCTGGTGACAAAGGCGATCGCGGGTGCTGACGGCTGGACCGACCATCGCCTCGTCATCTCGAAGATACGTATTCACGTTCAGCCTCGCAGGAGACCACAAGGTAAGCGACCCCAGGAATACTGCCTTCTTGTCTTTGCCCGCTCACCATCTTCATTTCAGCAATGGGGTAGCTCAAAGGCTAGACAACCTTTCTATTGCTGCCGACACCGCCGCTGCTGAGAACGCCTCCGTGGAGAACCGCTAGTGTCAACTGCGATACACGGTCCGGTCGACGGCGCTCGCCGTCCTCGTTCGCGCTCCCCGCCAACACCAGGACTGGTTCGACGACAAAGACGCCGCCATCAGAAATCTGCTTGCTGAGAAAAACCACCTACACAAAGCCTTCGTAGATCACCCCACTGATGCCACCAAAGCTGCCTTCGACCGCAGTCGCCGCCAACTGCAGCAACAACTGCGCGAGATGCAGGACGCCTGGACTGCTCTCAAAGCTGAGAAGATCCAAGGGTACGCGGAGCGAAACGAATGGAAGAACTTCTTCTCTGCGATCAAAGCTGTCTACGGTCCGCCGACGAAGGGCACTGCTCCTCTCCTCAGCGCCGACGGCAACACTCTCCTGACTGAGAAGACGCAAATCCTGCAGCGATGGGCCGAGCATTTCCGAGGTGTCCTTAACCGCCCCTCCGTCATCTCCGACGCCACATCGAGCGTTTGCCGCAAGTGGAGACCAACGCTGACCTCGACCTCCCGTCATCTCTCCAGGAAACCATCAGGGCCGTGCAGCAGCTCTCCAGCGGGAAAGCGCCCGGATCGGACGCAATCCCTGCTGAGGTCTACAAGCACGGAGGTCCCCTACTGATGGATCACCTGACGGCGCTCTTCCAGGAGATGTGGCGTCAAGGGGAAGTCCCGCAAGATTTCAAGGACGAAACCATCGTGCATCTCTACAAGCGCAAAGGGAATCGCCACGTTTGCGACAATCACCGCGGCATCTCCCTACTGAACATCGCCGGGAAAATCTTTGCCCGCATCCTTCTCAAGCGCCTCAATAACCATCTAGAACAGAGCCTTCTGCCGGAAAACCAATGCGGCTTCCGTCGTCATCGTGGTAACACGGATATGATCTTCGCCGCCCGTCAGCTTCAGGAGAAGTGTCAGGAGATGCGGACCCACCTGCACTCTACCTTCGTGGACCTGACGAAAGCCTTCGACACGGTGAATCGTGAAGGACTGTGGAAGATCATGCAGAAATTCGGCTGTCCGGAACGATTCACTCAGATGGTGCGTCAGCTGCACGACGGTATGATGGCGCGAGTCACGGACAACGGAGCTGTCTCAGAGGCATTCGCAGTGACCAATGGAGTGAAGCAGGGCTGCGTACTGGCGCCTACCCTCTTCAGTCTCATGTTCTCTGCCATGCTGATGGACGCCTACCGCGATGAACGCCCCGGGATCCGCATCGCCTTCAGGACGGACGGTCACCTCCTGAATCAACGGCGGATGCACTTCCAATCGCGCGTATCCACAACCACCGTGCACGAACTCCTCTTCGCCGACGACTGCGTCCTGAACACCACCTCGGAAGAGGAGATGCAACGGAGCAAGGACCTGTTCTCCGCCGCCTGCGAGAACTTCGGTCTGGTCATTAACACGCAAAAGACGGTGGTGATGCACCAACCGCCACATAACACAGCAACAGCCCCCAATGCGCCGCCGCAAATCAGCGTGAACGGAACCCAACTGCAAGTGGTGGAGAACTTCCCGTACCTGGGCAGTACTCTCTCCCGCAACACCAAGATCGACGACGAAGTCGCCAACAGGATCTCGAAAGCCAGTCAAGCCTTCAGTCGCCTCCAAAGCACAGTTTGGAATCGCCACGGTCTTTAGCTGAGCACGAAGCTGAAGATGTACAAATCCGTCAACCTGCCAACAATACTGCATGGAGCGGAGGCTTGGACGGTGTACGCAAAGCAAGCACGTCGTCTGAAACACTTCAACCTCAGTTGTCTTCGTCGCATCCTGAGGCTGAACTGGCAGGATCGAATCCCCGACACTGATGTGCTGGAACGGACGGGAATCCTCAGCATCTACGCCACACTGAGGCAAATTCTGCTGAGCTGGAGCGGCCACCTGGTGCGCATGGACGACGAGCGACTACCCAAACGACTCTTTTACGGAGACGTCGCTACGGGTTCTCGCCGTCAAGGAGGCCAGATTCGCCGTTACAAGGGTACCCTGAAGTCCTCCCTGAAACGCCTGCAAATCAACCCCACCAACTGGGAGGAGCTCGCACTCGATCGACTGACCTGGAGGGGGACAGTGAAGACAGGCGCTGCGATCTACGAAGCCAACCGCATCGCTACCGCCAAAGCGAAACGTGAAGCCCGCAAATCGCAACTTCGCCCAGTACGCAACGCCGCCGCGCAACCGCTTCCAGCGTGTCCTCAATGTCAACGGACATTCCGGGCTCGAATCGGGCTTGTTGGACATCTTCGGACCAACTGCGCCTCTCGAACTGCACCAAACATCGTCCCCCCGCCCGCCTCTTCCTCCTCCTCTCCACCGCCAACTAACTCTGGCAGTTCTTCTGACCCACCACTTCCATCATCATCATCCTCCTCCTTCTCCTCCTCCTCCTCGCCCACTGCTCCAACGACGGCCACTCAGGCGACTGTCCCGCGCCCAACAACGGACACTAATACCACCTCCCCCGACTCCAGCGTTGAGGATCAGGACTACACCTGCCCTCACTGCGACCGTACCTTCACCTCACACATCGGCCTGGTCGGTCACTTACGAATCCATCGCACGGAGACTGGCGAACCAGTGCGTGAAGCACCAACCTACACCCACCGCACTCGCCTTCACTGCCCACACTGCCCTCGCACCTTCAGGCATCGCATGGGCCTATTCGGCCACATGCGCATCCACGACGACCTGCGGTAGACAACCGCCGGTCACACCACACATTTACTCACTCCCTACCTCCTTCACGGCCACCATCACCCCACCAGAAATCAACACTCACACACCTCATGCACCCAACTGCTACCTCCCACGCAAGTGGGAAGTCCGCATCTCGACTCGGTCGCCATGCGACTTCGGCTGCAAGGGTGACTTGAGTCCCAGACTATCCCGACACGTCAAGCGTCGTGGATAGGAAGGTTGCTGATTGACGCCCGCTCTCGGTTCACGCAGTTCGTCGCGTTGTGTGTGTGTGTTGTGTGGAGTGGCGGACTGGTGGGCTGGGGACGGCTGAATCAGCACCTTCCACGGCACTCTCACGCAAGTGAGAGACACGCCGTCAACCCCCGTTGTGTGAAATCCTGGTTTTGTGTGTATGGGGGGCCAGGTCGTGCCGTGGCGCGCGCAGTCATGGTCTTCGACCATGACAGCCACCGCGCCCATTCCCCACTCTAGTCTGCTGACCGGCTCGGACAGCGGCTGGGGTGTGGGAGTGGGAAGGAAGAGTGAGGTTGACGACTCAGCGCACTTTCTTTTCAATATAAACAATCTGACGCGCTTGAAGCTATCACGGTGCGCTAAAAGCCGTGGCTTGGAAGGTTGCCAACTGACGGGGTAACTTGGACCTCCTCCTTGACGGGAGGTGGTCTGAGAGTCAGGCTGCAATGGCTTCTTTTTAATGTGGCCTTTATGGCACTCCCATCACAGTGTGGGATCCGAGCCAAGCGTTGGCGGCACGCCAAGGTGCGGCTTCGGCTGTGCCAGCCTCCAAATCTCTGTTGTGATTGGATTAAATCCTGGTTATTTGTTGTGTGAACCAGAGGGTGTGGTGGAACGCCAAGGTGAGGATCCGTCCGAACCATCCACCTGCGGCCTCCCTCGTCTCCGGTCTTCTTGACTCTGTCTTGACACCGGGCTCGGGCGAGGGAGGAGGAGAGAGTGTAGGTATATTCTACGCAAGTCTACCGGCACTATAAACACCTGCGTAAGTCACCTTTCCTGCTCTCATTGCTGCTGCAACTGTGGGGCACACGGTGGACATCATCGAAATCGATGGTCGAACTGTCATGTAGGTTCGTAGACCATTATATAGACCTTAATGGCTTTCTGGACATTACAAAAACGATATGGAAGTACGCATGCAAATATGCTGATTTATTAAAATGAAAGGGAGGTCTGTTTCATAAACAACTTGTACTCAATTGACAATTGATGTACATACACACACAATCCTCAGATTCTTTTTTCAAACCATGAGCAACATCATCTCATAGGGGACTGCAAACACGATAGATTTGAAGATGAAGACTCACTCCCCTTAATTCCAGCCGTAAACCCGATAGATAACATCAGTATATTTAATTATTTTATAAACTACAGAAGACAAACTTACAAGGATATTTGGAATTTTATGTATATTTCCGAAAGTCAGTCTATATGCAGAGGGTTAAAAACATTAAACAGAATTGAAAAGTCAGATGCTGCTCTATATATGTCCAAAAATGGAACAAATCGCCATCTCAGAAATTGACATTTAAAGAGGAATAGTTTTCAGTAAAAAACGGAGGCATGGCGTACACGTTAATCGATTGACATCAGACCGAACAGATCCGGCTTCACCGGACACCGATGCGGTCGACGTTTATCTTACGGTTTAACTAATCTTTTGACGTTTCGTTAAAGATAATAAAACTTGAGAAATCTCCACTAGGAGGTGGCATTAAAAACTTAGGCATATAAGGCATATAAACGGACGAAAGACACAATTTTCGTATTTGTAGAAGGAATTGGATTGATTATTCTCATGCATAAAGAAGATTTCGATAAAGGCGCATAAGATAGCTAAGAAGTAACAGAAGAATAATAGTACGACCAGCTGCGTGATTGAGCGATATATTTTTGTAAAATACGAGTGAAAATATTGATCGGCATGCAAAAATATCTCCCTTTTCTTTTTTTTAGAAAGTTAAAACAAGAGCTGCAAGTCCATATTCACAATGTGGAGAAGGAGTACTAACAAAATCCGTGGAGATTAAATCTCCTTTTTGAATTTTTAGTCATTGTTAATCAACCATATCCATCCCAGGTTAAAGAGATCCTGGAATTCAAAACAATATACTTTGGTCTCTAAGCATCAGGTCTAATGCTTCAAACATTCGCCTTGAGCAGTCAATTTACGGTATCAGAATTGGTAGATCATATATGTTGCGGTAGGTTGGGAAGGTAACCTGATGAAACCCAAGAATTCTATTCAGAAACTGGGGATTTAGGTAGCTAGAGCGTTGGTTGCACACCAGCCTAGCACTTAATGTCGTGTGTTTGAGTCCCATCGAGTGTTCACAGTTGGGTCACCTAGATTTTGCATATCTGCCACAGCATCTCTATTTATTAATTATGCGTTCTTGTTTTAAATGTAGAATCACTAAGCCAAGATTCATGTTCACTTTTAACGTCAACGTTAAGTGTCCAAAACGCAGTTAAAATTAGATGAACGGTTAGAACTATTAAAACGAAGTAATTAAACACTTCGTAGCGTGCAACGTATGTTACCTTCGAGTAAATGTAAATCATGTATGTAGTGCTCTTTTGTCACTTTTATGTACATCAGCCAACGAATTATGTGGATTTATAGTTGATATTGCCGCGATAAAATTAATTAACGGTCATTTTAAATAGAGTCTCATGCATTGTTGAGTGCGTAGTCTTTGAGGTAATGCTTTATCGGACAATATTTATTTCACACTTTGCAGAAATTATAAATATTAAGTGTGTTAGTCAAAAAGAGCGCTTATTATTTGGGGTCAAATGCCTCAGCCAGATATGATTTTCTATCAGAAATTTGACAGAGGCAGCCAGAATTCAAAAGGGTATTAGTTCCATCATATGCCAGTTTTATACTATGTAAGGCTTGAAAACCTTTTATTGAATGAAGATATGATAAAAATGACCGTGTGAAAGGAAAAGTATAAGGAAACCGCCTGTGTTTAGGATGATAAATAGAAACCCCCCAGCAGGCGAATACCTCATTGATCAGCATTGAATTCACAGCCAATATCAACGTTCAAGAATGTCGTTAAAGTTAATTTGTTCGGTTTTGTTCCTCCGCAGCCCGTTTGGATTCACTCTTCTGCATGAAAATATGTCCTGTTTTAATTTTAGTTAAATTTTTAATGGTAGGGGGCGCTCACCGATCGTTCATACAGAACTCACTCGTTCTGTTGTGCCTTAAGGGCTCTCTCTCGAGCCCAACCAGCAGCCGCACAGCGGCGCATGATACATAGGCAGAATGGCATTACCGACAAAGACAAGGAAGACTGGCAAGACAACGGGCTCGTGGCCCGGTGGATAGAGGCGTGGACTTCTAAACCAACAGGTCGGGAGTTCGAGGCTCGGGTGTTCCACACTTCGGGTTTGGGTATGGCTGGCTGACGACGGCTAATAAGCCAGAAATGGCCATTCCAGTCTCCCTTGTCTTTGTCCGTAGTGCCATTCTGCCTAGTTAAATTTATATAGTTACCGTATAGGTTGCTTTTTTAGGTTGTAGGACCTTATGCAATCCTCCTTATCCTTTATCTTGTCGTCGAGTAACACATGAACACGAGTAACACAAAAACTGTCATTTGGATCGCGAAAATACTAACCGAGCGCAATTATTCGCTGAATATAAAAAAACTCCATTTCTATATATGCTCCATACTACTGACTCTTTACATTAGTTGAGCACAAAATCTATTTACAAGATATAGTACTTCACAGCCGATTATCAGTACAGAATATTGGCTATCTACTGTTAACGCTGGCAGAAGTCACAAGCACGGCAGCACCACGTTTTCAAAAGCGTATGGCGGTTCCGCTGTATTACGTAGTTGGCCTTGCACGTTTCTATTTGCATCCAGTAGCATTTTCTAAAACTTAATTCGTCCGCGCATGCCTCGCTGAATTTAAAGCCAAACCGTGAGCAGGATATATTTATTTATCTTGTGGAAATCATGCAACCATAGCTTGTAAACCTCGATGTTAGGCGGGCATTTAATTTTGGTTAACTTCAAAAAAATCAAAAGTTGCAGGAGGAGAAATAGAACGCGATTTTGTGAAATAAGAATGTTTTAACTTGCTAATGGCTGATAAGAAACTTAGATAACTAGGGAGGACAATCACTCTTCATAACATTACTACATTCATGGCATGCGCACCCGAGGGCTTATTGAGGCGCATCCGTTTCACACAGACCATTTTCAAAGATTTGCATCAATGCATTTTCGACTGTTTGTTAAATGCTTTTGCAACCAGTTTATGTGTGATTGCTTGCAATAAATTTACTGTTGGTGTATTTGATCTGTACTGCCGCGTTTTCATGTTGATTACTTGTAAAAACACCATCGAGCAAATTCAGTTTTCTTAAAAAGCCGTAAGATATTCCAGTATGATAAATATTGCCGCTGCCTGTAAGTGCATAGTAACATTCAGTTTATCATTGTGCCAACTGCAGTTGTAGCAAATTCATGCAATCACAACTTGTCCTGTTACTCACAAATCAGTGTGCTAGTACTGCAGAAGTATGCTTGTCGGTATATGGTCGTAAGCCTGATTGTTATGCCCCTTCAACCGACGCTTCAATTATGCATTCCAGAAAACATATTAATTACAATAAGTACACATTGCGTCTTGACACACGCGCAGTACTATGCAAGAAGTAAGATGCATATTCTGCCATGCAGACTTATAAATTATTTAATTTTAATTGTACAAGCACAACTAATGATGAAATGGTAATTAATTTCGCCTATTTATAGCAAAATTGGCTCAATATTTGCTTATAAGACGTGCAGAATACTTCGCATCATATGTCAGCCTTTCGATTAATCACACATTCAGTGTAATATTGGCTTCCAGTATAAGTATACACTAAATGTTATAAGCAGAATTGGAAAGTCAAATTTGCTCTCAAATATGTTCAAAAATAAAACAAATCGCCACCCCAGAAATGGTGATTTAAAGAGGAATTGTTTTCATTAAAAACAGAGACATGTCATACATGTTAATTGATTGACATTAGACCCCACAGATACGGTGTTACCGGACAACGATGCGGTTGGCGTTAATGTTGCGGTTTAACTAATCTCCTGATATATCCCTAAAAATAACAATGAATAAGAAATCTTAATTTCTAGCCTACTATTTGATTAAATGAATATGACATTTTACGTGTAATTTGACATTTATGAACATTTCAGAATCTCTGCATAAGGAAGGTGTAACCAAACTGACTAAATAATTGGAGACGTTTCGGGGAGTTGTCAACTTGTTAGCTAGTATTTAGCAACCAGTTTGCAAATTGCGGGTTGTCACATTCGTATCTATTGCACAAATGCATGGCAAAAGAGTTTCTAAAGGCAACAAACGTATATATTACAGACAGTGCAACAGAGTCATGATATTGTCACAAGTGCTGGTAAAGATAGCTGTTATAAATTATTTAACGCAGCGAAGATTCTGACATAGAGCCTGTCGACGCTATTTAAGCACTGAGTGCACATTCAAAAAACCGAGAGGAAACAGTGGGCAAAGTTCTAGATTCAACTAGAGACAGCCCAAATATCAAAATAATTGGCTTTTCGAAATGGGTTTAATGCCAACAACCTGCTCTATTCCACGCCCTAGCCTAAGCATCGGTCCTAATCGCGTCGTCAATGTCCTTGCACTGAGCCACTCTAGGCAATCCACGACTCTCAAAATATCGCTGTCACACCGAAAAACGAATATCTATAATCAGCTATGAAAATGAAAACGTTCCGCTACTGGTGCATTCAATATACCACCTACTTCTCACACAATGCATTGTGATAAAGTATTTTGGCACGCCCGTCTAATAATCGGCCAAATCCAGCAATAAATAGTGATGATCAACAGCTGACATCATTTCTAGGCTGAAACACTACTGTGAAAACCACAAACTAATCTGAAGAATACTAGTTCGAACTCGCACTTACCATCCAGAGGAGCATCTTCATCAACATTAACTATCCTCTGGATTTTCGCAATTAACATTCATGCAAAAATGCGTTGTTTTTTTAAGAGAATTTGCAAATTCTAGCTGGGATCCGCGCTGGAAGTTTAATTTTCGGCCGAAAAACAACCAATGAATGCACGCTAGTTGATAATTATTTTTAATGCGACTCCCTAAGTATTGTTTTGTTCGACCGTAGTTAACCCACACGGAGTGCCTTCGGATGACATGATGTGACATTTTGCCTAATAAGCACATATGATAGTGCTGAACGCAACACAATGACGTTGTGTTGCGTCTCGGACACTCGATCGAATTACTCCGAGCAGGTTCGTCAGAGATAAAACTGCCCAGGCGATTTGTGATAGCATATGAGATATGACGAACTGCAGCCTTATTGGTATTTTTCATTTGATTTGCCAATTAATAGACCGATAAATCAGCATCCTTCATGTAACTAACGCAAACGAAAATGATGTTCATAACGGTCATTTTCATTTTCTATGCCGCGTATACTCGCAGATATTCCCAAATTAGACGGTGAACACATTAACCCAGAACAACGCAAAGGACTAAAGGGCATAATTTTATTTGACGCATTACGTGATAATCACATTGAACGAATGAGCTTCTACAAAAGACGGTGTTCACTATGTCACGCTGTACAGTAAATGGTGTGATTCAAACACTGACCTTTTGCCTTCGGTTTGTCAAAAGTCCACTGTGACAGTTTAGCTCAATTCAGTCATATATTAACTGACAGTGTCTTATCTCAAGCTTCCTAGAATTAACAGAAAATATCAATCCATCGCAGAGTGCTTAGATGCTTGCTGACATTTTTGCTGAATCTGATGTTCTGAGACTCTAGAAATGACTTGCTTCTTAGATACTGTTAGTGAAATATTTATTCAAAGACTGCGTCCCATAGCTTTCTATGCACATCTGCGTCGACACTACATACAAATCTTTCCATATACTGGAAAGACTATTGTTTTTACTTGGCCTTCTCCTTTTCCTCCAATTGTTTGTACTATTCAGAGAAAAAATGAAATCTTTAAGGAACATGGGGCTTAACATACGGATACGGCTGTTAGCTTTAAACATTGTTGCTCGTGGACGCACTTTGAAAATTATCCCAACGCATGGTATATTTCATAGCAAACACTCAGCTGTCGAACGCGTCCGCATAAACAGCCCAATCAAGAACCTGATTACTATGTCTCGCCAAATATTACGCAATCATGAGCTGTCAACGAAGGGACATTAAATCGATTTTGGCAGCAATTAAATTCGTGGAAATGAGTAAGGTCGCGGATAATGTATTACACAGGAGATAATCTTCTGATTTTATGCTCGAATGCATATATAAAATTTTAGCAGTGGACCTCTTGCATAAAGTCACAACCATCGAGCATTACAACGTACGTTTGGGCTTTTAGTCTTAATACTCCTTATAATGTTTTTTTGTGAATTTGCTTTTGTTGATTTCGTTGCAATAACGCGACTCACTCGGTTTTCGACAAAAAGTTACTTTGCACACTGCTACAGAAAAATATGCAAATTAATTTTTTTGGCGATGTTTTTAGAAACATTCATGCCAGATAGCATACTCTGGAAAATCAACAGATCAAAAACTTTCGACTTTCAGAAAATCGTTTTTGGCAACAAAATGTATCACCCATAAGTCATTTTTGACGTTTTATAAGCTTTGTATAGTCACCTGATATGTTGTCTTGATTGCTCATTCAGAATGAAGTTAGAATCAATGCAGCGGACTCTGTTCGTTTGGGCACTAATTGCTTTCCTTGGCCACCGCACCGTCGACGGTCTTAACCAAACCCAAAGGGATAATGTCCTTAAATTTCATCGTGACGTTCGCGACGCTGTCAATGCTACTGACATGAAAAATCTGGTAGTCTCAACATTTTGAAAAAACAATATTTGGCCAAATGGCGGTGAAACGACAATTTTGCGAACGTTTGTATTGACTACTACCTTTCTATTGAAAACGACATGTTTATCATCATGTTTTCGTCAAAAAACAAGCACACTAACAGCCACGTAATGCGCATATTCTCTTCCATTTGTGACAAACTTTTCTACTCACCTATGTTCTAGCACGATCGAAATTCCCGAATGCGATCCTGACTGATTTTGAAAAAAACTCTAGTGTACGCAATGGCATAATCAGCAGTCTTCTGTTTAACGCAGATTGCTAACTTGAATTGTCTGCTAATTTAGTAACTAGAGATTTTATGCTGGCTTTCTCAAAACAATGGATGATTTCTCGGTTACTTTATGCTTATGTGATATTGTTTGAGTCATAGCACGTAATGCAGACTGTTCATAAGAGATTGCAATGGATGTGATACACTTCTATACAGAACCTATTTTTACTGAACAAACAGCAGACTGAAGTATACAAATTATGATTTCGTTTGAAACCTTCGGGGTAAAAATTGGGCAAATAAGAGATTTTAAAAAATGAAACCTAACAATGAAAAAGCATACTTACATTGAAAACAATTTGATACAATCCTAAAATTGTGTTCTTCGTTACATATTTCTTTAACAGTTAGCTACTTAAGACTTCACTAACTTTAATACCTTATAATCACCTTGTAATATGTCTCAATATTGACAGTAGCCGAAGAGCTACACTGAACTATCTTGCCTACCTAATTATCGCTATTCACCCGAAGTCACCAAGCACTCTTAAATAAACTCCTCGTGAAATTTAGCACATTTACTGCCTAGTGAGTATGCAGTAAACTCAAGAAAACGTATTTTGGGCGGCATTGAACGCGACGGTATTGTATTCAACCCCGTTAAGTCGTTGAGTAAAAATTGCCTATCTAGGGCAGGTGCGGTTTTTCAGGAAATAATAACCGAAAGTCTGAAATATACTATAGACTCAAAAAATACTTAGATAGGTTTGTAATACCAGATACCGTGAAGTATATTTCAAAGATATGCCTGACACATAAGGAGACCGGCTTCTGAATGAGCATTTTCCCGGTGAAAATGTGTACTTGATTATTGGGAATTTTTGTCATTGATTTTTGATAAACTCGTAAACTTAAACATATTTTATCAGTCAGTATCAGTAAGTAAACGACAGAAGCCCTGAAAAGTCCATTTAGAGGGTACAGATATAAGGGAAAATAGGTGAATTGTAAAGCTTGTAGTTTTAGTAAGGAGAATTCATAAATCTAATAATGCAACATAAAGGCGAAAGGGGTTTTAAAATCGCGAAATAATTGCGAAAAACTTTTTTCACCGCATTCGGACTGTGAAAATTTCAATATGGGCTAAGTTTGGAGCACAAAAAAGGATCTGTTGAAATCTTGTTAGTAGTATATTTTTAGTCATTCAGTAATCCGTTAGATCAGGCTTCGTAAGTTCGGGTTGCCTTTCATATGTACAAAAATATTCGTTATTTTACTCACTGGGTCGCCAATCGCTAATTCTAAAGTTCTGAGGTTATGGTTATGTTTTTCAGGATAAGGCGATTATATATTAACAGTACATGTACTAGTCAAAAGCCCATTAACGCGTGTTGCGCCGATATTCTGCCGATGCATTGCGCAGCTAAGGCGAGTTCGGCTCGTCAGAAGGTCTGCCAGCATTTCCCGCCTGTTTTCTGGTAGACATTTCAATTTAGAAATCGTCGTTTTTTAATTTCCTCCGAAATTAACTGTGAATTTGGAGAAGATCAGTTTACTCTAGGTCTACAGTCTTAGGCCAAAATTGTTTTGTATGAGTATTTGGGCCGTAGTCCATCAGTCACGGAGGGCGACCGCGTAATATTCATGAACTGCCGACAAGCAGCTAGTAGTATACTTTGGGGTAATGCTAATGCTGGGGTTTTACGTTTGGTAAGCGTTTTAAGGTTAGAGTTAGCGTTTTTCAATCAGCATTATGACTAAGGTTATTATTTTGGCGTGATTGTTAGGGTTTATGGGTAGAGATTGAGGTCATTGTTTTACCATTAGTACGAGGCATTTACGAGTAGCTCATAGAAACAGGCATAGTGGATGGTATAGTGACTGATAAGTCACAGATGCTGTAATGCTATGTTTTGTGTAAGTGACCAAGCACAGGTATCCCTTACTGACTTTTGACCTAAATATTTTCCTTTGTGAATTACTTGCATTTTACCTCGCCTTTAATTTTTATATTTTGATGTCGCTTTTTGTGTTTTATTTTCACTTGTAAACGGGTGCAAATTCGCATTCCTCAGTCTCTTGTTCATGTTTAAATTTACTTTCACTTTCTCGGTTGCATGCGATCAGGCTAGTCATTTAATTCCCTTTCCATGTTTCTTTATGCGCTTGAGATATCACTAGATTTTGGAGTACTCAACCAAGGAAACAACTTAACTGTAATGTCGGGCGTTTATTCTTTTCGAAGTGTACGTTTCACTTTCTTTAACCTCACCCATTAAACTCCAATAATTAAAAAGTCGTATCATAGGCGTTTGTGGCTTTATGATTTGGGTGAATAACAATACTGTTGCTGGCAGTTTACGGTCTTCAGAAAAATTCATGCAAGATCTATCCCCGCACTGTCCGCATGGGATAAGCGCACTTTAACAGCAGACTCTGAGAGGCATTTATATCATGTCTACAATTAGACTGATCAGTAACCATGCTAATTTACCGGCCTGATGGTGAGTTACCGAAAACATAGGTTCGCCAGCTGACTCTTCAATCGTAATATGGAAAGTTTCGCAGAACTGAGACTTAATTTCATCAAAGCAAATTCCTCACGATCGATAACCGACAGACTTCGCTTCGCGCCGATGTTTAGAAAACGCGCCAAGGCATCCAACAAAATTACAGATGCATTTGCTTCCAACTTTCAAGATAATAATTATGAATGACTGCTGGTTCGCGCTGTCACCCTTGCTACGAGTTAACTGCTTACGTCAATATAGGAAAAGGAAAGATAAATACAGAATATGAAGATATGTGTTGTTTCTGTATCCGCGCTCTTGATTAAATTTTATTTTATTTCTGTTTGCATAAGACCTATGACCTGGAACTGGAGCAGCACGCGCAGAAATGGGTTGACAGGTGCAAATTCATTTCCCCTAACGCCAGTGACCCCGAATACCAACACACTGGCCAGAATATCGGTGCGGAACTTGGACCGGAGAGATTTGTTAATCATTACATGCACATGATTTTGAGCAATTGGGCCTTTGAAAAGACAAGATACACGCCCATTACAAACAGATGTCGAATACCCTGCATACATTACAAACAGGTAAGGCGTTGTTTTTATTTAAAGTTTATTTGATAGTTCATGACGCTGCTGCTTAGAAAAAGGTTTAATTTAATAATTGACATAATTAGTAACAGCTGCATAATAAACAGTCATAGTTATTGTTCGAAATATTGCATAGTACAATTTTTTACAATGCCCCAATTATTGCAGTAGGCAGAAGAACTGCAAGGAAGCCAACTTTACCGTCCATTGGAAGACCTCGGTAAAGCCAATCCGAGAGTGCAAAGTTCGGGATGCTGTGTAGGAAGACTTAGGGTGTAGGTGGGTTGCATATACACTGTTAGCAAGATGTAAAAGCGTACCATGGCGACATCTTTGGATTTGCAGCCAATGCCTTCCTTCATTACGAACTCTTCTGACTCCCTCAACTTGGCTGTCGCTCTGTTTACGCTGTTTACATGTTTCTTAAACTCGCCAATCTCTGAAACCCAATAGGCACTTTCGTTATATAAAAGATGTTGCAGTTTCGTCGTTTAAGCGGTTTTATTCTTGATAACCGTCAAGCATTCTTTGTCGGCGTCCAGGGTGCCGATATCCCTCAGCTCTCGATTTCTCAGGAGCTCTCGGCATTCTGTTTCTGAGATCGTCCCCTGATGGTTGCACCGGAGGAGAAGGGCTGACACTTAGTGTCGCATAGACGGTTTGCACTTTTCGTTTGCTTTACACTGCTGGAGGACTGATTCGAAGGATGCGTTGAAGTCACCTGGCCGTATATATCTGTAAAAACGGGCAGAGGTTTTACAAGCAAAATCCATCGTGCCAGATGTTTTTAAAGGGCTCGGAATGCATACTATCCCTGTTCTACGCATGTACATAAGGCCTATGACGCACTGATGATCGGTAACGACCGTAAAACAGTTGTCAACGTCTGGCCTTTTGCACACTTAACGAGCTGCCTTTGCATTATGTAAATGTATACACGTGCATTTTTGCATGTAAATGCGCTGTAAACCACTGCCCTTCCTTTAAGGACATTAAACTGATAGTCGAAGCATACGTTCCGCGATATTCCTTTGTGTCAATCAAACAAAATATGAGCATATTTCTGGGTGATTTACACATTACATTTTCTGCATTCAATACAATGTTCGCGAAGCGAGTTCCACACTACTGATTTCGGGCGAGTAGAAAATACCTGCAACAAAATCGCCTTAAGAGCCAAAAGCCTGCTAACAAAAACCGACGGGATTGTATAGTACCGTTGGGTCAAAAAGTCATTGCGTATTGGTGGACGTTGATTCGGCAAAAATATTCTATTGAGTTGTCTAATATTCACATGTAATATCCGAATGAATGCCATGATAGAGTTTTAAAGGATCTACGATATGAGTGCCAGATAGTTTCCAGCAGGTATAAATGCATACTTTTGAAATCCTAACTGAATAAAGACGAGAAGACGATATCAAATAAAGTTATGACTTTATTCCAAATACAGAACTTCTCCTTATTAAAATTGAATAAATTTGTCTCAATAAAGTCTGTCGTAGAAAATACAAAACAACACTTTCTGCTAACACGAATTATCGGATATTTAAATTTAACAAAAAAATTGTTTTTCACCACGCACAGATGGTGTGGGCAAACACAACAAAAATCGGCTGCGCAGTGCAACAATGCTCCGGAATTTTCGTTGGATACAACTCGACATTTCTTGCGTGCGAGTATAACAATAAGTGAGTCAGTTCCCTTGAAAAGCGGAATTGTGTCCAGTACAGGCTTGTAAATTTCCAGGCGACCTCTTCTTTTTTTAAACATTAGCATGTCTGATCGTAAATTTTGCACATTTATCGAAAAGGATCTCTCATTAGATGGAAAAAAGAACTACGTGCTAGGTAGATAAAACGCAATTCCACATCTGAACCTATCAGTTGTCCGTTAAGAAACATCCGTTTTTGGTGGAAACCACAACCAAATAATCAGTCTTCTTAGTTCTTCTGTCTTTCACGGGATTTTATGAGAAAACGACAAAATATGCAACCAAGGAAAAATTCGACGACATGATCCTCAGAAAATTGGTGAGTCCAAGCGAATTAAGTTGATTTAATGGGGCAAACATTCGTTTGCCAACAGGAATATTTTTATGAGCATGCTTTTGTTAAGGCAACTAAAAAACCGCAGAGTGAGCCCTCAAGATTGGTCTACAAATCTCGCTTATCAAACCTAAGCAACAAAAACGTTTCCTCTGGTTGTAGTCGTTTTCGACTGATATGAACTTAAGGCTACAAAGTACATGTAGGGGGGTTATGGAGAATCCGGGTTATCGATACAAAACAGCTGTAAATGTCGAGGTACCGAAATGTGTCCTTCTGAGGTTATACATTCTTACTTCCTATCATGTGCTGACGTAAATGATATAACAGATAAGCAGATAGACGGCTCTCCACGGAGATGCGCCATCACATTTTGTGTCTTGCGTTGTCTATATCCGTCGGGACAACCCGTTTTTTAACCGTGAGAAGCAGTGGAACTATACAACTTTGCAAAAGTTATTGCTCGGATGACAGTGGGCCTTCAATTATTCAGAAGCTCAGAACAATAATGTATCTCTTACCTACATTAAATGTAGTCCAAGCTGCCTAGATTGTTACTACGTAGCTACATAATCAGCTCGTATCGTCAACTATCAGCGCTAACGTCCGCTCCTTTTAAATCTGGTTTTGTTGATTAAACTACTAAATTAATAATGTCGATTCAGAAATAGCTAACTGAAAAACATTGCTCCTCCGCATCTCTACCGACTTATCTTGGGCAGGACGATATTTGCTTTCTCTATCAATTTCCAGCGCCTTTCTGAGGTCACCAATAATTGGTAAAAAGTTGCAAAAAGTGAAATTTTATACACATATTCATAGAACGCAAGCTTTTAAAAGGACGTTATCTCATGAAAACTTATGAATTCATGAGCCTTTAGAGGTACTCACAAGAGCGCTCATTTAGTTTATTATTCCCAAATCGGACGCTTTACTTATATAATTGGAAATAATTATGAGCGCCATGACCAAAACTCATTTCCAGAAGGGTCAGGTTCCAATGCATCTGTTAGAGCGGACGCGCTCTCTTCGTGACAATAGAGCATTTAAAATAATCCTCAGAGCCAGCAAACGAATCAAAAAGTGATCATTATGATGGTTGGGGGTGCACACTAATCGTTATTTATATCTTTTAATGCGTCCCCTGTCCGCATTTGAAAAGCCACTAAAAGCAATAGAACGGAAGACGAAACTATGCGGGTATATTAATTTAAATTTAATTAACAGAGCTTGCATCCCTGCCCACGTGCTATCTCTAAGATACTAACGCATCGATAGTTCGTAGCCAGGCCATTTTTGGTCGGATGCGGTTATGTAGCAACACCTGAGGTAAACAACGCCCAGCCATCTGTAATACGGCACCGATGATGATATGGGTTTTTACAGTTGGGGCTAGGAAACGCACAGGCGACTAAGTCAACTAGTTGCGTGCAAAAGAAAAGCTAACGGGAATGCGCCGTTGCACTTGGAGTGATTACAAAAAGGTTTTCCTAACCCCTTACCCTAACCACTAACTCCAGCCATAACTCCAAACACCAACCCCTAAGCCAGACCTCAAAAATATTGTTTCCATAAGGTGGGGCTACATAACCAAATTTTACCATTTTTCTACCGTTGCATACGCAAAAACGTGTACAGATTCCGCTTACCTCATCTTGCCAGTGAACGATTCCAAAACTGTCGCATATGCAGTAAACCGAAGGCTACGCTCCAGATATAAAAATTCGAATAATGCAAACGATATCGACCACGCATATTTCAATATCAATAGCCGATGTGTTCACAGAGCAATGCAATGCAGACAATTTTCACCTCACAAATATATTAACGGTCCTTTTAGTATTCAGTTAAAGAGCTATACTTTGCTTTCTACAGACTACGTATTAATCAATTTTGCTTGTTTTCAGAGGCAACATAGAGAAAGATCGGCCTTACACACTGCCTCCAAAAGAGGAGGAAGAAGATGATGAAGAGTGATACGGGGAAGAAGAAAGTTATTTGTTCCCAAAGTATTTTTTAAATGAATTTGGTTATTGGACTGTGGAGTGTAGAATAACAATAATAATATTGGTCTTCGGTTCCATAAGTATTTTGCAAAACCGTCTTCTGCAAATCGTCACATTTTGGTCACTGTTCAGCGTTCAAAATAGGTGTGTTAACTCATGAAATGTTGACCGAACTTCTGAAATGCGCTCTAAAATCGTAAGGATTGCTTAAGAAGTGTTGTAATACTAATGCCAGTGCAGCATAATACCGTAATAATTCAATTAATGCAGGATGCCGGCATTCACATGCTAAAAATCTGATCTGTAAAAATGACAACCTACGTAGAATGCATTTTTCCCACTGATTTTTGATGCGCACATAATTTCAGATATTTGCTATAGAAAGCATGAATAAAAAACCATCTCTTTAGTCATTTGGTAGGAAATAAGAGTTTATTAAAGTTGCATATCAGGAGAGAGCGTATAATTCAGTTTTAAAATAGTTTATAGTTGTGGAATATTATAAGACCCTGAAGTACCCGTTTAGAAAACCTTGTGTCGCTGCATTTACTAATGTTACTTGTAAAGTTTACAATGTGACTCGAATCCACGGATAAATCTAACAAACCACATATGGCCTTCTATTAATATCGCAGAGAAATGTATGGTTTTTTTACACGGAAAATATACAGCTCGTGGTTCGCAAACCACGAATGCAAGTGAACAGAGAGTCGGGTTCGAAATTATTCGGTAATTTAAAATGTATTTAAACAGAAATACAAACTTTCTTCACGTAACAATATGAAAAAGACGCCGGATTCTACGAAATAGGCAAAACAATAAATAATGTTATGCACGCTTAAAAGGAGTACATCATCATGAAGACTATTTCACTTTTTAATAGAATACTCGGTACTCCACAGTAGGGCGACAAAGATGGATAAAGGAAAAAGGTTTGAAATAATATTTTTACATGTTTATGAAATTCTTTTAGTCATAAGCTTTCGTAGTGAACTCAGCATTTACTCATCAGCAGATACGCTACTTGAAATTACCGTCGAAAGTCCGTTAGCAAAAACAAAAGAAGTTATTCTAGGAACTACGCTAAACAGCGGAAAATGACCTATTTCACATCTTTAAGTCCTATCTGCTGGTACACAATAGCTGAAAGGTGATGGAGCCTCTATAAGGATCTACGGACGAACACCTCCAAGTATATCCTTCTCAGCTATAGAAAGAACCACTCAACTTTCAAAACGACGGTTGTGGCAAGACCATTCATTAGTGTTCTTACTGGCGTGGTTACCTAGTACTTGTAGCGGGAAACTCCTAAAAACTCGGAAAAAATATGTGCGAAGGAGGCAGTAACACGTACTTTACTTGTTAATGTAGTAACAAAGATCTTCAGTAGAACATATCTCTCTACCGGCAGACAGCAAAATGCAACAAAAATGATGTTAGTGATTAAAGCTAGAAAAACATACGATACTATATATATTATCCAACGTTGGAGTCTGCGACTCTGGGAACATCTGCACTATTAGCAGTTATTCGATTGCAAAATGCACCACAAAATGATACTATCCATTTTTTATCAGCAGTAAAGAGAGGAGACAATCAGAACAAGGCAAGGTGATGAACGCACCGTTCAGTGAAATGCATCAGCGCGCTATTCAAGTTAAAGAAATAAAACAGCTCAAAGTATCAGAAGACATCAGGAATTCTGGTAAACCATAAAATCGGGAAGGTGACGCTGTAGTTGGAAGACCACCACATAAAGGATGGAAACAAACTAAAAGCAATGCAAATTGAATTCTGGCAGTGGAGCATTTGTCGTTATTTCACCGTAATTCTGATGCGTGGTCCAAGTCATTTTGGGATTACTGTGTTTTAGAGTATTTTTGTTAAATTTGAACAGGTATGTGTAACCCCTAAAACCGCAAAAACAAAGTGAAAAGGACTGAAGAATAAAGAATAGCACTATGAGTACCTCAGTTGTTGCTATGAAAACACATATATCTGCCTTTCGACAAATCAACAACACGACAAATTGTGTTGAAGCAAGTAAATTGCCTAGCATAGAGTGACTCACTCGAGAGCAACACACCCGGATTCTTTCCTCGGATAAGCCGTGACTAACAGTGTTAAAATATAAAAAAGAAACGACTATGTCCAGATTTATACGCCCTACAACGCTTGTCTAGTCAGCTGCAGTCAAAGTATTGCACCTGGTTTTTAAGCGTACATTATAGGGGGGACGTGAAGACTTAGTGGGTTGTTGGTGTAAACACAAGTTGAAGCATGTGGACCTGTCATTGCAATTGTTTTCCTTTCACAGGAAATTACTCCCTTCAAAGCTCCTGATGCTATCAGGGGATTAGGGAGTTTTTGCTGCCCGAAGTTTCGGTTCTCAAGGCCTTTAGGCTTGGAAAGCGCTCAATCGATATATCAGAGCACTCACGTCCCCGACCACTCAAGATTGTGTTAGCCAACCAAGATCAAGTAGGACTTATTCTCTCACGACGTTTCCGAATCAAAGACACCAACCGCGGCGTTTTTTCAGCCGGACTACACACCGGCAGAGAGAATAAAACGTCGACAATTAGTTCTGGAACTGAGAACAAGGTTGCAGAATGGCGAGACGGATCTTGTGATCTACAACAACCAGATAGTGCAGCGCCCTCCCCTAGTCCGTTGGACCGAACCGATCCGGATGAGGGCACATTAGCTTCCTTAAATGGGATCACGAGCGGCACCATAATCAAACGCCCCAAAACTCTGAAACTAACATTTTTTTACACCAACGTGCAGAGTATATTGCCCAAGTTAGACGAACTGAAGATCCACATCTGTGACCTTTCCCCTGACATTGTCTCTTTGACAGAAACCT
>CACRXP010000130.1:1230505-1242026 GCA_902702965.1 Spirometra erinaceieuropaei | reverse complement strand
GCAGCGCTTGTTGGCTACGGCAGAGGCGGCTGCAATCAGGCTACGCCGACCGGTCCTATGCGCACAGAAGAACTTCATACAGGTCCCACAGTTGCCATGGCTCAAAGCCACAAAGCCAACCACCCGCATGTAATTACCTTCGGCGGGACCCACCTTCTCCCTGGCACTGACTGGAATTGTGGTATTTCACTCTCCCCCTTCCCTCCCCTCTCCAAACCCCGAGGTACAGCTTAATTATCTATTTGCCCGTATCTTTTAATTCATTACTTCAATAGCCATATAAATGCACAGGCTTGAAAAGAAGTTATCGAAAGCAGACGTATGCTCGCCAAATTGCCTTTTGAATTTTACAGTGGGAATTTTCGCAACTCTAAATCAGTCCTTTTATAATTCTTCCAAATTCGTTAGGAGCGCTGTACTTCTAACTAACAGATCGCATGATCGAGCCCCAGGTGTTCCACACCTCAGGGCTGGGTATGACTGGCTGACGACGACTAATAAGTTAGAACTGGCCAATCCAATCTCCCTTATCTTTGCTGGTATTGATATTCTTCCTACATATATCGTGTGCCGCTGTGGGACTGTTGGCGGCGCTCGAGAGAGAGTCTTAAGGCGCAATGGAACTCACTTGCTCTTCCAATTTTATGATAGCTTTTACTGAGCTCTTTAATAGTGCCCACATTTGCGGCTGCGACAACCGTCCTACTCGACAGACGCATCGCCGACGCACGGCCACCCCTCAGGCCTGAGCCGGAGCGACTTTTGTTCAGCTTCAATGAGTCACAGTTAGGTACGCAATCTTTCACGGCCTCATACGCGTCGGAGGACCTGGCTCGTTACCCGTGTGTCCGAATTTACCGACTACGCCCCTCTCCTAGTTCTCAATCCTTTGACATCTTTCCTAACGAGGCACCCTCCTTTAGGTACCTTGACGTTAATTTCTCATTAAATCTTTCATTTTCCCTCCACATTTAGTCTTTTTTCACTATATTTCGTAAACGTCCTTATTATATTCGTCTTTTGTATACCTACCTCACACCCCAAGCATTTATACCGATGATTCATAGATGCCTGCATTCCTCTTCTTATTCTTCATTGCTGTCCTGTCATTCTTTCTGCTATGCTTAAAACGAGCCCTCCAAATGCTCTCTTCTACTACCAGTGTTTTCGTCTCTTTGTGCGTCGATATTATCCCATAACGACATTTTAAAACGGTCAAGCAATACGTTGGTTGAATTCTGGATGACGTTGTTCATCCTTTGTATTCTTATATGATCTCTACGAAGTCTTCCCGCCTAATGCGCCGTGGCTTTCCACTCATCTCTTATCGTACATCGGCAAATCGACATTCAATATTGCTATTCCTGGAGCGCTATCTTACATGGGAAGAGACGGAAATGCAGAAAATGTTACTCGAACTGTCCCCATATTGTTTTTTTCTTTTTGTGTAAAACTTCTTAGCTTCTGAGAAATTTACTAACATATTTTCTATCCACAGTAAATAGGGCCCATTTTTGCTGAGAATTTTCAATTTATAGTTCCAAGATAAGGTGAATTCCTCTCCGTCTCTCTCACAAACTCCTGAACTCCGTCCATAAACCAACCAATCACATGTCCACCGCCCAACTAGGCATGCCCTCATGCGCCCATCTACGTTTGGCAGCCGCGTCATCATTGCATCGCGACTTACGCTCTCCCAAACGGATGCTTACCTCTGCCACATAAGCAACGCACACCCAACTTATGACAACCTACTCTGTGTATAGATCAGACTGGTTCTCACAGCTCCTTGACTTCTGACACTAGGCGGAACGAATGTATTGTGTGGTATTAATGCTGATCTCACCTCTTTGACCGCCACAGCTCCCCCGAATTTCATTCACGTAGTGAGTTCTGGCTTCCTGATACCTAAAATATGCACATTATTCCTAGATTGAACACGAATTATATACTAGCACAAACTTTCAGCTGTATTAACACTTTCTAAGGAATGATAATATTTGACAAAGATGGCTAGCACGAAAGAGGGAACAATTTGTTCACGACATGTGAAGTTAACTGATGACAATGAACTGGCGTCAAACACGTTGAATTATGATTTTTTATGGCCGATAGGATTCATTGCACTGAACGTGTCCACATATAGACTATAGGTCAGAATGTTGGAGAGGTCTCAGCCCCGCATAACTTCTTTAAAATAGTCTTCAAAAGGGCATCGACATTTCACACAAATTGCAGAACATCCTCATGTGGATTATAACCGGTCCGCATGTTAACTGGAAGCATCAGTGACACATGGAATTCCCGTAAAAATTGTCTACGTTAGTTCGGACGCCAGTTGACAAGTAAGGCTTAGTTGCGGAAGTTTGTTTAATTGATTCGTTAATTTTAGGCTGTCGATTTTTATTAATTGGCCTAAGATAGTTGTTTTACGCCATTGAAGCTGCTGATATTGCTATATTTTCAAGCTTCTGCATATTATTGGGTTGTTTTCTATTTCCCTTTATTAGATATTTGTCCTGAAACTATGGGATTAAACTAAGCGAACGTACTGTCACTTAAAAATCAGAATGTTGCTTCTGAATTAATGTAAACCTCCCTGAATTATGAACATTATCGGCAGAGTCGTGGGGTTAGTTAGTTCGTAAAACATTAATTAGTTTTTTTGTTTTAAATCCCAAACGCGGCAGTTATTTTGCATATTTTGTTGATTTTTTACTTGCTGCACGACAGAATTCGATCTTTATACAAAACTTCAGGCTTAGATTATGTCATGTATGTTACGGTTGACCTTTCAAGATAGAACAGGTATTTTCAAACTGTGTCACGCACTCACAGGTGAAAGCCTACCCATAGATGATAAAGCTAGGCTAACAGGCGTTTAAAGATTGCTCAGGGCATATTAATTTAGTCCACAAAAACATTTTTAATTAAAACGAGAGGGAGACGTTGTTCGCGCACACAAAATTACGTTTTGATGTAAGGCACTGAATATCTTTGTAGCTCTTTGTGTTAAGCGCCCGCGGAGCAACAAATCGCCACGCGCACCGATTCAGAAAAAAATACTTTTAGGAAAAATATAGCCTCTGGCGTAATGGTTAGAACGTTTGGCTTCTGAGAACAAAACGCTGGGACCAGCCTCAGGGGTTGGAAACCTGGGATTGGGTATGACACGACACCTGACTGTTTGGCAATATAGTGAAAGTTGTTGTCTCCTTTCACTTAGAGGAAAAGGTTGACAGACGAACTACCATGCCTTAGGGCCAAAACTAGATCATCGATTTTTTCACAAATCGTGGACACTATCTACACCGCAAACTATTGAATTTAAAAAATACACCTGTTCTTGTCTTTGATGTTTTTGACCACTTAATCTGATTACATACTTGTTTATGCTGTGTGCACATGTTGTAGATAAGTAATTTCATTTAGTAGACTCTAAAAGATCATGTACACATCAATCCTTTGCACCAGACATGATTTAAGTGGGCGTTATTATGTATAAGGCATCTGGTCATTTGCGGAAATCGAGTTCGCGAATCCAGTTATAGAAGGCCAAAGAATAGCGAAAATGTAGAATGACCGAGCACATTGCAGACTCGCTTTTTATCATCCTGATATGTACAATCACTTCTTGCAAAAATTCCGCTTTTGCATATGTTTTGCTTTGGCAAGACCAGATAATCCACTTTGGGCTACTTTTATTTGCGTTCACAGAAAAATTGGCAAGGGTACTATATGTTATTCCCTCAGAAATCCGTAGTTAAATATGGCCGTAACGCCAGCCATGACCATGTCCGTAAGAGGTAACCGTAACCCTTAGCCTGCAGGCATTTAAGGTAACCTTGAACACAATTGCAACCTTAGCCCTAGGCCTTAAATCCCTAGCCCAAACCTCAAAACCCAGGCAGACGCCTGACCCTTATTCCAGACCCCAGTCTTGGCCTCAACCCCAAACGCAGAATATGACCCAAGTCAAACAAATTCAGTCCTTTGAACAAATAAACTCCTAATTCAAGCCCTAAATCTAACCGTATCCCTAGCCCTAACCTTCAGCCCGATCTGGCCAAATTTGACGTCAGGTACATTAGTGAAGATTAAAATTCACGGACCGCATGACTCCTTTGTCTACCCTTTCTTAGACAATCTGTTTTGAACCACAAAGAAGTGTTGCCGATCAAGACAGGGGTGTTTTGAATGACCATTTCTGGCTTATTAGATGTCGTCAATCGGTCATACCTAACCCCGAGGTGTGTAACTCATAGGTCTCGATTACAGGCACTGTTGATTAGAAGTTGAGCGTACTAATCACTGAGCCACAGGCTCGTTGTAATATCGGTTGCGATCGGATATGTGCAAAGATAGAGGGACGCTCTCGGTCGCGCCACGGATCTCACTCGTCCAATTTTGCCTTGGAAGCAAACCACACCTAGGTAGACACGATAGGAAGGTACATTTTTAAAAACCTCCTAACGGGCTTACATAACTTATCTTTATTGAAAAACTAACTGCCCTTATACTATTCGGAAAAAATGCAACCCGAAAGGAGGCGAATGGTAGAGGAACGTTCCTATATCATGTTGCAGAACTCACACGTCCCGTTGGGTCTTGAGGCTCTCTCTATTTCTCTCGAGCCTCCCACCAGCAACAATCCGGCGCGTGATATAGGCAGGATGGCATTAACGGCAACGACAAGGGGGACTGGAATGACTATTTTCGGTCCGTTATCCACTGTCAACTACCTATTTTGAGTTGGTATACGAACCACATTCCTAAACGAAAATTTATCCACAGCATACTTGTGATTCAATTTTTTTAAAGACATTATTTACTGTCTGCTGATGCAGTTACGAAACACTTAGCAAACTTGACAGAATTGTAACCCGTAGAACTCAAAGAACTGGTCTTACTGGCGACTTAAGTAACTGAGGTACGAGTTTCTGACCGAAAACTTCAATGCTGGTCCATTTGAGCGGAGATGTCAGTTTCTGCATAATCGGGTTAGTTGACATTTTATAAACTACTAAAATTTCCCCTAACCACTTTGTCAATCGCAAAGGCAGGATTAATGTTTTTATTTGTATTTCAGTCCCTTCGTTAGAATACCAATCGTAGGTAACGATCACGTTGCACAGAGATTTGGCATTATTACGACTAGCCTTCCAAGACGCTTAGTTAAGGAGGTTCTTAAACTCAGCAAAGTTTGTAAATTTAATTTCATACGTAGCTGTTATTAATTCAGTATAACGGGGTCAAAAATAGGTTAAAGAGCTGCAGCGGGATGGCCTTGGGAGTAGACAACTTATGAAGTGGCCCATTGCAATCTACCTATGCCAACATGTCTATTATATTGGCGAGGTTTCTGAAAATAACACACCCATTTGGATGAGGTGTACAGTCGGTGGACCTATGCCGTACAATTTTGCCCATAAATTCCAGAACAACCACTTCATGGGGATCCAAAAAATGGCCTTTTGTCTGTCTAGGTCTTTTTCTTTATTTATCCATTTTGCGCCGGTAATGATTTCTATACGCATCAAATAATCGTTGTGCATGAAGATACTATTAGAAGGATGGAAGAGGACGTGCAAGAATAGTAGAGGATTGACTGAAAGAAAGTGTATTTATTCTTCATAATAACTCATATCAGAACATAGGCCGTCAACGCAAAATTGTTTTGCATCACATGCAGAGCATCGGGGGCCTAATGCATACGGTGGAGCGTAGAAGTTGGGCCTAAAACGACCAGTAAGCCCATATTTTAAAAAATATCCAATATTTTTAAAAATGGTGCAGAAGAGGCAAAAGTATATCCTCAAACTCGACGCATTTTGAGCAACGAAATAAAAAATTTTGTAGGCAGCTACTAGAAGGCGCACATCCGCCAACGTATTATACTCTACGTACAGGTATTGTGACAATGGGATTGCTGAAGATCTCATTCAAAATGACAGAAAACTTAAGTTCAGTTCTGTCCTGTGAAAGGCACGATTCAATCAACTGCCGGGACACTGCTGTTCGTTTTAAATAACTGAACAGTGAACGGAGACAAAATGACTCATTTCGATATCTGGACGCTCTGAAACGTACACTGGAGTATAAAGACATGCGAGCCGATAGGAATTTAGACCGTCGCTCCCGGAATAAATATGCATTGCGCAGCCAACACTTCTGATTTGAGCTGAGATCATCTGAAACGAATGCAAGCATAAATAAAAAATGTGAATTCGATTTTTGCATCTACCTGATATTTCAGTGTCCTGTTTGAAATAAAAGCAGCGTATCTTCATCCTCACCTGCTTATACACAGAACAGTCGGTGTCGCAGGTGTTGAGTCGGTAATCATAAGTAGCGCCACTTCGCACCATGTCCGCTAACATGTTTATCAAAGCCTCTTTTGGCCCATAGACGTTTCCATAGGCATAGCTCAGTCCAAAGACCACATCTCTATATTCTTCGGGATCAGGATGAATACCATTAAAGTTAAGACAGGCCCAACTCTCGGCCCGTCTTTCTAGCTCTTCGGAGTACGTCTAGATTGAAGAGAGGGTAAAGACAGAGAGTGGTGAAGACGCAATAAGCTTTCTGCTTACTTTATTTTACTGTTCCTTAACATGATAAGCGAGACTATCGACTGATATATCATGCATTCACATAACGCACTTAGCTACCGTGCATCATTCGAATCAAAGGTATTTTAGGTTTTACAATAGATAGAAAATGCTTACTATGCGTTGCATGTTCGCAGCTGATGGTCGAACAACGGAGCGGAGGTAATTATGGGCTGCAGAAACAATATCGGCCTCTTCCGGCGTTAGAGCATTAGAAAGGTGTATGAGTCCAACAGACACGGCAAAGCAGAACGTTATTATTCTCAGGAAAATTTGATCATTCATAGTTAAAGCCAATAGACAGCTAAAAGGCAAAAACGTAGCGGAGTCCACATCAAATATTTGCAGTTTTTAGAACATCTGAAAGAGGATTCGCCGCCTGTATTGCTGCAAATATTTTTTTCCAATCCTTTGGCTGGAATAGATCAGATGGCTTAATATTGATGTTTGTTGCAAAATCCACAACGTTGGCTACTACAAGGCATAAAGCCTTTTGCGAAGTATGATATGATTTTGGAACAAACAGAAAATCACTATGTGTGAAAATTCTGTAAATTCCGAGTTCTGATCATGCATATTTTTATTAGCCTAAAGCGGTCTTGCTTAGGGGAAAGGATTTACAATTTAGTAAGTTTGAAGCAAGTCATAGAGGTTTTTGGAGACTTATAGCGTTTCCAGGTTAGGCGCGCACCTTACAGGAGTCGTAGGTCACTACGCCGACAGTGCCTCGTAAGGTGGCATCTCCTCTGTCCGAAAGCCTGTTTTGAGCATTAGTCACTAACCAGTTAAGACTCCAACATGGGGTTAAACAAAGATACATTTATCTGGTGCATTCAAACCCGCTTCTCATCACAACAGATAGACTGCGTCAAAGTGAGCGACAGCAATCGCCAAATTTACTCAGCGTTATTCCGATTGCCTCCTAGTAAATCAAACTCGCCGTTTACGGTGATCTCAACAGTCATCTGGGATGCTTGAGTTGCTTAAGTTAAACAAACGCTGTTAACATTTTCGATTAATATAGTGGCCAATTCGTTGACCTAGGCATATTCCGGTAATCACGTCTTCATTTGTAGTACGATGATGCTGGGTTCTTCGTGGTTTCAGTAACGACCATGTCGAAAATGAATATTCCCTACTCAGCTAAGTTAAGGACGGCCTCATCTCAGTCAGTGGGGAGATATGTCCCACCGTCGGCACCCTCTAAATGTCTGCAACAATAATCACTGGCTAATGCAACACAACAGACGCGCCGTCAGGACACTGAGGGCAAACACTAGCAATGAAAACCTGCTGCTATCTTGTCCCAGCCTTGATCGATAACTTCCCCAAGCTCATCTGTCGGTTGAACACTCGTGAATACACTGGAGAGTGGCCGTCAAACCAGTGTCTGAAATCTAGACTACCAAGCGTCACGAATGTCTATGCTAGCCGCACTGTATCAGCACAGCCAGCCATAGGTCACAGGGACAAACCAGACAGCATTTAGGAGAGTGACCTCGCTCATTCATGCCCACACGGCAAGACGCCGAGAGAGGAACCCCGGCTGCTATTCCGTTGGCTTTATGTAAATTAATGGGGAGATCACGATTTGTGCTAAGGTTAGGATTAACATTGGGGTAAGACATATATTTAGTGTTGGTGTTAAGGCAGAGGGCATGCCCACCGGTATCATAAGCAAGCATTTTTTACCTTTTCTTGCCGCTAAACCTGACACTACTCATACAGCCATCGCCTTGGATTCGCCAGTCACATAAAATAGGTGGGCTAATTCATGAAATGTCAATCGAAATTCCGAAATGCGTTTTTGTTTCAAAAATATTAATTAAGTAGGATTGTAAAACTGAACAGCCTGCAGCAATTTTTTATAATGATTTAGTTACCTCAGGATGTCGGGTTTTTAAAGAACAGTTTTGGCTGTATTTGAGGACCAATCTGTGCAAAAAATGACGTCTTATGAAGTATAAATTGTTCTCACTGGTTTTGATGCACTATGAGTGCAATTATATTTCCACAAAAAAGTGCATAAAAATATTCACTCCTTAGCTCATTCAGTTGAAAATTACGTCTTTTTCCAATGTTGTTCTCAAAGGAGGGGTATAGTTCAGTTTTACGATTTTTTTACATGTGAGATCTTTTAATACCTTGAAATGGACATTCATAAAACGTCATGTCTCTACATTAGGCAATGTGGCTTGTAAAGTTAACAATACGGATCCAATCCACTGCTAAATTTTGTGAACTCCACATGGTCTACTCTTAATGTCGTAGAGTAATCTGTGGTTTTGCATACGCTGAAAATATACGGTTTGTCGGTTGGCAACTTTGAATACAACTGTAATGGCAGAGCGGGTTCGAAGATAATCGCGAATCGGAAACGTTCTTGAAAATCGAATCATAGCTTTCCTTTGTATAAAACATTAGAAGGAAACGTAATTTTCTACCGAATGAGCGAAGAAATGAATATTTCTGTGCATGCTTTCCATGAGTTATAGCTGCATTTTTGAGGGCATAGAAAATCAATGCGAAAATTTTAATGCTACATAAGTAGTCATGTTACTGTTAAGGCTCTTTTGTTTGGTTGTAATTTGTCTTGTTTTAATTAATTTTATGTGGATACATCTTGATCCGGTAGAGGATACGGGAGGATATTTAGTGGTATTTTGTGATTTCCCACGCTATGATTCGTTCTGTTGAGTCCAAGACAGGTGAGTTGGCGTTACTGGAGAGTGCCTTGTTTTAACGTAGGTTCTTATGTTGAGAGGGTCTAGTTACTTTTTGCTTCTCGGCAAGCTGTATTTTAAATGTTTACGTGTCCTTTTTAGGTTGCTGTATTTGAGAACGTGTCAGGCAAAATATCTTTAATTGATTGGGTGACAGTGTTTTACGATAAAAGCGGTGGTTTTATATTTTCATGTAAGTCGTTTTAGTCTGGCTATGCTCAGGTTGGTGGAGTATATTCTTGAGCCAAATGTTTTTATTAATATTTTTACTCATTTGTTATGGCAGCTTTAGGTATAATCATATCTATGACTAGCTTTTTGAGATGCTTAACTAATTTTGAGAAAATCACAATGTTGATCTCCCCATTTATTCTGTAGTTGGACAGTAAAATGTAATTTGACAGAAAAACCTGCAAAATTTACATCATGACACTTTTAGAATAATTCGCATCCTTTACATATGAAAAGACTTTAAAGACAACCCAGACAGCGCTTTTCCCAAAACAGTTATGCAGAAAATGGATGCGAATTACTCTCCTAAATGTATAACTGGGATAGAATAAGAAGTGCCTTGCAGGATGACCATTACTGATGAAGTAAAATATTTATTTTTGAACCTGCAAAACCTCTGCTTACCTGCGGCACACAAATGCGTTTTATGAATTTGTGGGGTTTTGCTTAAACCTGTTCAACTTAGAGTTGCTTGCGTCCAACAGGTGCCAACGTGTGCAGTCCTTTCCATCGTCCTCCAGAGAAGGCCAACCAGCTCCGCCTTAACATGCTTGACCTCTGTCCTCTACAAAGTGGCGTTTGGTGACTTCCGGAGCGTTTTCTAACAAAAGCTAATGGGGTTTTCGCACGCAATCTGTGTGCCTTCTCTTGCTCGCGAAATACTCCTACATATAAGAAAATCATACTTATGACTGAGGACTGAAATACGATACCGGAAGTACTGCAGGCCTCTTAAAAACAAATTAGTGGGCCATTTTTGTCTATCATCATTTAGTCGACTTATAGTGAGACTGCGTTGCAGAAAAAATATGTGTATGTTTACTGTCTCCCACCTAAAAATTAACATCCATTTGACGTTCTATAGTTTTTAAGGAGTTCACAAAGATGGCGGTAGACCAGACGTGACAAATGCACCACAGCCGTTACCGATCATCAACACGTCATAGGCCATATGAAGTAAGGTATATAAGTATGTCAGGCAAGCATGTGGCCCTTATTGTTGTGGTTATGATCTCACTCGATCCCACCCTGTATGCCCGCCAGCTTGCTACTGACATAAGCAGGTCACTAAGAGTGCAAAAGATCAGACACAGACAGCTGTCTCAAGGTCGTTGCCGATCATCTACACGCCATTCGCCTTTTGTACATTTAATGAACTGCTTAGTTATTATATGTGGTATGTTTCTTATGACAAAGTGTTCGTGTTGTTGTTCGCAGTCTGTGTGCCTTGTCTTGCTCGCGAAATACTCCTGCATATAAGAAAACAAAAGCGATATCAGAAGTTTTGCAGACCTTTTAAAAACAAATAGATGGGGGATTTTTTCTATAATTATTTAGTCGACTTATAGTGGGACTGCGTTGCATAGAAGAATGTGTGCATGTTTATTGTCTCGCACTTAGACATCAACAACCATTATGATCTCACTCGATCTCACAATGTATGCCCGCCAGCTTGCTTCTGGCGACAACGAGCGTTATGACCTAGGACACATACTACATACATATTATGCATAAGCAGGTCACTAAGAATGCAAAAGATCAGGCACAAATAGCTGTCTCAAGGTCGTTGCCGATCATCTACACGTCACTCGGCCTTTTGTACTCTTATGAACTGCTTTTGTATTATATGTGGTATGTTTTTTTATGACATAAAGTTCGTTGTCACCAGTAGCAAGCTAGAGGTTAGACAGAATGGGATCGTTTGCGATCCTAATTACAACAGTAAGGGTCATCCGCCGCTGTGCGGCTGCTTGTTGAGCTCGAGAGAGGGTCCATAAGTTACAACTGAACGACTGAGTTCCGTAAGAACGATCGGTGAGCGTCCCCTAGCATTTTTTATTCCCGATCAAAAAGCGACAGAGCAACGGGCACATGGCTCAGTGGTTAGAGGCGTGGACTTCTAACAAACAGATCGAGAGTTCGAGCTTTGGGTGTGCCACACTCCGGGGTTGGGTA
>CACRXP010000130.1:1205302-1229179 GCA_902702965.1 Spirometra erinaceieuropaei | reverse complement strand
GACTTCAACGCCCGCGTCGGCACAGACCATACTGCCTGGAGGGGAGTGCTGGGTCCTCACGGTCTCCGCGGCTCCAACGACAACGGCCTGCTTCTCCTCCGCACCTGCGCAGAACACCGCCTCATCCTGACGAACACGTTCTTCTGTCTGCCGGAGCGAGAGAAGGCCACCTGGAGGCATCCTCGGTCGCGTCAGTGGCACCTGCTGGACTATGTCCTCGTCCGGAGGCGAGATCAGCGGGACGTGCTGGTGACGAAGGCGATCGCGGGTGCTGACGGGTGGACCGACCATCGCCTCGTCATCTCGAAGATGCGTATTCGCCTACAGCCTCGCAGGAGACCACAAGGTAAGCGACCCCCAGGTAAGCTGAATGTTCCTTTGTTGTCTTTGCCTGCTCACCGTCTCCATTTCAGCAATGAGCTAGCTCAACGGCTAGACAATCTTCCTATCGCTGCCGCCGCCGACGACGACGACGCCGCCGCCGCCGCCGCCGCTGCCGAGAACGCCTCCGTGGAGAACCGCTGGTGTCAACTGCGTGACACAGTCCAGTCGACGGCGCTCGCCGTCCTCGGTCGCGCTCCCCGCCAACACCAGGACTGGTTCGACGGCAACGACGCTGCCATCAGAAATCTGCTTTCCGAGAAGAACCGCCTACACAAAGCCTACGTAGAGCAGCCAACTGAGGGCAACAAAGTTGCCTTCTACCGCAGTCGCCGCCAGCTTCAGCAACGACTGCGCGAGATGCAGGACGCCTGGACTGCTCGCAAAGCTGAGGAGATCCAAGGCTACGCGGATCGCAACGAATGGAAGAACTTCTTCTCCGCTATCAAAGCTGTCTACGGTCCGCCGACGAAGGGCACTGCTCCTCTCCTCAGCGCCGACGGCAGCACTCTCCTGACTGAGAAGACGCAAATCCTGCAGCGATGGGCTGAGCATCTCCGAGGCGTCCTCAACCGCCCTTCCGTCATCTCCGAAGCCGCCATCGCCCGCTTGCCGCAAGTAGCGACCAACGCGGACCTCGACCTCCCGCCGTCTCTCCAGGAAACGATCAGGGCCGTGCAGCAGCTCTCCAGCGGGAAAGCACCCGGATCGGACGCAATCCCTGCTGAGGTCTACAAGCACGGAGGTCCCCTACTGATGGATCACCTGACTGCGCTTTTCCAGGAGATGCGGCGTCAAGGTGAAATCCCGCAAGATTTCAAGGACGCAACTATCGTGCACCTATACAAGTGCAAAGGGAATCGCCAAGTCTGCGACAACCACCGCGGCATCTCCCTACTGAACATCGCCGGGAAGATCTTCGCTCGCATCCTGCTCAACCGCCTCAACAACCATCTGGAACAGGGCCTTCTGCCGGAAAGCCAATGCGGCTTCCGTCGTCATCGTGGGACCACGGATATGATCTTCGCAGCCCGCCAACTTCAGGAGAAGTGCCAGGAGATGCGGACCCACCTGTACTCTACCTTCGTGGACCTGACGAAAGCCTTCGACACGGTGAATCGTGAAGGACTGTGGAGGATTATGCGGAAATTCGGCTGTCCGGAGCGATTCACTCAGATGGTGCGTCAGCTGCACGACGGTATGATGGCGCGAGTCACGGATAACGGAGCTGTCTCAGAGGCATTCGCAGTGACCAACGGAGTGAAGCAGGGCTGTGTGCTGGCGCCTACCCTCTTCAGTCTCATGTTCTCTGCCATGCTGATGGACGCCTACCGCGACAAACGCCCTGGAATCCGCATCGCCTATAGAACGGACGGTCATCTCCTGAATCGCCGGCGCATGAACTTCCAATCGCGTGTATCCACAGCCACCGTGCACGAACTCCTCTTCGCCGACGACTGCGCCCTGAACACCACCTCAGAAGTGGAGATGCAACGGAGCATGGACCTAATCTCCGCCGCCTGCGAGCACTTTGGGCTGGTTATCAACACGCAGAAGACGGTGGTGATGCATCAGCCGCCTCCCAGCTCAGCCACAGCCCCCAACGCGCCGCAAATCAACGTGAATGGGACTCAACTGCAAGTGGTAGAGAACTTCCCGTACCTGGGCAGCACGCTCTCCCGCAACACCAAGATCGACGACGAAGTCGCCAACAGGATCTCGAAAGCCAGTCAAGCCTTCGGTCGCATCCAAAGCACAGTTTGGAATCGTCATGGTCTCCAACTGAGCACAAAGCTGAAGATGTATAAGGCCGTCATCCTGCCGACGCTACTGTACGGAGCGGAGACCTGGACGGTGCACACGAGGCAGGCACATCGACTAAACCACTTCCACCTCAGCTGTCTCCGCCGCATCCTGAGGCTGAACTGGCAGGACCGCATCCCCGACACCGAAGTGCTTGAACGGACGGGAATTCTGAGCATCTACTCCATGTTGAGACAAATGCAGCTGCGCTGGAGCGGCCATCTGGTGCGCATGGACGACGAGCGACTACCCAAACGACTCTTCTACGGAGACGTCGCAACGGGTTCTCGTCGTCAAGGAGGCCAAATTCGCCGTTACAAAGATACTCTGAATTTCTCCCTGAAGCGGCTGCACATCGACCCGACCAAGTGGGAAGACCTCGCCCGCGATCGTCCGACATGGAGGAGAACAGTGAAGACGGGCGCTGCTATCTACGAAGCCAACCGCATCGCCGCCGCCAAAGTGAAACGCGAAGTCCGCAAATCACAACTTCGCCCAATACGCAACGCCGCCGCACAACCTCCCCCTACGTTTCCTCGATGTCACCGGACATTCCGGGCACGAATCGGACTTGTTGGACATCTTCGAACCAACTGCACCTCTCGAACTGCTCCAGCCATCGTCCCAGCACCCGCCTCTTCCTCGTCCTCTCTTCCGCCAACTAACTCTGACACCCCTTCTGCACCACCACTTCCATCCTCCTCCTTCTCCTCCACTGCCCCAGTGGTGGCCGTTCAGGCTGCCGTCTCACACATCGCCAACCACGACACAGCAACCGCAACCACCCCCACCTGCCCTCACTGCGACCGCACCTTCACCTCTCGCATCGGCCTGGTCGGTCACTTGCGAATCCATCGCACAGAGACTGGTGAACCAGTGCCTGGAGCACCAACCTACACCCACCGCACTCGCCTCCACTGCCCACAATGCCCTCGCACCTTCCGGCATCGCATGGGCCTATTCGGCCACATGCGCATCCACGAGAGCGGAATTGGCCGCAGCCTTGACACACCCACCCCGCCGAGCCCCACTCCCAATCCATCACCTTGTGCACCCACTAACCACTCCCCAGCCGACATCGACGCCACCGACCTTACCACCCCTCACTCCCCCCCTTCCTCCTCCACTTCCTCCTTCACTGCCCCAACGACGGCCACTCCGGCGTCTGTAGCGCACGACTTCACCACAGCCGCACCTGACACAACAACAGGCACAACCCCTGCAACCTCCATCAACAGATGTGAGGGCCCGCACTACATCTGCCCTCACTGCGATCGCACCTTCACTTCACGCATCGGCCTGGTCGGTCACTTGCGAATCCATCGCACAGAGTCTGGCGAACCAGTGCCTGGAGCACCAACCTACACTCACCGCACTCGCCTCCACTGCCCACACTGCCCTCGCACCTTCACGCATCGCATGGGTCTATTCGGCCACATGCGCATCCACGAGAGCGGCATTGACCGCAATTCCGATACAGCCACGACATCCAACACGCCCAGACCCATCCTCGCCCCACCGTCACACGCGCCGACCACCACCACCGCCACCACCAACACCACTGCTTCCTCTACAGCTGACACCGACACCGCCGACCTCTCATGCCCACATTGTCCACGCACCTTCACTTCACGCATCGGCCTGGTCGGTCACTTGCGAATCCATCGCACAGAGACTGGCGAACCAGTGCCTGGAGCACCAACCTACACCCACCGCACTCGCCTTCACTGCCCACACTGCCCTCGCACCTTCACGCATCGCATGGGTCTAGTCGGCCACATGCGCATCCACAACGACCTGCGGTAGACAACCGCCGGCCACACCACACATTCCCTCAGTCCCTACCTCCTAACACCATCACCCCACCAGACATCAACCCTCACACACCTCATGCACTCAACTGCCACCTCCCAGGCAAGTGGGAAGTGTGCATCTCGACTCGGTCCCCATGCGGCCTCGGCTGCACGAGTGACTTGAGTCCGAGACTATCCCGACACGTCAAGTGTCGTGGATAGGAAGGTTGCTGATTGACGCCCGTTCTTGGTTCACGCAGTTCGTCACGTTGTGTGTGTGTGTGTTGTGTAGTGGCGGACTGGTGGGCTGGGGACGGGCTGAAGCAGCACCTTCCACGGCCCTCTCACGCATGTGAGAGTCACGCCGTTCAACCCCCGTTGTACGAAATCCTGGTGTTTGTGTGTATGGGGGGCCAGGTCGTGCTGTGGCGCGCGCAGGCATGGTCAGTCGACCATGTCAGCCACCGCGCCCATTCCCCACTCCAGTCTACTGACTGGCTCGGACAGTGGCTGGGGTGTGGGAATGGGAAGGGAGCGTGAGGTCGACGACTCAGCGCATTTTCCTCACTATAAACAATCTGACGCGCTTGAAGCTATCACGGTGCGCTAAAAGCCGTGGCTTGGAAGGTTGCCAACTGACGGGGTACCTTCGACCTCCTCCATTACTGGAGGCGGTCCGAGAGTCAGGCTGCAATGGCTCCTTTTTAATGTGGCCTTTATGGCATTCCCACCACAGTGTGGGATCCGAGCCAGGCGTTGGCGGCACGCCCAGGTGCGGCTTCGGCCGTGCCAGCCTCCAAATCTATGTTGTGTTTGTTCAAATCCTGGTTATTGTTGTGTGGACCAGGGGGTGTGGTGGAACGCCAAGGAGAGGATCCGTCCGAGCCATCCACCTGCGGCCTCCCTCGTCTCCGGTCTTCTTGACTCTGTCTTGACACCGGGCCCAGGCGGGGGAGGAGGAGAGAGTGTAGGTAGATGTTACGCAAGTCTACTGGCACTATAAACCCCTGCGTAAGTCACCGTCCCTGCTCCTACCGCTGCTGCAGCTGTGGGGCACACGGTGGACATCGTCGAAATCGACGGTCGAACTGTCAGGTAGAGTAGACTTACACAACATCTATCGCACGCCTTCCTCCTGCCTACCTGGGCCCGGTGTCAAGATATACCAGATGGAATATAAACTACTTTGAACTCAGCAAAAGAGGTCTTAATCTGCAAGCTTTACACGGACTGAGCAGTTATATCATCGTGTCAGCAAGCTTTAGAAATGACTGAATACGGCAGAAAATATATTTTCTGTCATTCAAGCAAAGTCATACAATTTGTCTCGGCGCTGTGTGGTGCTTTAAAGGATTTTCTGTTCGGAAAAGAGATAATAGTTACCAATTACTGGGGAGCGACGGCTGTGAGTACGGAGTGGATAGCCAAATATTTCGCATAGGCTTACTACTTAATAAATAAAAGTAGACATTTGTCTATAACTTAAAAAACGATGAGAGGATGCGTCCTGCACTCTCAGTTGCGGTTGGAACCAATCAAGTTTATTGACTATGAATGTTCTAGCCGTGAACATTTTAAAAATTTTATGCATTAGTTGACGCATAAAATGTTAAGTATCAGTTTATTGTCCGTACGGTTCGAACGCAAAGACAGAAACGTAGGGTCAGTTTATAACAGCTGTAAATATCCTATGACTTAGATGTCCGCGCCCCTGTCTTCTAGCACTGTACTCGCATTCTCATTTTTGCATTTAAAGAACAAACTCTATGTCAATCGAAGGTAACTGACACATGGATATCGATACCCGACCCGTAGGCTTTCATTTATTGTGTGATTTCTACCATTGGTTCTCCTACATGCACACAGTTACATCATTCAATACAAACTTCCGTCTGCCTGTCTACGCGTTCAAACGTTAATTGGATTACTGACCCAACCAAAAGACCTCATAGGAAAAGTGGGAAGCATATGAGTCTTCTCTCAACCACTGCAGCCCTGCAATCCTAAGCAGCTGATTAACAAAACTCATCAATGTCATATGCAGAACGCGGTGTCGTAATTTAATTGCCTTGTTTATAGTGACACTTTACCATCCAACCTGTAGAAATGGGTTATTGAATTTCATGAATTGTGTATTAAAAATTCCCATAGATTGATTACACCTAACAACTAGAAGGAAGGGCTTCAGCTGGATATTCTGCACAATATAATAGACAAACGTTCGCCGCCAACAAAGACTCAAAACTCTCTTTTTGCTAACGAAAGACCATGCAAGATTTTTAAGACGGAAGGGGCCGTGCAATAACACAGAATTATCAAAATGAGTAATTCGTGCAAGTCAGGTAAGACGTATCACATACTGGCAGAGTGGTTTACACCCTCGTATATGCGTTGCTAGCAGATTTGATGGTACGTTTCGACGCCTTCGCGCCCGCGTATCAGCAAATACGTGGAATTTCCTGTTTATTTTTAACTTGAATTTTCGAACAACACGTGTGTTCGTTCGTGATTAGATACTGATATTAAAGTGGGCATCTGGTTTCTCGTACCAGCATGCGTCAACAGGCCTCGCGCCGTCGCTGGCTTTTTGCAAGGGGAAGGGAGGGAAGGTGAACTACATGTTTGACGTCATGCGATACCCTCCATCGTAACAGCGCGTTTTTTCCATGTGGTTGTCTTTTATCCCTGGTAAATAGGGGCTGCTCTCCAGTCCACACCCAGTCCGAATCCAAGGTGAAGTTGGCGGCTGACCACATATTCGCAAACTTAGTGGTTGGATTTGGTTCTCTACCGACAGCCATGGCATTTACAGCAGTCCCGCGGCCCTGCTATCGACCAGGTGCAACGCCCCACGGCATTGACAGGGTTGTACGCAGGAATTTAATTTACTTTTTGGAGGGGTCGGGAATGGGAAAGGTGTAACCGCGTATTGGTGAAGATGGCCTGTACCCTTTCCCCGGCAATCGCTGTCACCTCCTCCTTAACGGTCACGAAAACGCTCTCTCCATCTTTGCTAGTAAGCGCCTCTATCGGCTCTTCCTCCATAGTTGCCGAAAGCGCTGCACTTTCCATCGGTCGTCTAACTGACATGTCAGGGTCACTATTCCACCCTGTAGAATTGCCGTATATTGTAGTAAGCAATATTATCTTGCACTTTTTACAGTCCTAATCAATCTCAGCTTTCTCCTGTCGTTAACATAACCTTCACATACGTAATTCTTTTTTATTCTACATATCCGTGTCTTCGTGACAACCAGTCCAGCCATCCTTGACAGTTACTTTTCGTTGGAATCCATTCAAGATGTTCCCCGGTATTCAGTCTTTGGCATACGCAACATGCTCGGCCACTACGTAGGCGCAAAATATCGAACGAGTCGAAATTATAATCGTGGTCAGCCCTGAGGAGGTCTATTATCACTCCTGAATTACAGCACGATGAGCGCATCATTACCCGGTGGTCGGACACTCATGTCTCTGCCCATCAGTTAGTTTCCCCAATGCGGTATCCCTATACGTAATTTTTTCTAGCCGACAGACCTTTGGCGACATTTTTTAATTTTAAAGTTGTTCCCCGCGACTCGTCCGTTGGCGGCTTAGCGTTGATGAGTGCTTTTATGCCCCAGCTGACCAGCCAGCATTTAAGGTTTCCACCGGATGCCAGAAGTGATGTCATCGCAGGAACGCCAATGAGTTTGTCTACTTCAGGACTGATGCTTAGATTTTAACCTACAAGTTGACTGACACCTGTCGACGAGGAGGGAATGGATGTCATCTGTGTGTTCATCAGGGAGTTCGGGTTATAGTACTTCATGGTTCAGCTTATCCTAGTCGTTCCAAAAAAATCCGACCCTCATTGCAGAAAAGAGCATATACAGCTACGCCAATCACGTTAATTAGGGAAAAGAAAACCCCCACTGTATATAAAAACACATTGGTGGGATTACTGCCCGGTTGGACACAGGTACAGTAAGTGGGCCAACTCATGAAACCTCAACCGAAATTCCGAAATCCGCTTTTGATTCGGAAATATTATTTGTGTAGGCCTGTACAACTAATCATCTTGCAGCCTAATTATATTATAATTCAGCTACCTTATTATGCCAGCGTTCAAATAAACTTCATTTCGGCTGCGTGCAAAAACCACACTGTATAAATGACTACTTGCGCTGCATGCACTTTTCTCATTGATTTCCGATGCCCCTAACAATTCAATGTATTAATTATGAAAAACATGCATAGGAGTATTCATTCGTTTACATATGCCGTAAAAACATACGCCTGCTTCAAATTTTATACTAGAAGGAAAGGAATAATTTGGATTTCAAAGACTCTCTATTCGCGAATAATTTTAAATCCGACCTTCCGTTGCACTTGCATTTAGGGTTTCCAATCTACAAACCATACATTTTTTGCGTATGGGAAACCGCAGATTTCTCCACGGCATTAAGAGGAAACCATATGGCGTTCATGAAATGTAGCAGTGGATTTTGTCCATATTGTTAACTTTATAAACCACATTGGTAGATGCAGAGACATGAAGTTTCATGAGCGGTCATTTCACGATATTACAAAAATCTTACAATTAGAAACTTTCTAACACCGAACAATACCCTGCCTTCGAGCATAACATTAGAAGAAAACGTAATTGTTTACTAACTGAATGAATGTGATAATATTTTCATGCACGCTTTCCAATGCATATAATTGAATATTTAACAGCATCAAAAATCAGTGAGACAAATGCGATTTTACAGAGTGCAATTGTTGCATGCAGCCGAAAAATATTTCGGTCGTAAGCCGGCATCCTGGAGTGTTTTAAATCTTATGGAATTATGCTGCAGGACGATTAGTTTTGCAACACTATGTAATTAATTTCTTCTAAACAAAAACCAAATTGTAATTTCGGCTGATATTTCATGAGTTAACTCACCTACTATATGCAGAGCGTAAGGAAATCTACAGAGCTCCATTAGCCAAAGCATTACAGAACAAGACATGAGACCAAACTGCATGCACCCAAAAGGCCACGGAGCTCTTTCATACCTCAAGAAGATATCGGAACTGCCAGCAGACTCCACACGCCATACAGAGTTCTGTTCACGCACAGACAGAATAAAGGCAATCATATGACGCCAAGCTAATTGGCTGAGAATCGCTGTCATGATAGGAAAGGTCAGGTCTGGATTATCGGATCTGGTGCCGTCGCGGGAAATGCTACTGCGCCGAGGCAACAGGCGGATTACTTCAGACGCATATGGTTGAGCAATGAGCAGCTGTGAGGGGAATGAATTCAATCATCAGGTCGTGGTTCATTCTCCAGTACCCAGTCACATCTTTGCGTTGGGCGAGACCAAACCTTTCGCAGGAGGTGGAAAGTATTTCAGCAGGGAGCTAAGTGAATTCTGCTTCACTGACATGTGTCAGTCAACATGTGCAGTGACCACCCGTCCGAATTTTTTTTAAAGTTAACAATCATTTCCCGTTTGAGAAATGCAATGGGATTTGGATCATGCAATCGAAAAATAATATCGTATGATTTATTGTGCTCTGTATGTCATTATTTGCAGCACTGGAAAACTGGCAGTAAAATCCCTATACTACAAGGCCGAAAATCTTTAATAGACTGCGTTTCCTGAAAAAGGACATTAGTAGCCAAGTAAACTTATTTGACACTTGAAAAACACAATCCGATTTTCGAAAATCTTAAACATCTGAAGGCGTTCTATGGCCAAGGACAAATGTTAGACTTCCTATCGATAGGTAACGAATTGACGCCAATAACAAATAGCAACAAGTGCAGACATTTGAAAAATTTCTGCACAGGCACATGATAGGCAAGTACTCTCTATATATGGTTCTAATTGGCATATGATGTTACTTGTTTTATTGTCTGGCGTAATTGACCGTCGTCTAATGCGTGCATTGCTTTAATCAGTTTTCCTCGCCAAATCTTCTTTGAAGCAATGGCTTTATCGACAGTGATGTTCCGCAAATGATCTCATTATTGCGGAATATTTCATCTAGTGACCTCTGCCGAACTCCTTTTGCCGAACGTTTCTGAATTCGTTTAAGATCCGCAACACGCAAAAATAAATTTCAGAATAATTGTCAGACGTCTGCAAGTTGCGGGAAGGACGTCTGCACTTCCTTGCGTCTTGCATAATGTTCAGTGCATTGAAATCCATAATTGCAAGTTAATATTAACCCAATGCCTTGTATTACGGCTTTCTTAGCTTAAAAGAATAAGATTATGATCTAAGAAAAGATGTCTTCTTTCATGAAAGATCGTGGAACGGATGGAAGAGGGCCCCAAGGCACAATGGATGTCGCTTTTTTTGAATGAATGTAAACTTTCCCGAATTTCGAACACTCTCGGCAGAGTCGTAGGGTAAGTTAGTTCGTAAAAAATAATTATTCTTATTGTTTTAAACCCCAAACGCTGCAGTTTTTTCGCATATTATGTTGATTTTTTAGTTGCTGCTTCAAGAAACAACTTGCGCGACGGAATTCGACCTTTGTACAAAACTTCAGGCTTGGTTTCTGTCATGCATGTTACGGTTGACCTTTCAAGATAGAACATGTATTTTCAAACTTTGTCACGCACTCACGAGTGAAAACCTACCCAAACATGATAAAGCCACGCAGACAGGAGTTTAAAAGTTGCTCAGGGCCTACTTATTTGGTCCGCAAAAACATTTTCAATTATAACGAGAGGGAGACGTTGTTCGCGCACATAAAATTACGTTTCGATGTAAATTACTGAATATCTTTGTATCTCTTTATCTTAAGCGCACGCAATTCCACAAATCGCCACGCGTACCGAATCAGTAAAGAATGCGGTTAGGAAACATAGACCATCTGGCCTAATGGTTAGAGCTTTTGGCTTCTGACAACAAAACGCCAGGGTCAGCCTCAGGGTTTGGAAACCTGGGGTTGGGTACGCCTCGTCAATGAATGTTTGGCAATGTAGTGAAAATGATTGACTTCTTCCATTTAAAGTGAAAGACTAATTGACGACCTTCTATACTTTAAAGCTAAAACTGAATCTTCATTTTTTTCGTACATTGTGGACATTATTTACACTGCAAACTATTGAATTTAAAAATACACCTGTTCTTTTCTTTTATGTTTGTTGCCGCTTAATCCAACTACCTACTTGTTTACGCTACTAAAACATGTTGTAGAAATGTGATTTTATTTAGTGGAATCTGAAAGATCGTGTACACTTCAATTCTCTGCATCAGACATGATCGAAGTGAGCGCTAGTACGTATAAGGCATCTGGTCAGTTTGCGGACATCGAGTGCGCGAATCTACTTATATACGGCTGAAAAATATCGGAAATTTAAAACGACCGAGCACAGTGCAGATTCGCTATTTATTATCTTGATATTTTCAACCATTTCTCGCAAAAATTCTGCTTTTGCATATGTTTTGCATTGGCAAAACCAGCTAATCCACATCGGGCTACTTTCATTTGTGTTCACAGAAAAATTGGCAAGAGTACGATATGTAAACACCTAAGAAATCCGTAGTTAACTATGGCCTTAACGCCCGCCATGACCATGTCCGTAAGAGGTAACCTTAACCCTTAGCCCGTAAGCATTTAAGGAAGCCTTGAACGCAATCGCGACCTTTACCGTAGGCCTTACATCCCTAGCCCAAACCTCAAAACCCAGGTCCAAACATCTCACCCTTATTCCAAACCCCAGGCTTGACCTCAATCCCAAACGCAGACTATGAACCAAGCCCAACAAAGTCTGTCCTAAAAACAACTAAACTCCTAATACAAGCCTTAAATCTAACCGCATCCCTAATCCTAACCTTCAGCCCCATCTGGACAACTTTGACGTCAGTTACACTAGTGAAGATCAAAATCCACGGACCGCATGACTCCTCTGCCTACCTTTACTCAGGCAATCTGTTTTGAACCAGAGAATAGTGTTAACGATCAATACAGGGGCGATTTGATTGACCAATTCTGACTTATTAGGTGTTGTCACTCAGCCATACCTAACCCCGAAGTGTTTAAATCCTAGTTCTGGATTGCAGAAACTGTTGATAAGAATTGGAGCGTACTAATCACTGAGACACGGTCTCGCTGTAGTATCGGTTGCGGTCAGACACGTTCAAAGGTTGAGGGACGCTTTCGGTCGCGCCACGGAACTCACTCGTTCAATTGTGTCTTGGGACCAAACCACACCTAGGTAGATACGATAGAAAGACAAATTTTAAAAAAAAACCGCCCAACTGGGTTACATACCTTAGTTTTATTGAAAAACTAACTGTCCTTATTCTGTTCGGTAAAAATGCAGCCCGAAAAGAGGCGAATGGTAAAGAGACGTTTCTCTATCATGTTGCAGCACTCACACGTCCCGTTGTGCCTTGAGGCTCTCTCTCGAGCCCTGCCAACAGCCGCAAGCCGGCGCGTACTACAGGCAGGATGACATTACCGGCAACGACAAGGGGGACTGGAATGGCTATGTTCGGCTCGATATTCCCTGTCAACTACCTATTTCGAGTTGGTCTACAAACCGCGTTCCTAAACGAAAATTGATCTACAGCATAATTGCGATCAAAATTTTTTAAAATATAATAGACATTATTTGCTGTCTGCTGACGCAGTTATGAAACATTAGGCAGACGTGACAGAAATGTAACCCGTCGAACTCAAAACGCTGGTCTTACTGGCGATTCAAGTAACTGAGTTACTAGTTTCTGATCGAAAACATCAATACTGGTCCATTTGACGAATGATACCACTTTCTGCAAGATGGCGTTTGTTGACATTTTCTAAACTACTAACAAAACCCCTAACCACTTCGTCAATCGCAAAGGCAGGATTTGCGTTCTTATGTGTAATTCACTCTGCCCTTTAAAATACCAGTCGTAGGAAACGATCACGTTGTACAGAGGTCTGGCATTATCACGATTGGCCTTTCAAGACGCTTAGTTAAGGAGGTTATTAAGCTCAACGAAGTTTGCAGATTTAACGTCATACGTAGATGTCACTAATTCAGTCTAGCAGGGTCAAAACTAGGTTAATGAGCTGCAACAGGATGGCCTTGGGATTAAACAAATTATGGAGTGGTCCACTTGCAATCTACCAATGCTAACATGTTTATTATATTGGCGAGGTACCCATTTGGACGGGATGTGCAGTCGCCGAACCTTAGCCACATGATTTTTCCCACAAATTCCGGAACAACCATTTCATGAGGATCCAAAAATTGTCCTGTCGTATACTTTGGTCTCTTTCTTTATTTTTTTCATATTTGCACCGGTAAAGCTTTTTATACGCATCAAATACTCATTGTGCATGAAGATCCTATTAGAAGGTAGGAAAAGGAATAGTAGAGGATTGACTGAAAGAAAGTGTATTTATTCTTCATAATAAGTCTTATCAGAACAGAGGCCCTCAATGCAAAATTGTTTCGAATCACATGCGGAACATCGGGGGCCCAATGCATACGGTGGAACGTAGAGATTGGGCCTAAAAGGACCAGTAAACCCATATTTTCAAAAATATCCAATATTATCAAAAATGGTGCAGAAGAGGCAACAGTAAATCGCCAAACCAGACGCAATTTGAGCAACACAATGAAATATTTTGTAGGCAGCTACTGGAAAGCGCACATCCGCCAACGTCTTATACTCTACGTACAGGTTTGGGACAATGGAAGTGCCGAAAGGCTCAGTCAAAATGACAAAAAAAATTATGTTTAGCTCTGTCCTGTGAAACGCACGATTCGATCAAATGTCGGGACACTGCTGTTCGTTTTAAATAACTGAAGTGTGATAATCCTCACGGAGACAGAGTGCCTCATTTTCTAGCATTCGTTACAAAGAGTGGTTTTTCGCCACTTATGGGATTAAAATTATCCTAGTCGTAGTCAGATACCTGTACCTATAGTCCTAAGCTATGCGTTAACTCAGTAAATTGGATGAAGAATTGCATGAGTGGTGTTCAGTAGTTTTCACTTTTGAGTGCAAAAACTTGTGTTCGGTGAAAATCGCCAGAACACTAAAAGCAAAGGAACTGCACCTATCCAAGATGGTTAGAGTCACTTATTGTTAAAAGAGGACTACATTCCATGCTAAGTAGACATAAAGCAAATAGGTTTTGTGTAATCTCATAAAAATTACAGACAGAAGCGAGGAGGTTGGCTCCAGTTCTCAGTTCGGCGAAACTAAATGCCATCGCGAGGACAAGACATTCAACTGCTTGACCTTTCAGATTTGAACCCCAATTCATCGACAGAAAAATCGGCATATACATTGCTTTCAAAGTCATACTGGTGTAATGAGAAAATGTAACCTGTTCTTTTATTGACAATACTTATGCACAACACAGACAGTAAGAATTATGTTTACATCTAATAACTAACACTATCTGAAACATTTTTCGAATGATATAAAAGCGTTGCAGTTGTATTGTGTTTTGTTATGGCTGTACTCATGCACGGCACTTTGCGATAATCGCCCTAGCAGTATTTTTCGACAGTAAATGATTATAAAGTGGAACATTCGCATAAGTCGAAACGTACACTGGAGCATAGAGACATGCGAGCCGATAGGAATTTAGACCGCCGTGCCCCGAATAAGCATGCATTGCGCAGCCAACACTTCTGACTTTAGCTGAGATCATCTGAAACGAATGCAAGCATAGATGAAAAACGTGAATTGGACTTTTGCATCTACCTGATATTTCAATGACATTTGCATCAGCGTATCTCGATCCTCACCTGCTTATATAGAGGACAGTCGGTGTCGCAGGTGTTGGATCGGTAATCATAAGTAGTGCCACTTCGCACCATGTTCGCTAACATGTCCATCAAAGCCTCTTTTGGCCCATAGACTTTTCCATAGGCATAACTCAATCCAAAGACCACGTCTTTATAATCCGCCTGATCAGGTTGAATACCATTAAATTTTAGATATGCCCAATCCTCAGCTCGTCTTTCCAGCTCTTCGGAGTACGTCTAGATTGAAGAGAGGGCAAAGACAGAGAGGGGTGAAAACGCAATGAGCTTTCTGCCTACTTTATCTTACTTCTCCTTAACATGATAAGCCAGAATTTCGACCAACATATACTATGCACGCATTCACATAACGCACTTAGCTACACTACATCATACAACTCAACGGTATGTTAGGTTTTAGGACAGATATGTAATGCTTACTAGGCGTTGCATGTTCGAAGCTAATGGTCGAACAGCGGAGCGGAGGTAATTATGGGCTGCCAAAACAATATCGGCCTCATCCGGCGTTAGAGCATTAGAAAGATGTATGAGTCCAACAAACACGGCAAAGCAGAATGTTACTATTCTCAGAGAATGTTGATCATTCATAGTTAGAGCCTATAGACCGCTAAAAGGCAAAAAACGTAGGGGATTCCACATCAAATATTTGCAGTTTTTAGAACATATGAAAAAGTTTCGTTGTCTGTAACTGTTGCAAATATTTTTTTAATCATTTTGTCACAACCGATCAGATGGTTAGATATTGATGTTTGTTGCGAAGTATAAAACCTTTTGCGAAGAAGGATGTGATTTTGGAACAAACAGAAAATCAGTATGCGTGAAAATTCTGTAAATTCCGAGTTTTGATCATGCAATTTTTATTAACTTTAAGCAGTCTTGCTTAGGGAAAATGATTGACCATGTAGTACGTATGAAGTAAGTCATACGGGTTTTTTAGAGACTTATAGGTTTTCCAGGTTCAGCGGGCTCCTTATAGGAGTCGCAGGGCACTACGCGGACAGTGACTCACAAGATGGCATCTCTTCTGTCTGATCGACTGTTTTGAGCACTATTCACTGGGCTGTTAAGACTTTAACATGGGGTCAAACAAAGATAAATTTATCTGGTACATTCGGATCCGCTTCTTCTCCGTCAAAACAGAAAGGCTGCATCAAAGTGAGCGACAGCAATCGCCAAATTGACTCAGCGTTATTCTGGTTGCCTCAAGGTAAATCAAAATCGCGTTTACGGTGATCTCAACAGTCATCTGGGATGCCTGAGCTGCTTAAGTTAAACAAACGCTGTTAGCATTTTCGATCAATGTAGTGGCCAATTCGTTGACCTAGGCATATTATGGTAATCACGTCTCCATTTGTAGTACGATGATGCCGGGATCTCCGTGGTTTCAGGAACGACCATGTCGAAAATGCACATCACATTCTCAACTGAGTCAAGAACGGCCTCATCTCAGTCAGTGGGGAGATATGTCCCACCGTCGTCACCCTCTAAATATCTGCAATAATAATCACTGGCTAATCCAACACAATGCAGGCACCGTCAGGACACTGAGTGCTAGCAGTGCAAACTTGCCGCTAGCTTGTCCCAGCCTTGGTCGATAACTCCCCCAGCTCATCTGTCCGATTAAACACTTGTGAATACACCGAAGGGTGGCCATCAAACCATTGTCTGAAATCTAGGCTACCAAGCGTCACGAATGTCTACGCTAGCCGCACTGTATCAGCGCAGCCAGTCATAGGGGCAAAACAGACAGCATTCAGGAGAGTCACCTCGCTCATTCATGCTCACACGGCAGACACCGATATAGGAACCCTCCGACTCCTATTCCGTTGGCTAAAGTTAATTAACAGGGAGATCAGGGTTGGTGCTAAGGTTAGGGTTAACATTAGGGGTAGAGATAAATTTAGGGTTGTAGTTAAGGTAGAGGCCATAGTAAGGGCTAAAGGTGGGATTGTGATTAATGTTTGAGTTATGATTAGCATCAAGGTTAGAGGTGAATCACACAGCTTTTCACCCTTTTCGGAATTTTGCGCCTGCACACCAGTATCATAAGCAGGCGTTCCTTTTATCATATATTGCCGGTCACAATACCCCCACTTATTCAGCCATCGCTTTGGACTCCCCAGTCATGTAAAATAGGTAGGCTAACTCATGAAATGTCAATCGAAATTCCGAAATGCGTTTTTGTTTCAAAAATATTAATTAAGTAGCGTTGTAAAACTGAACAGCCTGCTGCATTATTTTATAATGATTTAGTTACCTCAGGATGCCGGGTTTTTAAAGAACTGTTTTGGCTGTATTGGAGGACCATACTGTGCAAAAAATGACTACTTATGTAGTATGAATTGTTCTCACTGGTTTTGATGCCCTATGAGTGCAATTACATTTCCTCAAAAAAGTTCATAAAAATATTCATTCCCTCGCTCGTTCAGTTGAAAATTACGTCTTTTTTCCAATTTTATCCCCAAAGGAGGGGTATAGTTCAGTTTTTACGAATTTTTTACATGTGAGATCTTTTAATACCGTGAAATGGACATTCATAAAACGTCATGTCTCTACATTAAACAATGTGGCTTGTAAAGTTAACAATACGGATCCAATCCACTGCTAAATTTCGTGAACCCCATATGGTCTCCTCTTAATGTCGTAGAGTAATCTGTGGTTTTCCATACGCTGTAAATATACGGTTTGTCGTTTGGGAACTTTGAATACAACTGTAATGACAAAGCGGGTTAGAAGATAATCGGGAATTGAAAACGTTCTTGAAAACCGAAGTATTGCTTTCTTTAGTATAATACATTAGAAGAAAACGTAATTTTCTACCAAATGAGCAAACGAATGAATATTTCTGTGCATGCTTTCCATGAGTTATAGCTGAATGTTTGAGGGCATAGAAAATCAATGAGAAAATTTTATGCTTTATAAGTAGTCATGTTACTGTTAAGGCTCTTTTGTCTGGTTGTAATTTGTCTTGTTTTAGTTTATTTTTTGTGGTTAGATCTTGATCCGGTAGAGGATACGGGAGGGTATCTAGTGGTATTTTGTGATTTCCCACGCTATGATTCGTTCTGTTGAGTCCAAGACAGGTGTGTTGGTGTTACTGGAGAGTGCCTTCTTTTTACGTAGGTTCTTATGTTTAAAGGGTCTAGTTATTTTTTTCTTCTCGGCAAGCTGTGTTTTAAATGTTTACGTGTCCTTTTTAGGTTGCTGTATTTGCGTGCGTGCCATACAAAATATCCTTAATTGATTGGGTGACAGTGTTTTACTATAAAAGCGGCGGTTTTATATTTTCCTTTAAGTCGTTTTACTCTGGCTATGTTAAGGTTGGTGGAGTATATTCTTGAGTCAAATGTTGTTATTAATATTTTTACTCATTTGTTATGGCAGCTTTAGGTTTTATCTTATCTATGAATCACTTTTTGAGGTGCTTAACTATTTTTGAGAAAATCACAATGCTGATCTCCCCATTTATTGTGTAGTTGGACAGTAAAATGTAATTTGACAGAAAAACATGCAAAATTTACATCACGACACTTTTAGAATAATTCGCATCCTTTACATATGAAAAGGCTTTAAAGACACCCGAGACAGCGCTTTTCCCAAAACAGTTATGCAGAAAAAAGATGCGAATTTTTCTCCTAAATGTATAGCTGGGAAAGAATAAGAAGTATTTTTCAGGATGACCGTTACTGATAAAGTCAAATATTTATTTTTGTACCTGCAAATGCTCTGCTCACCTCCGGCACACAAATGCGTTTGATGAATTTGTTGGTTTTTGCTTTAACCTGCTCGATTTAGAGTTGCTTGCGTCCTACAGGTGCCAACGTGTGCAGTCCTCTCCATCGTCCTCCAAAGAAGGCCAACCAGCTCCGCCTCAACATGCTTGACCTCTGTCCTCTACAAAGTGGCGTTTGGTGACTTCCGGAGCGTTTTCTAACAAAAGAAAATCGAGTTGTTGCACGCAATCTGTGTGCCTTGTCTTGATTGCGAAATACTCCTGCATATAAGAAAACCATACTTATGACTGAGGACTGAAATACGATACCTAAAGTACTGCAGGCCTCTTAAAAACAAATTAGTGGGCCATTTTTGTCTTTCATCATTTAGTCGACTTATAGTGAGACTGCGTTGCAGAAAAAATATGTGTATGTTTACTGTCTCCCACCTAAAAATTAACATCCATTTGACGTTCTATAGTTTTTTAAGGAGTTCACAAAGATGGCGGTAGACCAGACGTGACAAATGTACCACAGCCGTTACCGATCATCAACACGTCATAGGCCATATGAAGTAAGGTATATAAGTATGTCAGGCAAGCATGTGGCCCTTATTGTTGTGGTTATGATCTCACTCGATCCCACTTTGTATGCCCGCCAGCTTGCTACTGACATAAGCAGGCCACTAAGAGTGCAGAAGATCAGACACAGACAGCTGTCTCAAGGTCGTTGCCGATCATCTACACGTCATTGGGCCTATTACTCTTAATGAACTGCTTATGTATTATATGTGGTATGTTTCTTATGACAAAGTGTTCGTTGTGGCCAGTCGCAAGCTAGCGGGTAGACAGAATGGGATCGTGTGTAACAGTGAGGGTCATGCGCCGCTGTGCGGCTGCTTGTTGAGCTCGAGAGAGGGTCCATAAGTTACAACTGAACGACTGAGTTCCGTAAGAACAATCGGTGAGCGCCCCCTAGCATTGTATATTCCCAATCGAAAATCGACAGGGCAACGGGCTCGTGGCTCAGTTGTTAGAGGCGTGGACTTTTAACAAACAGGTCGAGAGTTCGAGCCTCGGGTGTTCCACAATTCGGGGTTGGGTATGACTGGCTGACGACGGCTTATAAGCCAGAAATGGCCATCCCGGCCTCCCATCTTTTTGTCGGCAATATCATTCTGCCTATATCGTGCGCTGCTGTGCTGCTGCTGGTTGGGCTGGAGAGAAAGTCCATAAGGCACAACGGAACGAGTGACTTCCGTAAGAACGATCGGTTAGCGCCCCCTAACTTTGGTCACACGTTTAGCTGACGAGTCCTTAAGTAATTATAACGGTCCCCTATTATCTTTTAGTCAGTCTCAAAAACATCATCTCTTTTGTGTCCTTGAAATAATACCTGCAGCCTGACAACTGGCTTAGTTTATGGTGAATGCTCATAGCAAACCCCATGATGCTATCTGGTTAGCATCTTTGTTCCGGTATGGCCGATCTTGCGCATGTTCATTATTTATTCAAACGGTCCTTGAGTATATTTTAGCTGGAGCTTGAAGGGCATAATGACATTTCGACCGTCATAACCGACGATATCTGCCGTATGCTCCAAATCGAGATGAAAGCAGGCCCGATGACATGTGCATGAATTAGTTTATAGGGAGTGTAGTCTTACACAACATCTACCGCACACCTTCCTCCTGCCTACCTGGGCCTGGTGGCAAGGTATACCAGATGCAATATAAATTACATTGAAATCAGCAAAAGAGGTCTTAATCTGCAAGCTTTACACGGAACGAGCAGTTATATCATCGTGTCAGCAAGCTTTAGAAATGACTGAATTCGGCAGAAAATATATTTTCTGTCATTCAAGCAAAGTCATACAATTTTTCTCGGCGTTGTATGGTGCTTTAAAGGATTTTCTGTTCGGAAATGAGATACTAGTTACCAATTACTGGGAAGCGACGGCTGTGAGTACAGCGTGGATAGCGAAATATTTCACATCAGCTGGCTACTTAATAAATAAAAGCAGACATTTTCCGATTACTTAAACAAAGATGAGAGAATGCGTCCTGCTCGCTCAGTTGCGGTTAGAACCAATCAAGTATATTGACTTTGGATGTTCTATCCATGAACCTTATAAAAATATTGTGCATTATTTGACGCACAAAATGTCACGTATCAGTTTAATGTCCGTACTGTCGGAACGCAAAGACAGAAACCTAGGGTCAGTTTATAGCAGCTGTAAAGATCTTATGTCTTAGATGTCCGCGTCCCTATCTTCTAGCACTGTATTCGCATTCTCATTTTTGCGTTTAAAGAACAAACTCTATGTTACTCAAAGGTAACTGACACGTGGATATCGATACCCGACTCGTAGGCTTTCATTTATTGTGTGAATTCGACCATTGGTTCTCTTAAATGCACACAGTTATATCATTCAATACAAACTTCCGTCTGCCTCTCTACACGTTCAAACGTTAATTGGATTACTTACCCGACCAAAAGTCCTCATAGGATAAGTGGGAAGCCTATGAGTCTTCTCTCAACCACTGGAGCCCCGCAATCCTAAGCAGTTGCTTAACAAAACACACCAATGTTACATGCAAAAGGCGGTGTCGTAGGCCACAACATAAGGTTTTGGATTTGCTACGTCAAAGAAACTCAGAGCATTTGGAAATATGGCCAGTCTTTGACTGCACGCAACGAGAAACTAATAATCCGAGCCTCTGTTTTTTCTATAATTTAATTGCTTTATTTATAGTGACATTTTATCATCCAACTGGATATTCTGGACGACATAACAGAAAACGTTTAGCCAGAATACAACGACTCAAATCTCTGTTTTTGCTAAAAAAAAAAAGCCCAATTAAGTTTACAAGAGGGAAGGGGCCGTGCCATAACACAGAATTAGCAAAATAAGTAGTTCATGAAAGAGGGAAGCACCCTCGATGTATGCCTTGCTAGCAGATTTGAGAGTACGTTTTGACGCCTTCCCGCCCGCGTATCTGCAAATAGCTGGAATTTCGTGCTTATTTTTAACTTGAATTTTCGAACAGCACGTGTGGTCGTTTATGATTAAATACTGATATTAAACGGGGCATCTGGGTACTCGTACCAGCATTCATCACCTGGCCTCGCGCCGTCGCTTGCTAGTTGTATAAGGGGGGAAGGGAAGTTTGACTACATGTCTGACGTCATGTGTTACCCTCCATCGTAACAGCGCGTTTTTTCCATGTGGTTGTCTTTTATCCCTGGTAAATAGGGGCTGCTCTCCAGTCCCCACCCAGTCCGAATCCAAGGTGAAGTTGGCGACTGACCACAAATTCTCAGACTTAGTGGTTGGATTTGGTTCTCTACCGACAGCCATGGCACTTACAGCAGTCCCGCCGCCCTGCTATCGACCAGGTGCAACGCCCCACGTCATTGACAGGGTTTTACGCAGGAACTGAATTTACGTTTTTGGAGGGGCCCCGAATGGGCAAGGTGTAACTGCGTATTGGGGAAGATGGCCTGTGCCCCTTCCCCGACAATCGCCGACACCCTCCTCTCTTAACGCTCATGAAAACGCTTTCTTCATTTTTGTTACTCAGAGCCTACAGCGGATCTTTCTCCGTAGCTGCTGAAAGCACTGCACTCTCCATCGGTCGGAGTCACTAGTCCACCAGGTAAAATTGCCGTATATTGAAGCAAGCAATATTATCTCGTATTTTCCCAAACGTAGTAACCATATACGCGATTTCTTTCAGCCGACAGACCTTTGTTGACATCTACCGTTTTGGAAATAGATCTTCGAGACTCATCCGTTGACGGCTCGACTTTTATGCCCCAGACGATCAACTTACATTTATGGATCCTACCGAATGTCAGAAGTGCTGCATTAGGTTTGCACCCTGCGATGTCATCGCCGACAGGCCCGTGGGTTTGTCTACGTCGGGAATGATTGCTGAGATTTTACCCTAAAAGATTACTGACACCTGTACGTGGAGAAGGGAATGGATGCCATCTGTGTGTTCATCAGGGAGTTCAGATTATAGTATGTCATGGTCCAGCTTATCATAGTCGTGCCAAAAAATCGAACCATCATTGCAGAAAAGAGCATAGACAGCTACGCCAATCACGTTAATTAGTGAAAATACAGCCCCGCTGTGTTTGAAACCACACTGTTGGAATTACTTCCCGGTTAGACACAGGTACAGTAGGTGGGTCAACTCATGAAATCTCAACCGAAATTCCGAAATGCGTTTTCATCTCCAAAAGATTATTTAAGTAGGGCTGTAAAACTTATCGTCGTACAACATAATTCTATAATACGTCGGTTACCTCGGGATGCCGGCTTTCCAAAAAACTTATTTCTGGCTGCTAATAAAAACTATACTCTGTAAAAATGACTTCTTGTATAGCATGATTTTTTCTCACTGATTTACGATGCCTCTAATAAGTCAACATATTATTCATGGGAAACATGCACAGAAATATTCATTCTTTTACATACTTGATAGAAAAATACGACTTTTTCCAATTTTATACTCGAAAAAGGGGTACAACTCAGTTTTCAAATCTTCTCCAATTCCCGAATAATTCTGAATCCGACCTGCAGTAACACTTGCATTTAGGGTGTCCAATCTACAAGCCGTATATTTTTCGCGTACGAAAAACCATACATTCCTCTACGGTATTAAAAGATTCATAAAATTAAGCAGTGGATTAAAGTCACACTGTTAGTTTTACATGCCACATTGGTAAATGCAGAGACATGACTTTTTATAAACGGTCATTTCACGATATTAAATAATCTCGCAATTGGAAGCTTTTTAACACCTAAGTATACCCTCATTTCGAGTATAAAATTGTAAGAAGGCGTAAGTATTTTACCAAATGTGTGAATAAATGAATATTTTTATGCACGTTTCCAAGATATAATTGCATTTTTAAGAGCATCAAAAATCAATGAGACAAATGCTATTTTACAGAGTATAATTTTTGCATGCATTTGGAAGGAAGGGCGCTCGTAAGTCCGCATCCTGTGGTATTTGAATTATAAGAAATTCTGCTGTACGACGATTGGTTTTGCAGCACTATTTAGTTAATCTTTTCGAAACAAAAAGGCATTGCGGAATTCGGTTTAAATTTCATGAATTAACCCATTTACTGTATGCAGAGCGTACGGAAATCCACAGATCTTCGGTAGCCAAAGCATTCAAAAACATGACATAAGACCAAACTACATGCACCAAAAAGGCCAAGGAGCTCTTCCATACCTCAAGAAGGTCCCGGAAGCTGCCAGCAGACTTCACATGTCTTTCAGAGTTTTAGTCACACACAGAATAAAGGCGATCATATGACGCCTAGGGAGGGGACTGAGAACCACAAGGCAGGGAAGGTCTTGTCTTCATTATCAGATCTGGTGTCCCCTCGGAAAATGCTACTCTGCC
>CACRXP010000130.1:1151799-1190193 GCA_902702965.1 Spirometra erinaceieuropaei | reverse complement strand
GTGAACATACGAAGCTTGTTTGCTTCGGGAAGCCAATGGATCGGTGTGCGCCCATTCCTAAGTGAATATATATATAGGTAAATAACTAAGTTCCAGGTGTATTATCCTGTACATCGTCCACCAAAGAAGACGAAAAAATGAGAATGTATACTTATGGACCGAATTTGGTTTGCATTGACGTCTCAGATATCTCCACCTCTCCATCAACAGGATATTTCAGTTGTGGTTTCTGCTGTATTGATTTATAAAGCCTAGTCGCCCGTTCCATATCACAGCACTGTTTGATGCCAAAAACGTGACCTGCACGTTCGCTGCTAAAGGTGGCCGTTGGTGGGTTCGCCCTACATTGTTCCCTTTGTGGCCGCCGTAGTTGTAGTCTACTCAGCGTGTCTGTTGGTCTCTCCCACCCCAGTCGGCAGACGAATCAGGGGTAAGTGTTCGCACGAATTGTGTTCAGCATCTCTGGTCCGTCGGTGAGGGAGCGCCCGACGTTGGTCACATGACATCCGACCGCCCCTCCCCTCTTTTCCTGAGCATTGGTTGTCGGCTCCGTGTGATCGTTGGTATTATTGACGCCGTCCCTTATAGGCGTGATGCAGGTCTTCAGGTCAGTTGGGGTTTCAAGTCGAGGATCAACTGTCAAACTCTGGTCTGGCCATCTTTTCATTTGCGCGGCCGATCATGCTCGCTTTCTCAAGTACAAAATTGTAATTCATTTGTTTTATGTGGCCGTGGACTAGAAAGAGCTTACCCTTGCAGTCAACTGCAAGTTTATACCTAGGAAACTTTGTGTCATGGCATTTGACCTTTTCACTGACGTATCCAGCATCACAATTTGACATGGTATGCTGCAGACCACAGTCGATTGCTCTGTTATTGTTAGTCAGTAAGGAGTCCGCATTCTGGAGCTGAATCGTCAATGCTGGTTCCTTTGTATTTGTGGGTAATTTTAGTCTGCATGTGTTTGCGCACACCCTTGGATGTTATCACTGCTTCAACTGAGGGGGGACTAAGTGATCGCCAGTGTCATCAACAGACAGGCGCGAGAGCTTGGCACTCTAATAACAACATCATCAACAGCCACATCGATTTGGATGCTTAATACGACAGTTTGCTTTCACGGCTCACCGGCTTGCGCCCACCCTAAGACACCAGCTGCTAACCGGTGTTCAGCCATGTACAGTGAGTGACCAATCTCATGAAATGTTGGCTGAAATTCTGAAATGCGTCTTCGATTAGGAAGGATTACTTAAGCGCAGTTGTAATACTGACTATCTTGCGGCATAATTCTATGATATTTCGGACTCGGTGGGATGTCCGCTTTTGAATACACTGCTTTTCAGATTACGGTAGGGACGTCCTCGGTAAAAAATTACTACTTAAGTTACAGCATTTTACTCATTTATTTTCGATGGTCTTGTAAATTCGAACGTATTTTATAGACACCGTGACTAAAAATATGCTTTTTTCAGTCGTTTAATAGACAATCACGTCATCTTTAGATTTTTTACTCGAAGGAGGAGTAAAATAGGGTTTTAAAAAAGTTTTCTAATTGCCGAATAATTTGGAGCCCGATTAGTAGTTTCATTAGAGCTTAATGATTTCAGTCTACAAGGTGCATGTGTTCCGCGTAGCGAAAATCCCATATTCTTATGTGCTTTTAAAAAGATATCATATAGAGCCCATAAAATTTTCCAATGGATGCGAATAATTACGTACATTTGATGAGGAGCAGTCGTAAATGGACAAGAACGATGCTATATGAATGGGCCTTGTGCGGCCTTAAAAAATCTCATAATTTGAATTTTTAAAATGTTATTTTACTCCTCCTTCGAGTAAAAAATCTAAAGATGACGTGATTGTCTATCAAACGACTGAAAAAAGCATATTTTGGTCACGGTGTCTATAAAATACGTTCGAATTTACAAGACCATCGAAAATAAATGAGTAAAATGCAGTTACTTAAGTAGCCATTTTTTACCGAGGACGTTCTTACCGGAATCTGAAAAGCAGTGTATTCAAAGTCGCACATCCCACAGAGTCCGAAATATCATAGGATTATGCCGCAAGATAGTCAGTATTATAACTGCGCTTAAGTAATCCTTCCTAACCGAAGACGCATTTCAGAATTTCAGTCAACACTTCATGAGATCGGTCAATCACCACGGATTCAGCCCCTCCCTCACAGAGTGAACCATAATTGAATCCCTCGACACCACCCCTAACTTCCGGCACCTATCCAAACACATTCTTCACCCCCCCCTACACATAAACGTCTGTTTTTAGCATATCTTATTCATCACTAGATTTTTTAGCTCTTCCTGCGTATTTATTTCAGTTTTGTCCGTCCGTAATTCTTCTAAGATCACGTCTCCAATGTTTTAGATGGTCTGGGCAAACACAGATAAGATCGGTTGTGCCAAAGTTGACTGTCCTAATCTTATGTATAAGGGAAAACCAATGGGTCTACCTGGCGAATTCTTAGTCTGCCAATACAGTCCACAGTAAGTTGCCGCTAGAACGTTTCACTGTTTTATTGTCACTTTATAGATATAGCTTGTTTCTACATGACACACTGAGGCATTCACATTTTCACAAACTCAGCCATTGTTTATGATGCATAGGGGGAATTAAATGTGCTAACGTGGATAAAATAACGCTCACCTCTCTTCACTTTAACGCAAACGTGAGATCTGATATGATTATGGCGTTTCTTCCCACTATTTACCGCGGAGGGATTTTACAGTCGGGTAAGACTCGGGGATAGGCAGACCCCCGTATGACGGGTGATTTTGCATTAATTTTTAGTGGGTACTTGATCCCTCCGTCCCAAACCTTACTCCCCGAATTAAGTGCAATGCCATCTGTATTATGGGGCCAACCTAGCTCCTTCTGCCTAGGCAGTTGCTACCAGAACCTCTAGTTCACTGTATAGGGGTCGGATTTCGTTATGTAGCCCCACCTGATGCAACCAAACCCCAGTCCCCTCTAATAGGGGACGGTGGTAATAGGGTTTTTTACAGATGGGGCCGGGGAATGCACAGGCGACGAGGTAACGTAGTTGTATTCTAAAGAAAAGCTATTTGGAATGCGCGGTTGTACTTTGAATTGTTAAGAAATAGTCGCACTAACCCCTACCCTTGATCCCTTCCCATAACCCCTAATTCGTAACCATAACCCATAACCCTTAACCCCAACCGCAATGGCATTGTGTCCATCAGATGGAGCTACCAAACCACATCTTACTGAACAGAGTAAAGAAGGCAATTGTCACAGAACAGGTGAGAAATAGTGGCATCCTTAGAGCTGCGACCGAGGGATAAAGCATGTTTCTGCGTCCCCAGTAACGACAACTGAATGTGACTCACTGACTGTAACTCTCTTCATGTGATGACTGAAATGTTTGCTGTGGCTACGCCTGTTGCTGGCGACACCCGGCGCAAGCGGGCTGTCTGGAAACAACATCGGTGGATTGTTTACTTGCTACATCGTGCTTGGGCAGTCAGCCAATTGTACTAGAAATGGGGGACCTGATATGCCACGGTAAATTGGACGAATAATTTAGCTCAACCTTGAGAAGCTGCCGCCCAGTGGGCACAACGTAACGTAGGTGGTGAGAAAGCCGATTATATTAAAGCAATGCCCTCACTGGCGCTGTTTCTAGTCCCGCAGAGGTCGCATGTAGTGAGTTGTTACTTCTTTATAGGTGCTTTTTTGTCTGCGCCAGCAAAGTCAGAGTTATTTGCCCGCGTAGAAGATTGCGCCCAGTCACTGTAATCGTTCGGGATGAATTACCTAGCCCACATACACAAGGTTCTGCCAAAGGGCCGAACCCTGAGTCCGAGTAATTTAAACAGCGGCATGCGCATTCTTGCGATAGTCGACAACTGACTCTTTTGTGCAGTCCATCCCGATAAAATTACGGCGGCCGGTAAAATAAGTAATATTCACTCCAGTGCGCTACCCAAAGATTTTGAGGTCTGCAAGACGTCCATAAAACTTCTGATCGGTCTTTCTTTAGAGGACTAGCGCTGTTCTATTTCTGGTTTGACATACAGTAGGTGAACTAACTCATGAAATCTCAACCGAAAATCTAGAATGCGTTTTCGTTTCGAAAAAGTTAATTAAGCAGGGTTGTGAAATTAATTACCACTAAGCATAATTCTGTTGTAATTCTGTTACCTCAAGATGCCAGCTTTCGAATGAGCTTCTTTTCGGCTGTGTGCAAATGCCGTACTCCACAAAGAATGACAACCTATGTATCTTGCATTTTCTCATTGATTTTCGATGTCCTTAAAAATGCAATTATATGTCATTTAAAACGTGCATAAAAAGGTGTCATCCTCTTGTCCATTCGGTATAGTACGTCTTCTTCCGATTTTGTACTCGTAGGACTGTCATAATTCGATCTTCCGACCTTCCGCTACTTTCGCATTCAGAGTTTTCAAACTACAAGCCGTATATTTTCCGCGTACGGAAAACAATTCATTTCTCTACGGTATTAAGAGAAGACAATATGGGTTTCTTCAAGTTAAGCAGTGGATATGAGCCATATTGCTAACTTTATAAGCCACACTGAAAAATTTAGAGACATGATGTTTTATAGATTGCTATTTCACGGTGTTATAAAATCTCACAATTAGAAACTTTTTGCAAAATAGATTTTCCCCTTTCTTCGAGTATAAAATTGGAAGAGGCGTAATTTTCTACCGAATGAGCAAAAGAATGCATATTTTTCCGGCATCTTTTCCATGAAATATAATTCTTTCTTTGAGGGCATGGAAAATTAATGAGAAAATTCATGATATTTAAGTTGTCATTTTGCGGAGTATAGTTCTTTTATATAGCCGTAAAGAAGTTCATTCGAAAGCCGACATCCTGAGGTAACTGAATTAGAATAGAGTTACGCTGCATGAGGATTAGTTTAACAGCCCTACTTCATTAATCTTTTTGAAACGAAAACGCATTTCAGAACTTCAGTTGACACTTCATGAGTTGATCCACCTACTGCATATTTGTTTTTTTCAACTTCGGTCTATTCATGTCACTGTTTATCTACTCTCTGCTAACTTTTTATTTTCTTTTATAAGGGGTAATTATGACGGTCAGAGGCCATACAAAGCTGGTGAACCCTGTTCGGCGTGCAATTCTGGCGATGCCTGTTTACGCAACCAATGCGTGTCTGGAGGGTTAGTCGCATCCTAATGACACTGTGACATTGTCAGTTAATTTTCCAAATAGCTGCCCAGAATCACAATTTAGCCAGCAAGGACGGAAGAAAGTGTTTTGTTTCCAGCTGAGTACAGCCTTCAGCTTTTGCAAAAATGTGTCTGTATCCTAACTCGTGACGATGATATCGTCCAGATAGGCAGTGACTTCTTCTATGCCTGCCAGTCTGGTGTTCATTGTTGGCTGGGAAATGGAGGAAGGCATAAAAGAAGATGGAAAGTGGGAAACTGGAACAAGCCCGATGTTTTTTAATGGTTAGAAACGCTCAGGACTCTTCGGTCACTTCGGTGTACAGATATGCATCAGATATGTCTAGGTCTGACAAATTAAATATCATCATCGGATATAGCAAAAATATCTCCCGGCTCTGGTTGGGGATACTCTCGCGTGTCCAGAGGAACATCGAGACCGACTGATAAATCAGTATGCTTAATGAGAGCAGTAAATAGCTCGGAACTCATGCAGAGTGGTTCAATAGCTGGAGAAAACAACTTCGTTTAAGGTGTTGGAGCAACGGTATGGAGAAGAAACGCACTTTACTGTTGGTAGACTGTTGATCTTGTCATAGGTGATTGGCGATAAAGGGAGTTTTACGGGTGGGGCAGCGCACTATACAGTAAGCTGACGAAATACAGAAAAACACAGAAATCGCTTAGATTTCTCTAAAAAGACTCATCGTGCGCTTTCAAACGACAACGGAAATTAGTGCTATAATTAACAATAAACAAAAAGTTAATGGCAAAAATAAAGGAGTTTGAGTGATAGTATAAAGACATGGGAAAAGATCGTTGTTAACAGTATAATGTCTGCAACGACCTACGAATGGATGCCAAAAGAAAAGCTCCTATGACGCGATCCACAGTCTGCCGTCAGTTAAGTGGAGTCCTTCTCCATACCGTTGCCGGTTCTGGAAGTGTACGGTATTAGTTATTTTTCGGCATTTAGACAGAGTTAGGGACCATTGCTCAGCTTAGCGCAACAAACAGGGCCGTTCTGAAGAACAGAAGCAATTTACCGGGCGAATTTTTTTAATGTTTGAGCAGTCAGCCAGGTTACTTGTGTTCCTACGCTGGATGCCATTAATTAAAACGTCAAGCGCGTCTGTGAGCCGGAGAATGCGTCTAGAAACCTTTACTGACGTCTTAGTTCTCGTGGTCATCCAGTCGAACATCGGGTTAGCTTAAAAATAAGGAGGATTTCTGAAGATGTACCAGCTGGAGACATAATGGCGTGTTATAAATAATTATTCTAAGACACTTACTCTGTGTCTCAATCTCGGTTTTGAAAATGGCCAGAATTTAATAAGACTTTGGGACGGAGATGACTGAGGGGCAACCCGAAAGCGTGGTCGTCTTTTTGTGCATCCTCGATTCGGAATATTGACCGGTTGAGCAGTCATATTCTCTATGTCGTCGCTTATGAGAAACTTGCCTCTTGAATGGACAGAAACAGATGGAATGCCAGTCACCTCATTGCGGTTAGTAATTTTCTAGATGTCGTTGTTTGTGACCTGCATGGTGACATTGACTTCGTGCCGACAGCAGCATGAAAACTTGTGGCGACGAGGGCAGAAACCGGCTGCTCCGCAATAGTAAAATCATGCCTGAGCTGCTGAAACTCGACAGTCAGTATCTTTAGAATTGAATCAGAATCCCGTTCTCTCTTACCGAGCAGGCGAGTTTCGGCTTCAGCATCGTGGAGTAATTGTAAAGCGCCCACAAAGGTGAGGCACTTAGATTAATCTCCTGACATAATTTGTGACTTGCTCTTTTCCTCACGAGTGAAAGAGAATATGCGCATCCTAGGTCCTTGTCTAGAAGAAGACAAAGGCACAATCACTAGAGCGGTAGATTTATTGGTGATAGAAGCGAACAGGCGAGTTCCAGGTTGCAGTTCAGAAGACGAAGATGCGATCACTGGAACAAGAAGTTTATTGGCCTGAAGTTTCGGATTTTCACTCGAATTCATCATCAGAGACATTCTAAGACCTTTATCTGCGAATGTCTCTGATGATGGATTCGAGTGAGAATCCGAAACGTCAGGCCAATAAATTTCTTGTTCCAGCGATCGCATCTTCGTCTTCTGACATTTATTGGTCTTAGCTTTCGAACCCGAAGTGAAGTTCAGCATCAGAGACTGCTAGGGCGCAGCAACGTGTTAACATTGATATCGTTGTGCCGTGAGGGGGCGAGTGACTACGTCCGTGGCTAGGTCTGGTTTGTGCTGCCTGGCCCACAATGGCCCCCCCGGCGTGATGACGGCGTTTGCACTTCGCGGCGATGTGAGCTGCGCCACCTGGCTGCGTGGGCGTAGGGCGTGATAACACGCAGACAAATCGATGTGTCTATTGATAGAGTTGGTGTCCGACACCCACGCCTCCAACAGTTCTCGCCCCGTCTTGTTGCCGGCTCGCGCCAATGTCCGCGTATTGGCGAAGTCGAACTCATGGCCTTCCTCCAGCGTGTGAGTGGCGACTTGAGATAGTAGGTCGCCTCTCCGAACGGCCCGTTTCGGCTCAAGTATTCGTGTGCTGAGACGTACACACAAAGAATTTCCATCCGAAAGCTTTAATAGCGTAGGAAACTGCTTGAATATCAGGAATCCTCCGATTTCGCCTTAATCCGGCCCGTTTTCTATTTAATATACAGATCCGTATCAAACTTTCCTTCAGAAAACGGTCTTTTCGTCCTTATTTCAACCAAATAAACACAAATAACGGCACCAAAAATACACCACATTGTCCACTATAATTTTGACCTCGGCATTTCATGAGTTAGCACAGGTACTGTAGTTCTGTATGGCCTCTGTTGTGGCAAGGACATTTATGGCACGGGATTTGATAGACTACGCCCGATTGCTCACCTGTGTCTAGTCGATCCTTCATTTGCATGATTCTTCTACTCATGATAGCCGCCGGATGATGACCGATGGCCACACCCAACTCTGACGCAATGCCTTCTGTGGCCTCGGACACATTCTTTATGTACGGCAGGGAGTGCCGAGTTGTCAGTGTCTCTCTTCGTTTGTCCGTCGTGGGTGCGTACGTATGCAGCGGCCGATGAAACTATTTGGGTAGCCGTTCTTTGTTAATTGGTCTCCGAGATGCCGTAGTTCTTGCATCCTTCCTTCGGGCTCGCAACAGTGCGTTTTTACCCGGTCGAAAAGCGCCCTCACACAGCCCGTTTGTGCACCAATGGGTGGTTGCTATGATAGCTGCGGACCTGGATTGTATTGTTCGCCTTTCTGTGCACTGTAGTGCTGAGTTTACCATTCGATGTGCGCGTGACGAGCCCATCAAGGAAGGGCAGTTTCTCGGCCTCCTCATCTTCTCTTGTAAAGTGAATGTCGGGGAAGATGCCGTTAAGCAGGTCTTTACTTTTACTACTCGCAGTTGATAAAACTGGCTTAAGTTCAGAACTCGTCTGTTTCACTATTTACCAATTTCAAACACAAGCATAGAATACTGAATAGTAATGACCACTTCCTGAAGGTCTCTTGAATTCGCTCGACCGTTTCATTGAATGTGAAGTCGCGAAGTTTCTCCGGTCGAATCATGTTAGCGTACCTCTCGTGTCCCTTGCTGCCCAAATGGAGTGATGACAGTCATATTTTCCCTGTATCTTCCGTGTTAACAAATTGAACGCAGAAAAGGTTTCCCGGTTTTTGAACCAAGATTGGAAGGTCACACTCAAATCGGATAATTAATGAACTCAGTTACACTAGCAACAGCTGCGTCCGCTGAAGTGGGCTACCCCCCATAGGATGTTGGGTCAGGAGACTGCAAGCTGAACTCTTGTATCATCGACTCCACCATCCACAACTGGACTACTTCAAACTGGATACACTGTAATTGTTCGCAAAAAATGGATTTTGTGGGTTCCAGAATTTGTCTTACTTAAGTCACCATTCTGATATGACTCGCCATACTCCGCAGAAGTCTTCAGCGCAGCATTCTGTTACTGCATCTTGCTAAGCCATTCTAGTATTAATGAATATAGAAGTAAGATGGATTTTCTCTTGAAAGTAAGTTGGCCAATCATTTATTGAGAATCTAATAGGCCATGCTTAGGCTTAAATTGACCGCAGATGTACGTATAACAATAGGAAAAACCGCCTATCTCAAAATTCCAAAATATCAGTGGATTTAGAAAGCGTTTTTTACCTTTAAATTTAAAATCCGTGTATGTTACTTTTCCCACAGACGTGACAGATTGTTACGCGGATCCTACAGTGAGTGACCGATCTCATGAAATGTTGACCGAAATTCCGAAATGCGCTTTTGATTACGTAGGCGCGGTTGTAACGCCGATTATCTTATGGCATAATCTTATGACATTTCAGATTTAACAATATGTCAGCTTTTGAATGTAATTCTTTTCAACCTCATGTGAAAAACGTACCTGATATAAAATGACTAATTAGGTAGCATGCATTTTTTCCAGTTAATTTTCGAAAGTATTGCAAATTTAAATATATTTTATGAAAACCACGAATAAAGAATGTTTTCTTTTACTCGTTTGATAGAGAATTACGTCGTCTTTTTATTGTATACTTGAAGAAGGAGTATAAATAGGCTTTAAAAAATTTTCTAATTCCCGAATAATTTAGGACCTGATCAGCCGTTGCATTGGTGCTTAGTGATTTCAGTCGGAAATGTGCATGAGTTCGTGCATGGGAAATCATATTTTTTCTAGGCCTTTGAAAAAAATACCATATAGAGTCCATAAAATTTTGCAATGGATGCGGACTATGTTGTACATTTCATGAGGAGCAGTGGTAAACAAACGGGTACGATGCTGTGTGAATGGACATTGCACAGTATTGAAAAATCGCATAATTAGAAACTTTTTTAAAATCTAATTATACTCCTTCTTCAAGTAAACAATAAAAGGATGACGTGATTCTCTATAAAATGAATAAAAGAAAGCAATCTTTATCCGTATTTTTCGTAAAATATATTTGAATTTGCAATACCGCCGAAAATCAAAGGGAAAATTGCATGCTACATAAGTATTCATTCTTTACCAAGTACGTTTTTCGCAGGAGGTCGAAAAGAAGTACATTCAAAAGCTGCCATCTTGCCAAATCTGAAATGTTATAAGATTATGCCATAAGATAATCAGCGTTACAACCGCGCCTATGTAGTCCTTCCTAATTGAAAACTCATTTCAGAATTTCGGCCAACATCTCATGAGATCGGTCACGCACTGTAGGTTAATTAATGAACTTCTTTGAATGTTAAGGTAGAACTGAGGTTTCATACTGAGAGATAATACACATTCTACACATGCTAATTCCGAATGTTTTTAACAGTTACAGTGGCTAAAAATAAACCTAGAAATAGAGCAGCTTGGCTTACCTCAAACAAGACAAAATGGGCATACAGATAACGAGTGCTTACTAAAACTGATCTCCATTCTTTACTTTTCGCCGTATAATTCATGCTCCTTTGAATAGAGCTCGTGTTTCATTTGCGTTAACTGATATACACACCAGTTCATATATGGCGAATGGCATCATAACCGGTCTGCCTCTGATGACAGATTTCTGTTGAGCACCTTCACTGTGGGAGGTTGATAGACAGTCGGATGCAATTGTTTTCTACAAAATAACGCATAGGTCATAAATGCCAGCATAACTTTTGCATTTCGGTGGCAAAGCTCTTGTTGAAATATTATTTTTGGTTCCACAGTGTCAATGCTGGTTCTGGTCAGCCAACAGAGAGGTTCAAAACTTCAAAGCCCATCCACCCTACAGTAACGACTCCCTGGAACGTTCGGTCAACTGAGAAAAGCACATATGGTGGCCCCTGGTTCACTCAGAGAAGCCCAACGTGGAAGCCCGAGGGTTCCCGGATTAGAGGTGCGAACTCCTGGTACCAGGGATATTTCCGTGACGACGCCTCTGACCGCTACGCTGCATGGAATCCCTGGATCAAACGAAGTCCCTGGACAGCTGATGTGCGGACATGGCAAAATTTCTACGGGCCTGAAAGTCAGGTCCATTGAGTTGCAGGGCAGCAACAGACTTGGAACCGTAGCAGCTGAAACTGATGTCGAAGCGGATTCCAAGTGGACTTTTAGTCTTCAACATCTTTTCAGAATTAGATTTCCGTGTTTGTTTGTACAAAAGCTCTAGCACTGAGCGCTACCCGATGTTTTAGTATGTGTTTCAAAGTCAATATAACATGCGGTTGGGTAACAATGGCTTTTCGTGTTAATCTTAAAAAGTACCACAAACAGGGAAAGGAGGCAGTCCGATATTTAGAGTAAACACTGATTAGTCTGCGATTTTCGTCACGTTCGTGCGTGCATCATCAACTAGGCGAATTTCAGAAGTTATACATATATAGTATATGCGCTAAAGCATGAAATGTCAAGCGAAATTCCGAAATGCGTTTTCGTTTCAAAAAGATTTAATAAGAAGCGTTGTAAAACTAATCCCCGTGCAGCACAATTCTATAATAATTCAGTTGCCTCAGGATGCCGGCCTTCGAATGAACATCCTTCCGGCAGCATGCAAAAACCACGCTCTGTAAAAAAAACGGCTAGTAAATTAGCGTACATTTTTCTCAATGATATTACATGTCCTGAAAAGTCAATTATATTTCATGGCAAACTTGCGTAAAAATATTCATGCTCTTGCTCATTCGGTAGAAAATTACGTCTTTTTCTTATTTTTTATTCGAAGAAGGGACATAAATCGCTTTTTAAAAAGGTTTCTAATTGTGAGACTTTTTAATACCGTGAAATGACCGTTCATAAATCGTCATGTCCCTGCACTTACGAATGTGGCTTGTAAAGTTAACAATATGGATCAAATCCACTGTTAAATTTTATGAACGCTGTATGGTCTCCCTTTATCACCGTAGAGAAATATGTGGTTTTCCGTACGCGGAAACTATACGGCTTGTAGTTTTGAAACCCTGAATCCAACTGTAACGGTAGAGCGGGTTCAAAGTTATTCGGGAATTGGAAGCGTTTTTGAAAACCGAATTATTCCCTTCCTTCGAGGATAGGATTGAAAGAATGCGTAATTGTCCGCCGAATAAGCAAGAGATTGACTATTTTTATGCGTGTTTTCCATAGAATATAATTAGACATTTAGGGGCATCGAAAATCAATGAGAAAAATTCATGCTACATAAGTCGTCGTTTTTTACAGACTGTAGTTTTTGCATGCAGCCGGACGGAAATTCATTCGAAATTCGGCATCCTGAGGTAACTAAAATATTATAGAATTGTGTTGCAGACTGACTAGTTTCACAACCCTACTTAATTAATCTTTTCAATACGAAAGCGCACCTGTCTACTGTACAAGTGACCTGACCTATCTGAAAGGAGGATTTTTCGGACGTTTTTTGGGCGCTGGTCAGAGCCCCGGACTCCACTTACTGACTTTATGTCTGGTTGGTCGCCTATCTAACTATCCCTAATTCCATGAGGTCTTAGCCCAGATCTGTCCCCAAGGTTTAAAATGAGACTTAAAGTAACTTCTCACATTCTGCTGTCTCATCACATTCGCGTAATGGTCATCTAAGTATTTATAGTGTTCGGACATTAATGATTATGGCATAGAAGCATGTGCACATTAGTTGATCCCTCGACAAATAAAATCTCGGGAACCATCGGTGCAATGGCATCCATTCCCTACGGCAAGGCGTCCAGTTGCCTCGGCGAAATAGCTGATGTGAGACAGGTGGGACCACAACTTTCGACGGGTGTTCGGTTTCCGCTTGTGAGACCGTTGTGTTGGTCAACAAAATGAACATGGCCGCAGTGCATTTTCTGTACACTTGCAAAATAAATCCCTCACGGCTGTGGCAGGCAGTGACAGACAATTGACTAAATGCGTGTCTAGGCTTCTATTTAGTGCCTATACTGTCAAGTGTTGTATATCGAGCAACCTCAAGAATTTGGCTGCCGTCTTAACGTTAAAAGAATGTTCGGCCTGGTGAACACATCGATCAGTTATCAAATCTGAGTTCTTTTGGGACTGGAACTGGGAAGTGGCTGGTTGATGGTGTAAATAAAATAAATAAATGGTAGAAGGACGTCCCATAAGGACATGCTTATGGCAAATAATGCAAAGAGAACAACGACGAAACGAACAGACTACTTACTGCAACACTTTGCTTGCTGCCAACAACCCTTTTTCACCTTCAATGGCAGAACATACGAGCAGATCTGTGGCGGTCAAGGATGTGAGATCAACTTAAACCACGCACAATAAGTTCGTTTCGTCTACTGTCAGAAGTAAGGGAACTGGGAGGATTAGTTTATTCTGTACACAGGGCAGGTTGCCGTAAGTTGGCTGTTTGCTTGCAACAGAGATAAGCGTCCGTTCACGGAGAGCGTCAGTCGCGGTGTGTAGTTTACGCGGGAGTGAAAGTATGTGTCAGTAGGTGGGGGTGACTGGTTGGATGCTGATCATGAGATTGGACGGATAAGGGGCGGATTAGGGGGAAGCATAATTACAGGGGCTTACGGGTATCAAGCCAGGTTGTCCGACGCGCATGAGGTGATAATTGTTTGTGGGGGCAGCCGGGGGTCACTGCAGCTGGACAGGAGGGGGCCCAGTTATAATCGGCGGGGGTGGGTGTGTGTCAGCGGCCTGGCAACGATTGTCGCGGCCATCGACCGAAAAAACGGAGCCGGAGAAAAGGAGAACTGGAGCGGCTGCTACAGATCTAAGGAACACCGATGGGTTCGCCAATATCCAGCCTGGTTGCAGAACTAGTCTTGCAGGACCTGGAAAAAGTCGTCTTTAACCACTATGAACCCGCATTTTGGCGCCGGTACGTGGACGGCGCGTTCGTTATAATTGCAATGAGCAGACTTTCCGACTTTCAAGACCCGCTCAACGACATCTTCCCGGACATTCATTTCGCAAGGGAAGAAGAGCATGCCGAACAGCTGCCTTCCCTTGACGTTCTCGTCACACGCACACACCCAACGGCGAACTCAGCACCATGGTGTACAAAAAGGCGACTAACACGACTCAGATTCTTAACTACCGCAGTAACCATCCAATGGCGCATAAACGCAGCTGTGTTAGGACACTCTTACAAAGGGTAAAAACGCACTGCAGTGAGCCAGAGTGACGAGTACGAGAACTACGGCATCTTCGGAATTCACTGGCAAGGAATGGATACCCGAACAGTTTCGTCAGCCGCTACCCTCGCACGCACCCACGGCGAACAAACGGAAGAGAGCCGCCAACACTATGGCACCCTCTATCATACATAAAGTACGTGTCCGAAGCGATGGAACGTATCGCTGGAGAGATCGGTGTGGGTATCGCTCACCGTCCGACAGCGACCATGCGCAACAAAGTCATGCGAGTGAAGGACCGACTAGACGTGGGAGAAAAATCGGGTGTCGTTTACCAGATCTCATAGCGGGACTGCCCTCGCCACTACACAGGACAGACCAGACGACGACCTAGCTTACGAATAACGGAGCATAAACGGGCAGTCCGGAGAGGCGACCCGTTGTCTCAAGTCGCCACTCACACCCTGGAAGCCAGAAATGGCCATTCCAGTCTCCCTTGTCTTTGTCGGCAATACCATTCTGCCTATATATCATGCGCCGCTGTGCGGCTGCTGGTTGGGCTCGAGAGAGAGAGTCCATAAGGCACAACGGAACGAGTGAGTTCCGTATGAACGATCGGTGAGCGCCCCCTAACATTGTATATTCCCGATCGAAAACCGACAAGGCAACGGGCTCGTGGCCCTGTGAGTAGAGGCTTTGACTTCTAAACCGACAGGTCGCGAGTTCGAGGCTCGGGTGTTCCACACTTCGGGCTTGGCAATGGCTGGCTGATGACGGCTAATAAACCAGAAATGGCCACTCCAGTCTCCCTTGTCTTTGTCGGCAATACCATTCTGCCTGTAAGTCAGTTTTCACTTACGGAATGATATGTTTGCGATAGGTATAACCGGATTTTAAGTAAACGTTTACTAACCGCACAGAAATTTTCGGAAAAATTATTGGCCTGCTCGCGACTGGGAAGTGCGTACTAAAACTCGCTCTTGCGTTCCAGGGTTATTTATTTCTATAGGTTAGCCCACTGCACACATCTGAGTCCATTTTACTGCGAAAAATGGACTTCCAAAACTAAGCCTACGCCCTTCCTGTATCGGATGAGTTCATAGTTTGATAAAATCTGATAAAATTGATTCACGGTTATTCAATATAAAAACCAATGCTCCCACTTGCCAAACTGACTAAGTTTAATGTGATTAACCAGGATTGTTCGTTCTGACTATCTGTAGTTTAACTACCAAAACTGATGCTGCCGGTAGAGGGCACGTTCTACGGAACTCACTCCTCCCGAACCCAATCTGCAGCCGTATAGCGGCGCGCAATATAGACAGAATAGCATTATCGGCATAGAAAAGGGAGACTGGAATGGCCAGTTTCGGCTGAGTAGCCGTCGTTAGGCTGTCACTCCCAACCCCGAAGTGTGGAACACCTGGAGCTCCGCCCCGTGACCTGTTGGTTAGAAGTGCAGCACCATTAACCACTGAGCCACGGGCTCATTGTCCTGTCGGTTGCGATCGGGAATATACAGTGGTATAAAGGGAGGCGCTCACCGATCGTGTTACGTAAATCTACTATTGTATATTTCAGATCACAACCGACAGGACAATGAGTCCGTGGCTCGGTAGTTAGGGGCGTTGAACTTTTAACTAACAAATCATACTAACCATGCATATAATGGTAGAGGGGCGCTCGTCGACCGTTTTTACGGAACTCACTCGTCCCGTGGTGCTTTGGTGCACACTCTCGAGCCCAATCAGCAGCCGCACCGCGGCACATGATAAAGGCAGTATAGCAGGTCGCGGTATCGAGCCCCAGGTGTTCCACGCCTCTGCGTTAGCTATAGCCGGCCAACGACGGCTAATAAGCCAGAAAGGGCCATTTCAGTCTCCCTCATCTTTGTCGGCAATTTTATACTGCCGCTGGTGCTTCAAGCTCTTCCGTTGGCTGATCTGAAAATGCATCTTCCAGTATCTCAAAACGTGTCACTCGTGGTGTGTCGAGGAATTTATCTGGAACAGACATCACAAAGACGGTATTTTTGGGGATCGAATCGCAGTGAGAATCATTTGTACCCCATCGACTCGGAACCCTCTCCCAACTTTCATCGAATCCTACTTCCAAACAGCAGCTGATACGGCAGGAGTCAGCGTTAGTCGCAGTGGCTGGCCGATAATATTCCTTCCGTTAGCGCGCGCGTAGACAAAGACTTGGTAATCTCTACACTGCTGTCTACACGTCGGACGCACCAGACCGTCTGGACTCGTTTGGGTTTGGCCATATGTTTATACGGTTGCCAAAGTCTATACGGTCCGTGACCTATCTCATAAAATGCTGGCTGAAATTCTGAAATGCGTTTTCGATTAGGAAGGGTTACTTGGTCGCGGTTGTGATACTGATTATCATAAGGCATACTCTTATAACATTTTGGACTCGGCAGGATGTCGGCTTATAAAGGCACTTCTTTCCACTCTCCTGTAGAAAGCGTGCTTGGTAAAAAATGACTACTTGAGTAGCATGCATTTTTCTCATTGATTTTCGATGGTCTTGGAAATTCAAATATATTTTATAGAAACCACAAACAAAAATATACTTTCTTTTAGTCAATCAATAGAAAATCACGTCTTCTTTATATTTTATACTTAATGAAGGAGTATAATAAGGTTTTAAAAAATTTTCTAATTGCCGAAAAATTTGGAGCCTAATCATTCGTTGCATTAGCGCTTAGTAATTACACTCTGCAAGGTGCATGCGTTCCGCGTAAATAAAATCCCATATTTTTCTATGTCATTAAAGAGATATCATACAGGGTCCAGAAAAATTTGCAATGGATGCGGACCATGTTGTACATTACATGAGGAGCAGTGGTAAACGGCTAGGTACGATGCTATGTGAATGGACATATCGAGGTCTTAAAAAGTCTCATAGTTAAAAACTTTTTTAAAATCTAATTATACTCTTTCCTTAAGAATAAAATATAAAGAAGACGTGATTCTCTATTGCTTGATTAAAAGAAAGCGCATTTGTGTTTGTGGTTTCTATAAGATATATTCGAATTTTCAAAACCATCGAAAATCAATGAGAAAAATGCATGCTACATAAGTAGTCATTTTTTATCGAGCACGCTTTCTATAGGGGAGTGAAAAGCAGTGCATGTTAAAGCCGATATCCTGCCGAGTCTAAAATGTTATGAGAGTATGTCTTAAGATAATCAGTATCACAACCGCGACCAAGTAACCCTTCCTAATCGAAAACGCATTTTAGAATTTCAGTCAACATTTCATGATAGGTCACGCACTGTACATCATTCTCAGAACGCCATTTTTGACAACTAGGTGTATATGGCAAAAGCGAATAATAATGCATGTTGTGTGACTTGGCGTTTGGAGAGTGTCCCTATGCAATCGTTCGAGGCCCAGCGTTTCCATCGAAGTATGTCCTGAAAATGTGCCGGATTTACTTTTTTGAGTGCTTCAATTCTCTTCTCTGAAACACCGCAAATGCTGTAAAACTCCTCGCAACCACTGCGACATGTGCCTATTTCGCAGAAGTCTATAATGTCCAATGTATAGATGTAGGTGCACCCAGATATTTTCCGATAGAATTCAACCGTCCGTTTATGTTATTTTAGAGCATATAACAAAGGTAACGCATGGGGCGCTCCAATACCGGTAATAAAACTGTCTGAATAGCAAATCACCTAATAAACTACTTTGGCGTTCATAACATTATAGCAAGGGCAGTTTAAAAAATCATACGATCATTGGTGCCTATTTTGGATAAGGTCAACGTTACAGGTCGCTGTGGCATTTTCGTCAGGCGGCATGTAATTGGGCATTTTTTATGCGCGTGTGTGGGAGAACGCTCACGTTCAAGCCTGCAGCTGAGAGCACAGACAGAAAATGTACTCTACCAAGGTCAAATAGGTGTACGGAACACGACCACAGCGTGTTCTCGGGTGACCCGTGAGGAATTCATGTTGGTTCCTGGAAGTTCAGTCACGTCCTCCGGCGGTCAAATGTTACGCTGGCTATTTAAGTTTACTAGGACAATAAAGAAATGTCAGTATATTTTCTGTAAGTCGAAAGTGATTCTAAACCAAAAATGATCCTCTATGCAAGTATTGTTTTAAGAAATTTTTGACCTTTGACGTCACCCGTCTTGATTTTGTCGACATACGGTCAAGGCAATGACAGTAACTAATGTTAACACGTAGACTTACACAGCAATGTTATTTTTCTAAAGCAATAATGTATTATGCCAAATCTAAAAGCGTGGCGTAAAGAAGTCTTTAAATGTTTTTACTAGGGCACAGAACATCGCGCTTTTGGAATCCACAATCTAGGTTAATATCCGTAAAATAGAGCCATTTCTGCCAGTTCTTCGACTTACGGAAATAAACACTGACAGTACACCAAGCAGTTGATTGGTTTAGAAAACTGCTTTGTGTTTTCGGCATAAGTGACAGTGTATTCTGGTAAACATGCTACGTGTTCACGAAAACGTTCGCCCCCTTAGAGGAAGTTACTGTGAAGACTTGTGTAGAAAGCAGCATGTTTATCACTGGGCAAGCTGTCATTTAAACTCCTAATTAGATTTTACGTGAGCTAGCGGCCTCCAGACGGGAACTGACCTTTGTTTGTCTTCGTTACCCGAAGTTAGCAAGATCCTGGTATTGTTAGCACACAATTCAAATTAAAACACATCTTCCCATTCTGACTTACAATGCCATGAACCTCCACCTGTTATGTGGAATAATGCTCGCGTTTTCTCTGCTAATTGTCGCGGATCCTTTTTCGGAATTGGTTTTGGAATTGCACACAGAAAAGAGATCCGGTGTGGAGCCCTCAGCTAGCAATATGCGGCTACTGGTAAGGGAAAATTTCAAACGGTAACCCACTGCATGGTAAACTGATTCTTCGAAAGGCAGTCTGTTAAGTTAATATAACGGGAAAACAACGTAGTCGGTACTTGAGGCTACATTAAATTTGATCCTGTGGTATCTTCTGCTATCTGTGCACCAAGTAGAATCTCCCTTTCTTAATTTTTTTAAAGATACAATACGTCTTATTTCCCCCTTTTAATTAGGTCTACCGTTGTATGACTAGTGATTACAAACTTTTCAATGATAAACGAAAGCTTGTCTTTGAACCATGCAGGCAGACTGATGAAATGGAATATCGTGGTTGCCCTTGCTTACTTTAGCTACTTAAATTCATGATCAGTTGAGTAATTTTCTACAAATTATCGTGGCTGGATATTTTTCATATGCCAGTTGCAATATGTTTACCCTCACAAGGACAGTCCTGAACAGAATAGACATTGCGGGCCGAAGGAGTGGAGGAATACTTGGCATTCGCAGGCATACCCTGATAAACCTTAAATAAGTAGTATACTCCGAAAGGCAAGCTCTCTACGAACAAATGTTCCATATATAACTATGTGCTTATTTATTGTAAATCAAATTTTCGTAAATTTTCAAAAAATCTGTCCTTACTTGCATGTCTTTTAGAGTTCTAAACCCTATTGGCCGAATTTCAGGCAAATTTTTTATTTGTCCAGATGAATCAATGATTGAAGTATATCAAGCACTATGTTTCCGTTAGTTCGGAATAGCTTGCTACATCCATAACCCATTATTGGCTCTCCACAACGACCCAAAGCAAAAGAGACTCCACTGATTATTGTCTTAATATTTTTGTCTGTTTGATTTTAATCCTATTCTTCACCTCAACTAAACCACTTATTAGCCGAATTCGGCATTCCGACAAAGCCGATTTTTTAAAAAGTGCACAAACATTTTCTGCCACAATTTTCACAGACCTACTCAAAACGTCTGGAAGATATGGCAAAGAATTGGTCTCAAAGATGCATATTTGACCATCCGAATGAAACCTTTCCGGAGTACAATGGCCTGGGACAAAATATCGCCTGGCAAAGCGGTCGGGATCCAGAAAGCAGTATAAGTTATATGATTGGCCAATGGTACGATGAAGTAAAGGACTATAACTTTGAAAACAATACAGGCACTGGAGTTGTCGGTCACTATACTCAGGTAGGCATAACTCATTTGGACTCATCATTTATCTTTGTTATTACATGGGAGCATATTTTTAGCAGGTAGATACCTCTAGGAGATATATTTTGCCATTTCGGCCATGTTAAACAGAGTGAATGTTAAATAACTTAAGGCCTGAGGTTGTTGGTATTCTTTCGAGCACGTGAAAGATATATGTTTCTGTTTGTTTTAACGGTAATGCAAAAAAACAAGACTCTCTGTTCTAAAATAAAACAAATTTTGACATTGTTTGACCCAAGATATGTCGTTTAACTTTTGAATACAAACACTGTCTTATGTAACTGGTGTCTGTGTGCGAAAATGCTCGAGTACCCTGACATCCATGCATTTTTAAATGTTGCTGTTCTAGGCCAAAACATTGGTCTCGTAGCATAAAAGGACATAAGCGCTAAAACACATTAGCGTATCGTCTTTATTGAGATGTCATTTCACACAAACTACGCATATGAAGTGAATCATTTGTGGAATGGCTAAAAAGAAGGCAAGTACAGTGATTAGGGTTTAGTAACAGTGATATCTTGATCGTGATTGATAGTAGAGGCTGGACAGGCGGTATCGTAGTAAACAGCCTGTGAGAATTGAGTTCGAATACTGTGTTAAACTGATTGGCGGCAAAATCTTATTTGGGTGACACCATCAAGGTTACAGCGAGTCGAATTATTGCTGTCCCCTCTGCGGAACTTTAATAAATTCCAAATGTTTTAAAAATTCGCAGTGCATTTAATTAAACAGTCAGGCGGTTCCTTTGAGGTGGCAGAGTCATTTTACTAAACCGCACTTGTTATAATCAGCATTAACTTGCATTTAGATGGTTTGGGCAAACACCCGAGAGCTCGGCTGCGCAAAACATGACTGTCCCAGCCTCCTGTATCTTGACGACCTTATGGACATACCGGGAGAATTTTTAGTTTGCCAATACAGCCCCCCGTGAGTAACTGACATTTGACGTCTTCTGGCAGTTTCATTCTGCCTGATTCATATATCTACTTTTCCTAATTGTTATGACCACGCACTATTTCACGGCACTTGATAACTGGTGAAATTTTAGGTCCTGCTGAGACTAGTGATTAGCCCTGGTTTGTGTAGGTAGTATTCAGAGCGCATATGACAAAATCAAAAATTGAGAAATATTCCATCATAAGGAAAGGAAACTCAAAAAGCCCTAATATTACTGGTTTTTTATGGAGACATAACACTTTCTTAATAAAAAAAGCTTGCCCAATGCGTGCGTAGTGTTTGACAGAATGGCAATTGTTTTATATGTGCACATTTGAAGTAAAAACCGATGAATATGTAGGTAAAATACGATATGCATAGTTGAGTTACGAAGATCGCTAATGCTAATATATGGATTGCATATACTACGAAATATGACTATTTGCTGTTAGATAACACTTTTTTAAAATAGGACTTGACAGCAGCGATATCTGTGTTGTGAGATTTCCTGACTGATGTGGATCACAGGTCTGATTTCGCCGCCACGAAGGTATTTGCTCACGCCAGAAGCAAGGCAAGCCGCGAACTGATTGAAATCCGAGTCTCGTTAGAGAACTCACTTAACCGATGTACCAATCTGGCACCGGTATGACAGTCCGACTATCGAGTCCGATGACGTCCACCGTGTGCTCCACAGTCAAGTGAAGCAGACCTTTAGGTCTGCATGCAGAACCCTGGGCAGTCACATCAAGACAAGCACCAGCGATGTTTAAATGGCCAATAACCCCTATAGAAGCTGCATGTCCTGTTGACGCTTTTAGTTCTGCCGATGTATCCCCGTATGACTTCGAAAACTCGGAAAAATAAAGGAATTGTTCCGTGGTCGAGCAGCAGCCTTTTTCACCGCAAATGTCGTTTATGAAAAACTTCCAGCTACTGATCTGATTTAAGTAGCCATATGTGACTTCTCAAATTTCTCCACTGATAGAGTTGGTTTCAATCCTGAAACAAAAAAGACATTACCCCTGAAACAAATACCGGTAGTCTAAAAATCCTTAGGTCCATAAAGCGTTGTGATATTTTCTCGATAACATTTATTTTCAGTACCTCACAGTGGTATTTCCGAGACTTTTTTTAAATGTCGGGCTTGCGACCAGCTGCGGCAGATGTAAAATGCGCGTAACCGCCTGAATTTACCCCTCACATTCGTGCAGCTTCCTCTTAGAATTTATCGTTTGAGCTTTCGCAGCCCTCGCGAATGCCTCCTTTGTTATACCTGATATATGTACTGTACCTCCTTTTTGAAGAGGCAATTATTACGGACAGTGGCCATACAAAGAAGGCGAGCCCTGTTCAGGCTGCGATCCTGACGACGTATGCGTGCGCAACCAGTGTGTATCTGGAGGGTTCGTCACATTTTAACGGCATTGTGTTGTTCTAACCTGTCATGCATAAGTAGATAATTTGAGCGTGCTGCTGCTAGTGAATATTAATTTAAGACCATTTTTCCGCTTGCGTGGAATTTAACTTGTAAGTCACCGTAAATCATTAAGACATGGATATTGATTTATCTGATTGCCAATTCAAGTGGAAAATTGCAGGACATTGCCTGTTTCACCATTTTATATCATAAGAGACCTGAATGCACTTTTGCTTATGTTCTTCAAAGAAATCGAATTGCATTTTCTATAGGCTGCTTTCGACATTCATTTCATAACACTGTTACTCCGAAAAAGAGTTAGTGCTCAACTTGACAAGGATTTAATACTGTGAGTCATAACAAGACCTTCACAAGTTTACGATAAGGCGACATATTAGCATAGCAAGACCAGCACAACCATGGTTAATATCAACATTCATGTAGTTGTTGCTTATTGAATCCATTTCGAATTTCGTGTCGTTAACCTTTCTATCTATACACTACATCTCTAATTCAAACTGACTTGTTATGTCATATTTGCAAAGAGGGTGCTGGTTTGGCAGGGTATATCGGCATTATTTAAGGTTGGTGGTTGCGATCAAATTACTTCATTGCACTGCGTGGACCGCTTGCCAGTCGCCTTAGTTCTTTACAGAACAACGCTAAGGTTGAGCATGCTAGTGTAATTTCAAATGTCAAATTCTTCTCATAGTGTAATTATTGGTTTCACAGTGATGGTGTTGCGTCTGCGCAAGAAACAGAGGAGCCAGACACTTCAGAACCCACCGACCCCACAACGACAACTTCTCAAAGGCCCCAGTCAACTGAAATAACCTCAAGCACTGAGTCCAGCTCCACTCAAGAAAGCACGACCATGAAGAACTGGGGTTCGCGGGTCGAAGGCTGGAGCTCCTGGTTCGAGCAGTATTTCGGTGATGACGATTCTGGTTGGAAAGCTGCCCCAAACCGCGCTGATACGCCGGCAACGTAAAGGTCTGAACGGTCGGATAAATAGGACTAATACATGATGTAGTAGAAACAGGCACGAAACCACTGTTATCAACACTTTGAATAAAACGTAATACAATGCCAAGCGACCCTCTTTTTCCCTTTAATCTTGGATTGATTTGTTTTTGTGTAAAATCATATAAATTATCCCTAAGGAGCAGATACTTTTACAGTTTTTTGAGGTATTTTTTAAAACGATATTCAGTTGAGCAAAATTTCTTCTTTTAAAGTATGAAAATGGACATCGGTTGATCACTGGAGGGAAAACTTCATTCGACTGGGTTTTCGGTCGCGATTAGTTGTTTGCCTTAGAACATAAATTGTGAAATAAAGGTAACTGTGGCCAGTTTGAAAATTAGCATAGAAAAACAATAAGGGTGTTAGACATATAATCAGTACTGGTTAGATTCAAGTCCTTCATTAGCCTCTTACGTCTCGGGCTTATAAATCGTGCAATAGTCCTCGATCCCGCAGGCTAACATTCTCTTCTTCTGTCCTTTAAATTTACTCACACAGTGATCGCTCCAGGATTCAAAGAGATCCCATAAAAGTAATTAAATCATATAGGTACTTACGCACATTTGGATTCTTCAGAAAATAAGAGCCTTCGTTGACAAGTAGGATCAACCCCCCATTTCTAAAACACGATACTCAGGCACATTGGCAAGCTCAGTGATGTGCAACAGATAGTACCATAATTTTTTGTCACTTTCTGCCTTCAGTTCATGTGGTCGTGTTTTTAACCGTCACGAAAACATGGCTGTTCCATGTCTGCAGCCCATAAGCCTACTGCTCCTCATTCTCTGCATGAAGGCAAGACCACTTAGCCTCGACATGTTACTGTTACTGTGGCGTTAACCTTAATGGTCGATTCGAGCAAGAATCATATCTTTGCTATTCCGAGATGGAAACCAATAGCTGACTGAGAGAATGCATTAATAAGTCAAACTTACAACGCAGCCGAAGATTTCCTCTACGACACCTACAAATGGACAAGAACACTTATGGCCTTTTTACGTGACTACAGAAAGTAGCAATTATGCTGTTGGTAGTATTCATCACCATCCGTAAACTGCTTGATTGTGTTTACCGAGAGTGAATCAAATAACTTCTGTGCAGTAAAATAATACGTTGATTGACCGGCACTTAAACAGCGTATGTATCCATTTATTAATGCCTCTTGTGAAATATAACTGTTCACGTTGTTCTTCATGGCACAGAAGAATACATTTTTCTTTATAATGAAAGTATGCAGGTTGCGAACTGAAAACCCTAACCGCAAATGTAACGACGATTCGGAAATCGAAAAAGCTTTTATGACAGCAGGAAACCGTTCCTTTAAGTGCAAAATTTTAAGAAGACGCTATCTGCTATCAAGAGTAATATTTCTGTGTATATTTTTATAAAGCATATCTGAACTCATAAGGACGTCGAAAATAAGTGGGAGAGAAAAGTACTGCTTGAGTGATCATTTGCCACAGACTGCGACTAGAAAGAAGCTCCTTTAACTGCCATCTTGCTGATGACGCTGAATTATTTCGGAATTGCACTGCACGATAATGTCTACTGCAATTTCACTTAGAAAGCATTTTGGAGTTGAGAACATACTTCGAAGTTTTGGTTAACAATTAGCGAGATAGCACATCTACTGTAGACACTCTGCATTTTACAGGTGGCCTTGCGCTGAATTCCGAGGGCGTTATGGCTAGGGTTAGACTTAACGGTGGGGTTATGGTTAAGTTTGGCGTTGAGCTTTGGCTTTGTGTTGGGGTTAGAACACGAGAATGGGCACCCCCTTAAATTTTTGTACTAGAACACCTGTTACTTTAAAGGTAGCTGCTTCCGTGTTTACTCTAATTTTTTTAGACTTGCCGTCCGTTAGAGTCAATTATGATTTTTGATTACAATGCAAAACATCCTAATTTCGTCGCTGATTTTATTTTTAAAAGTGAGGAGCTGCACATTCAGATATCAATGAAATACCCAATTCAAGCATTTTGGGGTGGGAGACGTTTTCTGTTTTTTTAAGAGCGCGCTCACTGAAGGTCTCTCTTAATTAAGTAACTAAATTTCAAGTCTGAGCGAGTCCTCAAATACGGCCAATAGCGTCATCAACAAGAACAGAGCATCTGAGGACTCGCCACATAAGTTTAAGCTTTCAAGATTTCTCTTATCTTGAAAGCTTCGGTAAAAAGCTACAGAATCCGTCTTTTAGACGATTGATCGCAAATATGGGATATTGTATACAATTTCCTGACATTTTCAGAACTCAGTACAACTGAGCAGATCTCAATGTCAGCAGAAGATGCTCAGTAGTTTTACAGAAAATTGTACTATCATGACTGCAGCTGTAAGTTATGTTGCAAAATTCCTAGTAATATACCGACTACTCGGCATGCTACCTTATGAAAACTGTTATACTTGTGATGTCCCTATTCGCGAAATCGGACTAAATCGTCTTAGAGCGGCCTGTCGAACAATGCAAAAATCCACAGCGAATTCTCGTGACACCATTATGGAACACACAACCGAACGTCGAGAATTTAACTAATTGTTAGACTGCCCATTAAACTAATTATTAGACAAAAGTTTCCCGAATATAATCTTAAAGCTTTTTCAAACACGGCTTGGCTTGTGTCATTTAGTTTGCTTAGGTATCTCCCTGGACAGGTTTTGTGTGCTTCCAACTCTTGCGTTTGCCCATCGACATGATTTTTGCGTTTTCAGACTTTATGATTTTTTGTGTAAACAATATTTCCAAACGACGTATACTTACTTGAAAGTGGGGATTTCGTTTGATGCATTTCGTTCTGTCTTCGTCCGGCTATATATTTTGGCGTGAATTTGTGTCTATCCTAGAAGACAATTCGGTGAGCGTGTGTCTGCGTTCGATAAATCCCCTTCAGCTCGTTTCATTTATAATGCTATTGAAATAAGTCAAAGGTGCAGTCAAGATGAAAATCCTGCCGAGGCTGGGGTGTGGGAGCAAACGAAATTACAGTGAGTGTCATCTAGTCGACGTCAAATTGGGGAGGGTAGGTCCCAGGACGGCTGGCTTTGTGTCTTTGGACGACGGGAACAGAGTGAGCCTCTGTGAAGGTCTTATGCGTGCGCAGGACAGATTTGCAAAATCCGCTTGCAACCGCCTCCACCGCAGCCAACAGATGCTGCCCAAGCGGTTTTCGATAGCTTGACGGAAGTTTGTAAATAATTTGTAGGGTCGCTCTAGCATCTAAATGATAGTCTGTATGCAAGAGCCCATAAAGTTCCTTATTTGGCCCTTTCATAACTAAATTAAGGGGTTTTCTCCCATTACAGTATGTGGGCTAACTCATGAAATGCCAACCCAAATTCCGAAATGCGGCGTCGTTTCGAAATGATTAATTAAGTAGTGTTGTACAACTAATCAGTCTGCAGTACAATTCTACAATAATTCGTTTACCTTAGGATGCCGGCTTTTGAAAGAACTTCTTTCCGGCTGCATGCAAAACAATACTCTGTAAAAAATAACTACTTAGTAGCATGCATTTTCTCTTTGATTTTTGATGCCCCTAAAAGTTCAATTATATTTTATGGAAATTAAGCATAAAAATATTCATCCCCCGCTCATTCGGTATTAAATCACGTCTTCTTCCAATTTTATGCTCGAAGGAGGGGTATTATTTTTTTTCGAAGACTTTCAATTCCCGAATAATTCTGAACCCGCTCTGACGTCATACTTGCATTCAGGGTTTCCTAACTTCAAGCCACATATTTTCTGCGTAGGAGAAACCACACACTTCTCTACAGTATTAAGAGGAAACCATATGGCGTTCATAAAATTTAGCATTGGATTTGATCCTAATTGCTAATTTTGCAAGCCACATTGGTAAATGCAGAGACATAAAGTTGTACGAACGGGCATTTCAGCATTGAAAAATTTTGAAAGAAGACGCGAGTTTTTATCGAATGAGCGGGAGGAGAAATATTTTTCTGCCTCTTTTCCATGAAATATAATTGGACTTTCAGTGGCACTGAAAATCAATGAAAAAAAATTAATGGCACATAAGTAGTCGCTTTAACTGAGTGTAGTTTTTGCATGCAGCCGGAAAGAAGTTCTTTCGAAAGCCAGCATCCTGAAGTAACTGGACTATTATAGAATTATGCTGCATGATGATGAGTTTTACAACCCTACTTAATTAATCTTTCCGAAATGAAAACGCATTTCGGAATTTCTGTTGACATTTCATGACCTAGCCCACCTACTGTACTTTGTACAAACTCCACCTCGTGCGACCAATATATTCTGCCTCATAGGAGCAGGTGGAAGAGTAAATGCAAATTAAGGTGGTTTGGCCTGGAAGTTTGTCCTACCCATCTCCGTGTAGGATAGAACCTGTCAAGAATTATGTCAGGGGGTCAGCTGCTAGATAAGTGCCCCATAGAGCTTGACCTAAACGCCTTCTTAAAAGTTCACTCGGAGCGTCCCATTGAAATGGCACTATGACGAAGAGTCTCCTCTTTCCTGCTATAGGCTCTGGGGCTCTGGTTGTCTTCCGACCGTGGTCTCGGCAACGGATCGATCAGGGTATTTGTTCTGGCAAAAGACTTTCGATAACTTCAAGCACACCCTCAATGCTATCAGTAATGAGCAGATCCTTCTGGCCTATTTGTCAAATAGCGGACCAAACTACGTTTCATGTTTAGTGACACGAAACTCCCGAAATTGCTGTATGGCCCCAACCACGTCTACTTACAATAGACCCTACTAGCAAGCCCCTTCAGAAAGGAGAGAGATTCGGATTGTTCTTTTTTTCAGCGTGAATCTGATTGATGGGTGCGCCTGATTTATGTCATCCATTTAAAATGGGAAGCCATTTTTAAGTCCAATCACGAATGTTACATCCACGTAACCTCCATGCTATCTCAGACCCTTTAAATGGCGACTAATCTGGAAAGCTTTCAACTTGCCTAGGAATGCATCAGCAAAAGGCAGGCCAGAAGGCGAGTCCACAGCTACTCCGTCCATCTGCTTATACCGATTATTGTCAACTGTGAACTGCCAGTTCAAGGTGTAGCTCAATCAACCATCGACATTCCCATAACCCGCTGATCGCAGACAATGAATTCGCAGCGTAGTTGACGACTTCCATGACCGATACACTCGCAAAAGAGACGAGACACCTGGCGAAATCATAGCCGTTCTGTTTATATCGAGATGTTTCACAACATTAACTGATTAAAGGTACGTGTCAGACTTAGGGGTACGAAACTGTCAAACGTGGGGTATTGTCCGGGCCGCGGTTGGTGTTGTATCGAGGACTGCCACCAAATCCTCTACTCAGAAGCAAGTCCAGGAAAGGGAGCGATCCGGACTGTTATTCGTCCAAAATAAACTCGACCGACGGGTGAGCCTGACTCGATTAGTGACTGCAATTCCGTTTCTCTCTCCCCACCCGCTTCAACGCGCTTTTCCACTTGCCTGCATCCTTTAATTGTTTCAGAAGCATTTTAAATACACGGGGCCCGTAGGGAATTTGTCGAAGGCATACGGATGCTAATCATATTGATCTTTTAAGGAGTTTTGCCTCCCAGCGTCGTTCTTAGCTGACCGACTTCAGGCACTGAGACAGAGAAGCCGTTGTCTTTGTTCACCGATACTAATACCCAACGGCTGACTATACATCCAAGCCAATTTATATAATTGCCATGCGTAGCATGTGAGCAAAAAACGAAAACCGCAACCTACCGTTGTCATGCTTAAGTCGATTTGACGGCGAGGATTGGACGTGTAAGCCTACTGAGAAAAAAAGGCCCACGGACTCCTGCCATACGGTAGGGATGCTAATAACAGTTTTATCACCGGGGCAGACGAACAAGGCATTAATTAAATTCGCATTTCTGTCATGTTTGTATCGAAACAGACCGCGCAATTCGAAATATACGAATTGGGGACGTGAAAACATGCGGAAAACAGGTAATCCATCGTCAATGGCTCAAGAAGGTCGGGTTGGGCAAGGTAATGTGCGGCAGGCAAGCTTAACCCAAACCCTAGCCTTAACCCCAACTCTTTTATTTGGCATAACACTAACCCCAAACCCGTCCTTAACCCTGACCGTAGATTCAACCAGTTTCTTAAGAAAGGCCAGCAACGCAACCCATATATAAAACGCCTACTTAAATCAAATGGGCAGAAACGTTACGAGAATAAAAATGAGGGACCTACATTAGCCACCGCCACTGGTCTACAACATGAACATATTCCGGATGCATCCAAACTTGTCAGACTTAACTTTTCGCTGTCAAGTTGGAAAGACTACTCATGTCTGTTTACCCTTTGGCTACATGCGTCAATGTCTTTCACGAATATGTCATCACCTAATCCATACTTTTGTCCGTTATCGCAGTCGTTTCCGCGACGGAAGGATGGCAATCTGTCCGTTTGAAGAGTGCTGCAATGTGTCGATACTGTTTAGACGAGTATCACTTGAAAACCTGCGAGCGGCATGTGTAAGGTCGTGTCACCTCTGTGAACACTGTAAATCCGTTTAACCAGTCTTTCCTAATCGAAGTGTTATTTACAGACTTCGCCACTTAGAGCGATTGGGTAACAAAGGGATAATCAGTTAGCGGGAGGTCTCCCTGTGCTAAAGACTGGTCCCGATAGACCTAGTTTGATATGACAGGAAAGTCGGCGTGCTTGTAATGGTGTGTGCAAATGTGACTTTTAAGATTTCTAGGCTGTAGAAATTTCTAACACCTCAAGCTGATTCTTTAAAGCCTTCTTCCTGCCTAACCACTAGATGATTTCCAAAGAAGCATGCGACCGAAAATTTGAAATCTAAACACGAAGACAGTAAAAATACACGAGAACACTACTAAAAGCCAAAATAAGTAGTGTGTAAAACCACACAAATAATCCTTTTCTTCTGGCCCTAAGGTCCCTACAATAGATATGCTAACTCATAAAATGCTAGTCGAAGTTCTGAGATAAGTTTTTGACTCGAAAAATTACTTAAGTAATGTTGTAACACTACTTACCATGCAGCATAATCCCAAGATATTTCAGTTGCTTCGTGATGCCAGCTATTGAACCAACTTCTTTCGAGCCATATGCAAAAAGTATACTCGGTAACAAGTGAATATTTAAGTAATATGAATTCTTCCCAATGGGTTTCGATACCCATATTAATTCAAATACATTTCTTGGAAAACATGCATGAAAAGATTCACTCTTTCGCTTATTTGGTAGAAACTTATGTCGTCTTCAAATTCAATGCTTGGGGGAAGTATATAAGTCGACTTTAAAAAACGTTTTCAGTTCCCGAATAATTTTGAGACCGATCTGCCATTGCACTTGCATTCAGGGTTTCCGAACCACAAGCTGTATATTTTCCCTGTATGGAAAATCGTATACTTTACACGTTATTGAAAGGAAGCCGTGTGGGGTTCATAAAATTTAACAGTAATTTTGAGTCCTACTGTAAACTTTACATACAACACTACTGAATGCAGAGACACGACGTTCTGTGAACGGGTATTTCATGGTCCCAAAAAAATTAACGATTAGAAACTTTTTTTAAAAAACTGAATTTTACCCTTCAGAATACGAAAAAGGCATTATCTTCTGCCAAATGATTATGAGAGTGAAGGTTTTAGTGAATGTTTTCATTGAAATATACTTGAGTTTCTTGGGGCATCGAAAATAAATTATGCAAATTCATGCTGCTTATGTAGCCGTTTTGCAGAGTGCAGTTTTGTTAGGTGGCTCAAAAGAAGCTTGGTCAAAAACCGTCATCCAACAGCAGCTGAAATGTATTGGGATTATACTACACGGCAATTAATATTACAACCCTACTTAAGCAATCTTTTCGGTCCGAAAACGCAATCCAGAATTTCGGTTAACATTCCATGATTTAGCACATCAGCTGTAAAATAATAAATGAGGGTATCTTTCAAGCCCAGATAGTGAAGCATGTACTTATGTGTTAAGGGAGGCTTATGAAACCAACGTGATAAAGAACTAAATATAGCTCCGGATCAGGGGGTACAAATTCAGAGTGCGTAAAGTTCATGCCATTTAAACCTGTCGTTTCTCGTAAAACGAGCAGATATAGACTATTTCAGTATGCTGCTAAACATTGGAGATGTACATTCCTGACTACAGCACACTTCATCTGCGTTGTCTGTTCCATTTCGGCGCATAAGAGGTTTGACTTCCAGTCTGTCAGAAACTAAGTCCACACTAGCATTATCGAAAAAGAGAAGGGAGACTAGACTGGCCATTTCTGCCTTTCTAGTCGTCATCATTCAGCCTTGTCTCTGTTGATGCTGTCATTCTGCCCATATTGCTCGCCGCTCTGCGGCTGCTGATTGGGCTCCAGAGAGAGCCCTAAGACACAAAGGGGAGAGTGCGTTAGGTGAAAACGATCGGTGAGCCCTCCTCTACCACTGTAACTGCCTGATCTCAGCCTACAGGATAACCAGCCCGTGGCTCAGTTGTTGGGGGCGCCGGACTTCTAACCCACAGGCCGCGGGATCGAGTCCCAGGTGTTTCACACTTCGGGGTTAGGTATGGCTGGCTGAAGAAGGCTAATAGGCCAGAAATGGCCATTTCAGTTACCCTTGTCTCTGAGAGAGAGAGAGGGAGCCCCAAGGCACAGCGGGACGAGTGATCTCCGTAAAACGATCGGTGAGCATCCCTCCACCATCATTCCAGATCACGTAAGGCTCACCCTGAGAGTTAGAAATAAAATAAGCTCGTAGATCACCTTCTTCTGGAAGCCCGGGCGACAAAACGAAATCGGATGTCCCCGCCTGCGTTTGACTGGCCAGTTGGCATTCGTAAATGGAGAACCTTTCGCTCAGCACTGCCATCAGGCCACTTTTCCAACTCCTCTGGTCGCCCTGAGGATAGCACCTCTGTCTGAACAGCTTAAACCTGCATGGGCTGGAGGGAGTCCTCTCATTGACGCTGCGTGGGAAAACCGTGATTCAACCCCTCCCCCTCTACTTTAGCGGAAGTCGGTCATTTAGGAGACTGACCTCGTCCAGCTTGGCGGGCGTCACATAGCATGAATTTTTCCCATCGATTTTCAAGGCCCTAAAAATCCAATAATATTTCATGGAAAACGTGCATAAAAATATTCATTCTTTTGATCATTCGGTAGATAATTACGTCTTCTAATTTTATACTTAAAGGAGTTACATAATTCGGTTTTCCAATTTCCGAATAATTTTGAACTCGCTCTACCGTCACACTTGGATTCAGGGTTTCCAATCTACAAGCCGTTTATTTTCCGCGTATAGAAAACCACACATCTCTACGGTACTAAAGGGGGACAATATAGGGTTCATCAAATTAAGCAGTTGATTTGATCCGTATTGTTAACTTTACAAGCCACATTGGTAAATGCAGAGTTATGAAGATTTATGAACGACCATTTGACGGCATTTAAAGTCCCACAATTAGAAACTTTTTTTAAAACCGAATTATGTCCCTCCGAGTATTAAATTAGAATAAGACTGGATTATCTACCGAATGAGCAAAATGACGAATATTTTTATGCATGTTTTCCATGAAATATAATTGGAATTTTAGGGACCTCGAAAATCAATGAGAAAATTCATGCTACATAAGTAGTCATTTTTTCAGAGTGTAGTTTTTACATCCAGCCGGAAGGAAGTTCATTCGAAAGCCGGCATCTTGAGGTGATTGAAATATTATAGAATTATGTTGCAGGCTGACTAGTTTTACAATCCTACTTAATTAATCCTATCAAAACGAATACGCATTTCGCAATTTCGGTTGACATTTCATGAGTTAGCCCACCTACTGTCGGCCCTCACTGGCTCACTGAGCCTACGGTTGGCCAAACGAAGCCGCGCCCATGAGGCAGTTGTGGTTTCACCGTTCGCAACCACTGAAATAGAGCAGGTGATTAAATCATCCGGTACGTCGTGGCCAATCGTGACATATCTGCAGTTCCGCCTCGCCGGCAACCTATTCAGAGTGAAGGGTGTCTCGGCCGGTGTAGATGCCGGTCGCATGGCATGCATTTAGCGGAGAGGTGTAGCGCAGGGCCATGGGGAGGGCGTCAGTATGTCAGATGAAGGACCTTGTTAAGGAGACGACAGCGCGGCTGTTCAGTTCTATTCAGGTCTGGGGCTTCATGTCGGGCCACGGTCATTTTTCTGAAAATACAGTGTGTTTCGAACTAGTGTCGGCCTGGATACTATTTGCTTTCAACGTAACAGGACTGCTTGGTAGACTGGACCTAAATAACTCGTGCGAAGACGGCAGTTAACGTATCCATTTCTCACGAATTATAGTAAATACGGAATTGTTAGGTAGTGAATCCTTATCTTCAGTACACGCGATTGACATCGCCGAAAAACGTCACGGACGTAAGGCAGTAAGCTGTTGTTCCTGCCCAGGACGCTGTACTGTGATCTGCACTGCACACGATAGTTGAGGACCCATAACCTCAGGAATTCCCCTCTTCGTATTCTCAGACTTACAATTCTACGTCTCACTTGATCATCGGATAAGGTATTGGCAAAATGCAGATCCAGCTGCTCCATAGTCGTCTAGATAATGCGAACCGCTCAACTGTTTGGTTTACAAGTGCCCTAAAAACATGAGGATGAAGAGAAACGGGGTATATCAGATTGAGCGCGGTATCTTCATGATCCTGTCACACGAGGTCGGTGAAGGGCTACGGATTCCAGGGGAGAAAAGAGCGGGCTTTCTAAACTTCCAGAAGCGGTAGCGACCGCCAACGAAAATAAGAGTCCCCACCTCCCCCCGCTCTCTCTTTCTCTTTTTCCCAATGACTGTGCAGGGAGAAAAGTAAGGACGATCCGGGTAACTCCATCTCCGTGCCCAACTGCCCCCTGGGGTCTGTAATGCTGTGAATGGAAGTGCGAATTCGGGGGCGCGGATGAGTCTCCCTACTGCGCCAAATGGTAAACCATAGATATGGACAAACAACAGAGAGACGGGGCTTTGAAGATCTTCACATTTGAAAAGAAAGTGGAGGGAGAGGAGACTAAGTCCGAGGTAAGGTTCGCAAAAAGGGAAGAATAATGCGGATGGGGCGGTCAGACTGGCTCGGCCGCAGGGACGTAAACACGCAGGGGATGCGGAAGCGGGGGGGGGGGCGGGGAGGTAATCGTCAGCGTCATGATCGTCAGGAGCAGATACACAAAGATAATTGGATGGACGCACGCGGGTGGTGCATACGTCGGGAAAAAAGATAGCAGATGCCGCCGCCGCTGGCGTCGCCAGCGTGACGTCAACTGAAAGTAATCAAGTAAAGGTAGGAAGATAGAAATACACAACAGACGCACCGGATGGCCATCAACCGGGTCTGTGGACGCGCATGGGCGTTTCAAAGTAAACCGGGCTGATGATACAGAGGGAACGGGCTAGGAGAGCACATAATAAACACTTTGATCATCAAGACAGGGGGGGGGGGCGGAGAGGGTAGGAAAAGAAGCGCACTTGCGTACGTCAAATTGACTGGTGGCGGAACACGATTGGAACGCCGGCCCTCAGTGAATATCGGAGGACGAGGTCGGGTGGGAGTTTTGACCACCACCACCAGCCGCGGCGGAGGTGGCGGTCCCGCCGTGGTGGCAGGCCACATGGTGATAGGCGCTGCGAATGAGGGCATAGGGGAAGCAGGCCTCCTGTAGGCTGGCCGTGAGGAATGGCGAGAGGCGGACAATTTGGTCAAAGAGGAGGTAGACAGCATCCCGATTGCGACTGCTACCACCCTGTTGGTGATGCTGGGGCAACGGAGCGGTGCCGCTGATCTCAGCCGAGACGAGAGAGGAGCTGGTCTCAAGGCCCAGTCGCAGGAGATTGGAGGAGGCGAGAGCGAGGAATTCTGTCGATCGTTCCTCCAGATCACCGGGGTTAAGTACAGAAAACATGGCAATCTGCAAGAAGTTGGGTCATGGGGGGAGGGAGCACTTTAACATTGTTTCAACAAAATACAGACGGAATAAGGGAGCACAGTAAGTATCAAGTTTAGATTTTTTAAAAACCTTGACCGCGAGTAGAAAATTGTTGACAAAGCCGGACGGACAGTCAAAGGGCCACGCCTGGAGCGCAACCCCAAGCCAAAAAGTAGCAGGAAGGCGCCCCGTAGGCGGGGCCGCTTACTCACGCGGTCCCCAGTCTGCCTCGCGCTCCCTGTGAACCAATGGCCCCAGCGTGGTGAGAACTCGAAGCCAATCGCCGCTGAGTGCTTCGTTGAGGGGCCGCAGACGGACACCTACGCGTTTCGCGCCGAGGCTACAACCGCAACAACTTTCATTGGGTCGAAACGAACACTTGCTGCCTCGGACTGATGGAGCCGCTGTGTGCACGCTCCCTGCCCGTAGTAAAGTTTGTCCAATAATTGACTTCCGTGACTTGTGGCTCTTGAACCTTTACGTTGTCGACCAATCGCACTTCGACAACCTGCCGCATGTGGCGCGAGCTATCACAGTGCTGCACACTTCGTCCACACGCAACACCCAATCCGTCACGTGGGCCCCGAGGTCGGTAAATGTGCTTCGACAGGTTACTGTCAGTCATCGAGCGTCGAGTGTCGCGGCTCGAAAGGCAGCCGACTGACGCCCCAACTCAGTCCACGCAGTATGTCCAGTTGGGTGTGCTGTGTGGAGTGGCGGACTGGTGGGCTAAGAGTCAGGCTGCTACAGCAGCCCCTTCTCAAGCGATCTGTGACACTCTCATGAACGTGAGGCGTGTTTGTGTGTGCGTGTGCATTATGGGTGGTGCCCCTCAGTCGACGATTGTTTTGTTACCCAACCTTGAAGGGCGACGGCCCAGACTAAATCCAGGGCAACGTGTCGCTCGTCTAGGTCAAAAGATCTCAAATCGTGTGCAAACCATGGCCCTCGTAGCCTGGTATCCGCTGGGATTTCCGTGACACCCGGTTCCCAGCCGGTAGATGCGCTTGCGCTGCCGCTGGGTAAACAGGTGTTGGGCATGGTTTCCCTGTCATCATCCTCGTACTTCTGTTGGTGGTGGTGAAAAATCCGGGTGGTGGCACGCCTAGGTGCGGGTTCGACCGTGCCAGCCACCTGCACCCTCCCCCGCCTCCGGTCTTCTTAACTCTGTCATGACACCGGGTCCAGGTGGGGAGTGGGGAAGAAGGAGTGCGCAAGTCTTCTATCACTGTAAACCAATTCACGCGCAAGTCACCGTGCCTGCTACACCTTGCTGTGTAGCACACGATGGACCTCATCGGAATCAACGGTCGAACTGTCATCAGTCATCGACGCGGACCACCACCATCACCACTGGCAATGAGCGTGTACTCGGCGACCAAACAGGCATTGGCTCCCCGTTCTCCTCGAGCGCTACACAAGTGTTGGCCAATCAACCGACCAGAAGCATACTTCTCCCACTCGACAACCCCATCTGCTATATCTCACCATATCCTGCCATCTCTCTCTCTCCGTATCCTGGCAGAAGGAATAAGGCATATAGAGAGGTGAGATCATGGCGGACACTATTCTCGTGGTCCCTTACCAGACACAAATATGACCTCCGTTAAAAACTTGGCGACTCGGGTCGCGAGCTCGCCGACGACCCCGATTATTCGAGAAACTCCAAGCTCCGGCCGGAGGTAAACGTGTCCATAGCAGTGTGCGACGACCACTGACAGGAGCAGTTTAGGTCCGCGTATTAACGAAGGAGGGGGCGGCTGAAAGTTGCCGCAGTTTCTGACGGGAGAAATCTCGTGCACACCCGCTGTGGGCCAGCTAACCCTTGTTTCATACTTCTGCCGGTTGGAGGAAACAGTGCCTTGCAGCGATCGAGTCTCCCAGAGCAAGCAGAGCACGTGGTCTAAGTAGGTGCTGTAGGCTTTGGCAGACAAGGATGCTGAATAAAAGCGCTGAACTTTCAATTTACGCACAGGTTTTTCAGCCCGTGGCAGATGCAAAAACTCCGTGTGCAGGCCGAATGCATACTGTAAACCTCGAACCCGAGAAGCGGTCGACATTGTTTACGCGTGATGTAGAAAACGGTGCCAGGGTGAGATCAAATTTGTCAGTGTGGAGGGAATAACGCGTCTGCAGGTGATGGTGGTACTTGAAAAAAAAACAGTTCTACAGAAAATCGCACGCTGGTGGATGACATTTGTCTGCTTAATTCGAATGAGAACTGTATTCCAGAATAAAAATAACAGCAATAATAATAGGAGTTTGGAAATGGTTGTTTTAGATCATTCCTCGTCAGGTCTATTTGCCCACATAAATAGCCAAATTTGGGCAAACAACACGACTGTTTCAGTGACACGATTAAGGCTCAAATCTGGCCGGAATTTGACTGAGCCGACAGCTGCTCCAGCTAGTGGCCCTGATCCGTCTCATACTCACCCCCCGTCAAATCGAGATCGTGTAAGAGGATTTGAAAATTTCCGAAGAGTCCAAGTTAACTCGTCCTAATACATTCGGCCAGTTTAGTTGACAATGCCGGCGAAGAGTCTCCGTTAGAACAGCACATGAACGTTTCACAGTTATTGTTAGTGTTTCCATAAAGTCGCTACAGTTGTAAGGTAACTCGGCAAAGACCAAAAAGGAATCAGCGAAAGGTGACAGGAGCATGGGAGTGGCGGAACATCGTGGATGCAGAAGAGAAAATAACCAGTCGGAATAAGAAAGGTGGTCAACCTCTAC
>CACRXP010000130.1:1130365-1142573 GCA_902702965.1 Spirometra erinaceieuropaei | reverse complement strand
AGTAGGCAGACTGCTATACTGGGTTGCAGCACGACGGCTCCTTGCCGTGTTTTGGAAATTCGCCAGTTTAAGGTAACAAATAATGTGTGATATCGCTGGAGGCAATCTCGGAAAAGAAAGGACGCATCCTCTGTCAGGCGCGCTACATTCCCTGTCCGGTGAAATTGTGGACGAATTAATTAAATGGGGACCAAGTCGTGCCACAAAACTCGCCAATTCCATGTCTGATACGATTACGAAGGCGAATGTAGATTGATGGTGTCTTGTTTTTATGTCTGACTTATGCCAGTCCTTTTACGGCCCGCATCTAGCCTTTTCCGCAGCAATATAGAGTCACATGGCCGTCATCGCTCACAAGACCATCTCCGGCTTTCCCGACTCCTTCATCGTAAGGAGCAGTTTCTTCGCCTCTTAAGGCACCCCACGGTAAGAAATGGACAATTTAAACAGACCCGGTGTTCATTGTGTCCGTGTGAGGAAAGAATCCGACAGACAGACGGATAGACAGACAGCCGACGGGGACTCTGAAACCGCCTCTGACATTCCGACAGCACCAATGGTAACTTTCACATGGTTAGATTCGAGTACTTGCACTTAGCACAACTGTAGTCATGCCTGACCTAGCCGGCCTCAATGTCGTAAACGGTAACTCCCTACGCATGACAGTTTGCGGAGCCCGATCCATTCTCTCCTCCAGCGGCGGGGAGCGAATACAGAAGATTCAAAAACCACTTTTAGGTCTTGGCGAGCAGTGTTTTCAGTTAGCCCCCTACTCGACGTCTTCAGGTGGACAGCGGAATCGGATGGAGAACAACCACATTGAGCTCAAGGGGCGGACGACGAAGAATGTGGCCACACCATCTCGGCCGTCTTTCCCCGATGACCTGAGACATCCTCGAGGTGTTGCCCGCAACGCGAGCGAATCCTGCCATTCGAAATCAGGTCAGTCTACCTAACTCGAGGGATGGCCCTCAAACAGTGGTAGACGAATGCCCAGAGCTGTCGATCATGTTCCACACGCACAGCCCCGCATCCACAACTGTCTAGGGGAGAATGGCCGGACGGATGTTCGGTACACGCGGATCTTTTCGGTGATGCAGATGTCGTGTGTTGGATCCACAGACACTTTCTAGGCATTGTGAAAACCCTGCAAGCTGCATACATTCCGGATTCTAGTGGCGACAGCACTGAGCTCACCTATTCCGCTCTCACCCTTGGACTACGTGAAGGAAACTGCAGACGTAGTGACTGAGCAGGCACTAGCGTCCCGTTTTTCGAGCGTCACATACGTGGCGGCATCCATTCAGACATAACCCCTGAGAGAGAGATACCATAAAGGCGCATTTAAGAGCCCTGGGTGCGTGGCCACCCGTCCGAAGGACAGAGTTACCCACCAGTTATCACCCCACAAGCTACGACCTTTAGGGTCTCGCACCACACCCCCCACCCCCTGTACGTGCGACGTAAAAGTGCTGCCACCAATGGGAACGCGATCACTCCCCCAGAGTCGATCGCACAGCAAAGCCGCTGCCACGGCTTCTCCTTCGGTTATGGAAAAAAGAGCGAAATCCGGAGTGCTGTAGAAAGCGTTAAGCAAATAAGGCACTCACCTTCGTGGGTTCTCGAGGCTGTGTGTGCTGGCCGAAGACGTTGGTGAAGACGGTGACCACGTCGATGCGTACAAAATCCTCCACTTCAATGAGCACCTCCATGAGGGCGCGGGCTCGCCGGAGCATTTCAGTGGGCTTCGTAATCCTTCGAACGGCGGGTTCAGTCTTTTCAGCGACCCTGTGATAAAAGACGGGAGAAACGGTCGATGAGCTGAATCACATCCCAGGGCAGGGGGCAGCGATAAACAGCACATTCTGCTAGTTCAGATCAAGGGAGGCAAACATTGTGCAGTCTTGCGCGCTAGCATTTTATCTAGTTCTTTGTCCTGACCAAAACATAACACTGTGGAACCAGGAGGCAATTACGTTGGAGAGCGTCTACGAGAGAATTTTTCTGGGTTTTGACTGTGGTTCTCGTTGCCTACTCGGTCCTCATAGTAGTATATATAAGCTGCTGCATGTCTGCTTGCGTATTTATCGGTTTTTCCTCTAGATTTATAAAACGGGGAGGATAGTACTGTTCCAGAGATCTGTTAAAAGCTTTTTAGTGGGGCCCTCCTGCCTGGATTGTTTTTTAGCCTGCAGACTACTCTTCCTTCCGAAATTAAATTAGTAAGTCCGGCAAGGACAAAGTGGCTCGAATTTCCACCTTACGTACCAACTTATGTTCATTTCACTGAAATGAGGATAGGGTCCCCTTGACTGGCGAATGGTCATGTACTTATCACTCTCGCGAAGATGATTCGATCTCAGAATACTAACGAAACGCTTGGACGGTGCCACAGCATGGCTATTGGAAAGTATTCTACTATTGAATAGCCACAAAAAACAATGGTAGGGAGCGCTCACCGATCGTTCATACGGAACTCACTCGTCCCGTTGTGCCTTATGGACTCTCTCTCTCGAGCCCAACCAGCAGCCGCACAGCGGCGCATGATACATAGGCAGAATTATATTACCGACAAAGACAAGGGAGACTGGAATGGCCATTTCTGGCTTATTAGCCGTCGTCAGCCAGTCATACCCAACTCCGAAGTGTGGCACACCCGAGGCTCGAACTCGCGATCTGTATGTTAGAAGTCCACGCCTCTAACCATTGAGCCACGAACACGTTACTCTGTCGGTTTTCGATCGGGAATATACTATGGTAGGGGGCGCTCACCGATCGTTCTTACGGAACTCACTCGTTCTGTTGTGCCTTATGGACTCTCTCTCGAGCCCAACTAGCAGCCGCACAGCGGCCCCTACCATTGTATATTCCCGATCGAAAACCGACAGGGCAACGAGCTCGAGGCTCAGTGGTTAGAGGCGTGGACTTCTAACAAACAGATCGCGAGTTCGAGCCTCGGGTGTGCCACACTTCGGAGTTGGGTATGACTGGCTGACGACGGCTAATAAACCAGAAATGGCCATTCCAGTTTCCCTTGTCTTTGTCGGTAATATCATTCTGCCTACAAAAAAGTCCAGTGCGCTTCCACACTAAGCTATGCACCTAGTAGAGGATTATTTGAAATCTTCCCAAGTGGAGTTTCAGCTTCGATATGTCCTGTAGCCCAATCGCTCCTTATCTCTCCCCACCGAGTTCCCGCTTCCGAAGGTTCGCAGACCAGTTGGCCAAACTGAATTTTTCCAATCAACAGCTTTCGCAATGCGGATTGCCTGTCATCATCGTTATTTGTATTTTTACTTAGATGAGTGAACATAAGATCGCGCTCTGGCTGACATGAAACAAGCTTAAAGAGAGTCGCTGAATCATAAAAAAAGATGTCACTGGCTCGGGCATAGTCAGTGGCATGAGTAAGACCCCAACTGCAGTGCGTCAAAGGGCGACTGAGTAGACTATTAACATCAACTGGTGATTGTTCGGGTCAGTAAACGGCTTTCTGTTGTTACGGCGTGCATTTTCTGCTTCTTAGTTCACATATACGCCCAACCGGGCGTCTTTTTGAAACAATTTTTTCCTGAAAGAAACTTCAAATGGGCGAAGGCAACAAAGTAAACAGATTTAAACACCTTCACACTCCTACCTCAAGTGCACACCGTCGTTAACAAAGCTGGGAATCGACGTCCAGCGTATGTGGCAACAGATTAGAGCATGACAGTTCGACCGTCGTGCTCGATGTCCACCGAGTGCTCCACAGCTGGGTGAGAGCAGGCACGGTGACTTGCGCGTGAATTAGTTTACACTAGGAGTAGAGTTGCGGAACATGTACAGCAGTCTGTCCTCCTCCTCCTCCTCCGCCTCAACCCGGTGTCAACACACAAACAGGAAGACCGGAGTCTGAAGAGGGCGCAGATAGCTGGCGCGGTCGGACCCACACCCAGGCGTACCACCACACCCTCTGGTCTATAACAAACACTTGGACAGGATTTTTACCAACAACAGCAGCATCATGGTGGGTCAGAAGGAGGACGTGGATGATTGGGCAGCCATGCTCACTGTCTCTATACCCAGCAGGAGCACAAGCGCGTCTACCAGCACGGAAACCAGGTGCCAAACAACTGTTAGTCCACACCAAGCTCCGAGAGCCAAGGTTTGCTGAATAATGGTATCGTAGACGCTCATTAACCGATAAAATGAAACAACGGGTGGGCTAACTGAATCATCTGGATGAGGGGTGGGCGGGGGAAGTAGAATAGAGGAACCGCTAAAGGCAGACATATCGAAAAATTCATTCAAAAACACTGCAACCCCCCCCCCGAAAGTGAAAGCGAAAGTGGAATTAAAAACCTATTATCACCTGTCGTCCAGTTAAAGGCCGTGTCTCTAACACAATCAAGCGACGGTCCCGCAGAGCCAGTGAACCGACACGTATTTGGAAGCAAACTTGTGCGCAGACCTTACCTGCACACGACATTTCTAACTGATTTTGTGAGTTTACACGTTGTGGATGCAAGCATTCCAATCACGCGTAATGACAACGGACAGCGCGGCCGGCCGAATACCTGGCAGTGGCAGTTGAAGCCAGAAGACCTGCCACCGAGGAGCCGTGGACAATGACCACGTCATTTAGTGTTTAAGTTAAGCCGAGGATACGGCCACACGGCTGAGTGAACCAGAGCTCAGCAAGCACAATTAAACCACGTTAATGGCCCCGAAAGGTCCCATTGATTAGATGCTAATCAGTCACCTTTTTATCCGGACCCAGCCCCGTCGGCCACTTAACTGGCAAACCACGTAATCACGTCTGTGCAGGCTACGTTATCTCTCCACATCTTGAACGCTGTTTCACAACAGCACAGTAGCCGCAAGCGAGTGCTGGGTATCCCCCCCCCCCCACTCCCTCTTCAACATGACTGTTTTAGTTGTATAAGGCAGTTTGGCTGTCGGCTACAGCTGGTGTTAATCACATAGGTTGGCAGGACAGAGATTCAGTCTACCCATTTAACGAGGGTCGGGGACGATCGCAGATTCACAAACGTGGCTAGATAGACTGCCTACCAAGTCGTGTTTATCGGAAGATGGAGGCTAAATTAGCCGTGAGCAACTTTGCATTATCGATCGGAATACCAAGTTCCACCTAGACTAGATCTAGTTCCGGCTGTCCGAAGTGTGAAACCCGCCTACAATGCACTTTTCAAACAAAGGACGCTCGGTCGGCGGGCAGGCGGGCCTGTGCAGTGTTTAACTATCAGCTAGACCACAAGTTTGTCGCCTACTACGTGATCAGGTATGAGAGTGACTCCGAACGGAAACTGACGATTTGCGATAACCGTGGTAAACTGCGCAGTTAACGGGGGTAAAATGGAGTGCGTTGGTGGGTGCGTGAGCCTGCGAGTTATGATCAAGTAGCCGAAAGTGCAAGGCAAGGAGTCTGGATTGCCTACACTTAGATTTTAGCCAGAAAAAGTTTTCATTAAGAAAATTTTCAAATGGGATGACCTCGAGACAAAAACGCGTTTTTTCCTGACTTCTAAACTCGACAAATAACGCACACCTTGCCTGCGGACTGCTGTCACTATGAGGAAGTCACTAATTCGTACGAACAACGAGTCCACTCTACTGCATTAAAAACGAATAGTCGAGTTGCTACATAGATGTGGAGGAGCGACCAGGGGACGGCAACGCTCTAGCCACCTGGGCTATGAGACCCCACCGAAGGCCGTGAATTTAATCGCATTTTAGTCAAGTTACCCGCCCAGCCTACCGCAACGTATGGAATCCACCAAATGTGATATAGAAAGCTACCTGCCCAAGCAGGATTTTCTAAGTATTTAATCTAGAATCCACCAGATGACTACTACGCTGACTTAATTATTGGCTTTTGACAGATTTTGAATAATTCATTTTGACCCGGCATCAGAAAACAAGGCGTGCCGTTGGTCACGATTTTGTTCAATGCGGTCATTATGGGTACTACCATGTCGAGTGGTCACAAGGAACAAGAGCGCCGGTCCTCTAACACATTCCTGATTCACCTTCGATGCTAGCGTCGAATGACAGTTCGACCATCGGTTTCGATTATGTCCACCGTGTGCCCCACAGTTGCGGCAGCAATGGGAGCAGGGACGGTGACTTACGCAGGGGTTTATAGTGTCGGTAGACTTGCGTAGCATCTACCTACACTCTCTCCTCCTCCCTCGCCCGAGCCCGGTGTCAAGACAGAGTTAAGAAGACCGGAGACGAGAGAGGCCGCAGGTGGATGGCTCGGACGGATCCTCACCTTGGCGTTCCACCACACCCCCTGGTCCACACAACAAATAACCAGGATTTCAACCAACGCGACGGGACCTCCTCTACCCGAGCGTCGAATAGTCATCTCAACAACAATACGGACACTAAGCCTTTAAAAATGGACAACGTCGACCAACTATTGCCTACCTATCCAGGGCGTGAACGCGTGTTCAGGTCACCGGTCAGCATGAGTGGACACTTCCGCATCTACCTCTGGTTAACCACCACTACTTCTAAAACCAATCTCACCACCACCGAAAGCAAGACCTCGAAGTCAGCAGACTACGCGACGTCGACTCACGGAACTCCATGAAAGCAACGAGTACATCATGGAAGATCGTCTGCGGCTCCATGAGGTACGATGGATGCAGTTTCCAATTTAGCAGTAGCAAAACAGGGTTCTGTGAAAAAGGCTCCCAACAATATTTTAGGACACTTGGCCGCCCATCATGACTTCAGTTCTGTATTCGTTCTACTTGCTTAAACCCCAACTAGACCCCATAGCGCGATGATGGTTCCCCACCCAGGTGCAACACAACTCCAACCCATTCCAATCCGAAGGTGGATTTTAATCTTCGAACGGCGTAGAATACACCACAGTACTGGCCGGATAGGCAGCCATCATGGACAGCCGTCAACCAGATTGAACTGCCACCACGGGCTTGCAGATCGATTGCAATGAACCGAAGCATTAAGGGAGGCATCTCCGGACAATGGACCGGGCAGCTGGTGGTGGAGACATATCTCTCGGACATGTTTGATCGCAGTTGTGTCGGGAAAGTACTTAGGAATGTAGCACCACCGAGTTTTCTGCGAGTGAATGAAAGGTCGCTTGAGGCCAGAATGTAATTTAAGCTAATATGCCGGAAAATAAATAAGTAATCTCTCAGACTACTGCGTCTCACAGGTGAATGCGACGTGCTGAATAAAACAAAGCGCGCTTCCTTCACTCAGAAGACGTTTGCCCCTCCAGCTCAACGACTTTTTGTTTTGTCATTTGGTAGCCAGGTCGGAGATCGCCCAACTATAGATGTCACTCCCCTGAAAATCATCTGTGTGATTCTTGTTTATGCCAGACGCATTCGATGTGTCGATACTTTTGGCGGCTCTAAAAGGTGACACACAAAAACCGCTGTAAAGATGCGAGACGAAACTGATGAGGGGTCGAGAGGCGCCCTCCGGCCTACTTTTCTTTAGTTTCAGCCGTAACAGCCTTCATTTTGTCGATTAGGACGGGTCCTTAGGATGCGTTAATTAAGTCAGATGTGGGTTATGTATCCCCATCTAAAGTAAACCCCAGTCACCTGTAATACGGGACAGGTGGTAATGGGGGGTCTTACAGGTGGGATCGGGGAACACGACAAAGCCAAGTAGTTGTATGCCAAAGAAAAGCTATAGGGAATGCGCGATTGTACTTTGAGTGGTTGAGAAATAGTTGTCCCAACGCCTAACTCTAACCCCTAACCCCAACCTCAACAGTTTTGTGTCCATCAGGTGGGGCTACATAACCATACCTTACTGTTGAACTATTCACGAGAACACGGCAGTAGGTGCTTCTCGAAAACTAGCGATTCGGAGATTATGGAGTCGATAGGAGTGGTCCTCTATTTAGAGCTAAATACAAAGCAACCAATTAGACAGGAAGGATAGGAAGTGGAAGAAAAGTTTCGGTCTTGGTTGTGGTCATGTCTGATCTATTCAGATCCAATTAAGCTGCGGTGGTAGATCTGTAAGGGACCTTCTAAGGCCTGCAAAACACCAGGGGCGGAAGAGATTCGGGTGACAATGTTAATCACGGTTTGCCTGACTGCAGTAGTAAGCTCCAAAACAGCTGCCGTCTCAGTTAGCCCTCTTGTTATTAGTCCAGCCCAGTTGGGGCCTGACATGTAGTTAGACTACATGTCGGTGGTACACAGAGCCGTTGTCTTTCGGAAGCCAACGAGATACATGTTCGACTAGTCCAGTGGCAATACATATTCCCCCACCCCAGTGTTTTAACCATATCTGCACATCGTCTGCATGGCGCGTGATCACACATGCGTTTTTTGCCTTCTCAAATGCTAGCCGGGGGAATTACTGTCTGAAAAAGCCTGACGTAGACGATGTCTCCGTCTTCCACCTGTTTGTAGGTCTAGTGTGGATCTCGCTTCTTGTGCATCCCATCCAGTACGGCAGATACATTAGTTTAACGACAACTGCCCGTTGTCCTGTGCTACTGCTTGCGAAGGACAGAGGTGAGTAAGAGCACGAAACAACCACTGCACACCCACATCTGGAGACTTTATTCGGTTCGGTTGTGATCTCAAGGTCGTAAGCCCCCCCCCCTCCCCCAGCGAGCTAATGTACCATCACGTGGAAGTGCCGTAAACCCAACCAAACCTGATGGACGGACAGGACACAGAGCGATTTCGTTAAGCCTTGGAGCTTCACAGACAAAGAGCCAGTGCAAGACCTAGCACAGCCACCAGATGCCGACAATCACGAACTGTCGTCGAAAAAAAAAGCAGGGAAGACTGGAATGTCCATTTGTGGCTTACCGGGGCAACCAGCAGGCAGTCATACTTGAACCACAGGTGCTACGACCCCACGGTTTAAACCCGAGCGTAGTGGGTCGTTCGGCGTCTCATTCAAACCTCACCGAGCAGTTCATAGCACCTTAAAACTTTAATATTTTCATTTATGAGAATTGGTCTACATCAACAGAAAATTTCACTATTGCAAACAAACGCAGGACATAAGTCAGCAAGCAGGCAGGCTGCCACGAGAGTAACCTAGACAGCAGAAATGGACTTTTTTGGGATAAACTGTGCGAGGTCGACGGCTCAAGAGCAGATTATCGCAGTGATTTCGGCTAAGCCGCTCAACCTGTCAGGCTATCTCGCCGGGAGGTGTTCGTATGCACAGACAGCAAGGCAACCAATTACATTTCAACGGATTCGACGAGACAGCACGGCCGGTCGTTCGCGTGAGGCTGCAGGACATGCAAGCGAGTCAAACAACTTGGGACGCCACCGAGACGGCAGCAGAGGCTGGGTTGGAAATTATTGGTAGGCAGAAAGGGCTCCTGGGAAGACCAATCAGGGCGACATTCACAGGCTACATATGAAAAATGGGTCGAAGACCGCGGCGCAATATCCTGAAGCCGATGACTGTAACCTCAGACAAAGTACACCCGGGGCAGTGCGAACAAAAAGATCAGAAATGATCGTAAAATCGTTTCCTACGCTCTTAGCATTTGTGAAACAGTACGCTTTCTGTATATGTATGCGGTCGAATGCGGTCTAGCCGCTTCGTCGTATGACACAGACGTCAGCATGCCAGTCGACTCCAGGACTTGGGCGTTTAGAATGCGCTTCCGTGACTTCAACCTTAATATCCTTCGAAGGCGACTTAGGGTGATGCGGTTTAGCCTTATTCTTTGTCTTTGGTAGATTACGCAGAAAGCCACCCCGTACAGTCGGTATCATTTTCAGGATGTCGGCCATGTAAATTCCGACTGTCCTGCTGGACGGCACGCCTTAGACGTACGTCCTTATGCTGTATCGGCTACTGCGCCCAACCACATCACCTGTCGGTTGACAGGCCTGGTCAGTTGGCAGGTGCGTTGGAGAGGGAGGAGGGGATGAGGCCGACACGGGAGAACTCCTTTCCACAGCAAATCAGCCCAATTCTCTCTACAATAAATCTGTAGAGCCTCAAACTATCAGGACTCGCTAAGAGTCGTGGGTTAGGACTTGCTAACTGACGGAATAAGCAGGCCCCTTTCAGGACTGTAAGCCGGGCCTGCAGTGAGGCCTTTGTGGCATTTTCACCTACGTGAGACTCGAGCCGCCTTTACAGCAGCCAAGCGCAGGTATTGATGGGCATATCGTGCGTGGCACGCGTAGACGGGCTGTTTGAATTTGTCAGCCACTGGACTCGCATCCACCTTTGGTCGTCTTGGCATGGTCCTGTCACTGAGAAGAGGTTGATGAGGGGGGTGCGAGTGCGGTAGGTGCTTTGAAGGTCTGCCCTCCTGTAAACTAGTTGACGTACCAGTCGCCGGAGTTGCGCAAAATCTCTGAGATATGCAGTGGATATTGTCGCTTGCGACGGCAGAGCCGTTGTATCTCTCTGTTAAACGCACAGTCACCGGTCTTCCCGCCCAGTCTCGGGTAGTTCTATGCCCCCCAAACCGTGATATGGTGATAGACCCAGCTCCCCGGCGGGCGGTTGTTTTTTGGCACTGCTGAAGTCCACTAAGACGCAACAAACCAACCTCACGACCATCAGTCTGACGGCTTGAAGCGGCCTGTTTCGGTGGACAACAGCGTCCACTGAAGGCAAAAATAGCATGACTTCAGTAATCATACGCTAAGACGCAATGACAGTTGATTATAGCGCAAACATCACGGGCTCGATCCCGGTCGAGGGAACAAGTCTTCTGGTGCATGACTTCCACACAGGATTCGCAAACGCCGGGATTTAACATTTCTCCCTGTGAGTCAGTGTGACGGTAGCACTGGTGATGACGGCAGTGCTGGCCGACTTTCAAAGCTCCCTCCCAAACCTTAGCGAGTCTGATCCACGAATATCAATTCTCTCTCGCCCCCACCCTCTGCACCTCAGTTCATATGCGTGTGTACGTTCGCGCGCGCGCGCGCTCGATGAACCGGCCTTCACGCTACAGTTAAAAAATTACGGGCAACGCAGAGGCAGGTGCGTGGTAAAAATGAACGTGCACCAGTTTACGTAACAGTCCGCCGCGCGCACAATCTTACGGATTGTTGCGAGGGTAGTGGTGTTGGCCATAAAGGTCGAAGTGGAGATGCCGGCGGAAGGCAAGCGGCAGATGACGAAAAAAGGTGAATAAATTCACACACGTACCTTCTTGCTGACTAGTGACTGCGTATGTGTGTGTACGTGTGCGTTAAGCAAAGGGTGATCGAGCATCAGACCAAGGCCAGGATGAGATGTCGTTTACAGGTAGGAGACTTGCGCAGCATCCACTGCACCCTCCTTTCCTCCCTACTGGACCCGGTATCAAGACAGAGTCAAGAAGACCGGGGATGGGAGAGGGCGTAGGTGGTTGGCATGGCCAGAGCCGCATCTAGGCGTGCTATCACACCCCCAGGTCTACAACATACACTTAATTAACAACAATAATGCCCCAACAGGGGTCAGAAGGACGAGGATGATGACTGAGCAGCCATGTCCACCACCTGTATACTCAGCGGGAGCGCAAGCGCATCTTCCGGCAGGGAACCCGGTGTCAGGGAGCTGCCTGTGCATACCAGGCTGCGAGGGCCCTAGTTTGCTGATACTGACCTCACTGGTGGTCCATCATTCAGCCGCATTATCCACGACAGCAACCCACGGTGGCCACGATTTAACGATGCGGACAGCTTGCGGAATGACCACTACGTCGCGTTCTAGGGAAATTTATTTTTTCGCCCAATGTCACAGAATTCACAGGGGGCGGCTACAAGTCAGATACTGGCTTCGCCATCCCCCTTGTAAGTAGGGTACCCGAAGTGCCCCTCTGTTAGTAAACAGCACTTTCTGAGGCCAATGCTAATCCAAAAAAGCACAGGAGAGATAAACTGTACGAAAAAAAGACGAAATTTGCGTAAATCAATCATAACGCCACCCCTCACTAGTAGCGGTACAGTGGGCTTATTTGTCAAGCTTCGGGCAGCCCCTCACGCAGCCAATAGTGTTGGCCCAGCTACCCTTCTGCTTCACTTGGATGCATCAGCAACGGCAGTCTTATCCACGTAGGATCTGATTCGAATACCGCTTGGGATATGGACGTTTCGCTTTTGACCTTAAAGTTCCCATCGAACCTCTCCACAGGGGGTACGCTCTTGATCTGACCAGTGACGATTACATGCTCGTCAGAAGGCGTGATGGTTGTGCCGAGTGCTAAACTGATCGGTGTCTG
>CACRXP010000130.1:1111835-1130132 GCA_902702965.1 Spirometra erinaceieuropaei | reverse complement strand
CTAAACTGCAAATCCAAACACGGAGACGGCTGCAAGGGCAGAAGATACCGACACTACTGGGCCCTGCTCAAGACACAGTCGGGAGCTCTCAAACAAACACCAACTTTGACGTTGAACACAAATGGCAAAGACCGCAGGATGCTATCCAGGCCACTGTCACTGAAGCCATCCAACCGGCGCGCGGAAAACACCAGAACCGGTTTGACTACAACGGTTAGGAAACACAGTGACGGATATCCGAAAAAATGAACTGGCATTGTTTATCAGAATAAGTACACAGCCTAAAATGGAGCCTCTTTCTTCCAGTACGTCGTCGAATGAGGAGGATGCAAAATTAGCGGTGGAATATCGGGTTAAGCCAAATACAAGCATGCTGGAGATCGCGACGAAATGAAGAACTTCTCGCGACTATCAAAACAACCTTAGCCGATCGGAACTATGGCCCTGTTAAGCGCTGATGTAACAACCCATGATGAGGGCAAAAATATGGACGATAGAGCGTTGGGCCAAGCAGTACGTGCTTTCCTAACCCCACATCTACAATCTACGTAGATATCAACAAACTCGCTCAGGTGGAGACGGATGCTTAGTTGGATCGCCCGGCTTTCCTGTGGATGACAATCGGAGCAGTGCACCAGTCCTCAAGTGGGAAAGCAACAAGCGTCGGGACCCGAACAATCTAACAGAGGCAAAAAAGAAAACTAAACCGCCGCCAACTTGACCCGTTCTGCAGTGGTAGAAAAGAAGTCGGCGCATCGTGGCATGCTAAACCGAATCTAATTATGATTAACTGGTCACCACGCGAGGATGACTGTTGGATACCTGTCGAAGCGACTCTCCTGTGGGGACTTCATTACGGGTAGTCGCAAGCAACATAGGCAAGATGAACGATACGAGGACACATTGAGAACTTGCATAAAACCCCTCCAAACACCCAAGTGACCTGCGAAACGTTTTTTTTCTAAGACCGATAAACATTAATAACAGTTGCAAAGACTGGAGCGGTTATCTTCGGGCCTAACCGGGTAAAGGAAGTCAAGGCGAATCAACATGTCGTAAAAATAAATTGCCGCGGACCAATACAATCGAGGGCCGTTGGTTTTATTGGACATCGCCGGATTCGTCGCAACACGACCAGCGTACCCCTCGTCACCTTTGCGCCCCGGTCCCGCCTGGCCGGGCACTTTTGTAGCCGGCGGCAACCGCAGGCAGCGCGGTCTTATTCTAAGCTTGTCTTATCTGTGACAACCCATCCTCATCGCGCACCCGCCCGGTCGAACACCTGCGACTTCATTAAAACACGATAGATGGGCCAGCGGCCGGAGCGCCTTTGGCACATTTACTCAAGCCTCCCCTGTGCCCCACTGTATGCGCACATACAGCTACGGTATCAGCCTCTGCGGTCACCTGCGCACACAGTAAAACCACCCCCTAACTCGTACATTAGTCCTACTGTAATGTTTACCAGCATCTTCGGCCAACAGTTTCTGGCGGTAACTACTTTCATTTGGCATAGGCGGGCAATAAGGCAGTAGACAGTGTGGTGTAATTGTTGCGGGCACCACGAGTTTGTGAACCCCACGGGCGAAAGAGATCGGGGCGCCAGGTGCGAACAATACTGGCTGCATGAACGAGCCTGTACAGGCATTCGGATCAGAGTGATGGCTTTCGCCTCGCGGAACACTCGGATAAGCACATGACACCGCAAATAGACGCGTTCGATGATGGAGAAAAAAGCATAAAATGCAGCGCCGGATTTTCCCGACGACGAGTAGACCTGCCACTGCCGCAGCACGAGACAAGCACGCGTTGCCTCGAGGCAAAACGCAGCGAGAGGAGCAGTGGCTGCCCGGCTGGACGAGCCGAGGCAGGGCCGAAAAGTCAAACTTAACGTCGACGAGGAAGGGCGCGCGCGCGTGTATGCCTGCTAACCAATGAGTCAGACACAGTCATCAAAAAAGACCGACCAGCTAAAACCCAGACCTAGAAGGGATAGTCTAGCGAAGTTGAGGGAATAAACAACCAAGGCGAGATGCATTTGCTGGCATCCGATTGGAGGAAATGACGTAAGGGCATACTGATTAGACTGCAGCCTCGCCTTTGAGTAGGGCCGAGAACAGACAGCGGAAGCCGCCCTACGTCTGGGTTGCCTGGGACAAAAAAATTCGTAGCAGGGAACGCGCTTTTTCTAAAAAGTAGTCCTATAGACTGGCTAATTCGTAGCCCGTTACCAGGCAGATTTGAACTGCAGACTCGCATCCAGCTGGACATAGCGCTGAATGTTCAGCCAATGGAGATATTTAGAGATCAGATGCAACCAAATGCACAGATCCTATTCGGTAAGCAAGATGGACTGGTCTACGCCACCCCAATAACAAGCCGTTTCAGGTTGGTATTTGACAGTTGGTGTTAATCGGGCCCCACAATCACAGGAAGGTGGCAAGGAAGTGACAAGGTACTTCCTTCCCATCCGCAGTAATGATTACGGCTATTCGTTCGCATGATTAAGGCGTAAGTCATTTTTTCATGGTGGGGTTACGTGTGGGACTAGAACCTGGTGGGACCTAGCGGTGCACCCATCCCCTCCCGGGGGGCGCTGCAGTCCTAGTCGTTATAACGCAGTATAAAGTCATAGGTATTTTGGCAGATTTTGAATAATTCATATTGACCCAACCATGAAAAACTCGGAGCCTCGGTGGGATTCGAACCCACGCAGTAAGGCGATGGCTTTAGTACAGCCAACGCTCTAACCACTTGAGCTAGGAGGCTATGCCGGACGACGCGAGGTTAATCACATTTGGGTCAAGTTACCCGCCCAACCTACTGCAACGTCTGGAATCCACCAAATCTGATAGAGTAAGTTGACTGCCCAAGCAGGATTTCCTCAGTACTTCACCTAGAATCCACCAGATGACTACCAGGCTCACGTAATTCATAGGTATAAATTATTACGACTACATTACGACTATATTGCTTCCGCAATATTTGCCTCAGTGCATTTCTTCCACATCCTGCTACGATGGCAATACAAGTTCGAGAAAACCAGTGGTGGGCGCATGTACAGTAACTGGCAAAACTAAACGTCCCGTCCACGCATGTCACACACGAACTGGTTCCTAACTGTACACGCACCAGTCTTCATGCGATGCATGCACCGCCCGTCATTGCCGACGTTTGCAAACTTCATGACAGAGTAGGTGGGCTAACTCATGAAATGTCAACCGAAATTCCCAAATGCGTTTTCGTTTCGAAAAGATTAATTAAGTAGGGTTGCAAAACTAATCACCATGTAGCATAATTCTATACTATTTCAGTTACCTCAGGATGCCTGCTTTCAGATGAACTTCCTTTCGGCTGCTTGCAAAAACTATACTCTGTAAAAAAATGACTACTCAATTAGCATGCATTTTCTCATTGATTTCTGATGCCCTTGAAAATTCAAATATATTTCATAGAAAACATGTACAAAAATATTTAATATTTTGCTCATTCATTAGAAAATTACGTTTTCTTTCAGTTTTATACTCGAAGGAGGGGTATAATTCCGTTTTAAAAAGTTTATAATTGTGAGATTTTTAATACCGTGAAATGGCCGTTCATAAAACGTCATGTCACTGCATTTACCAATGTGGCTTGTAAAATTAACAATACGGCTCAAATCCACTGCCAAATTTTATGAAACCCACTTGGTCTTTTCTTGATACCGTAAAGAAATGTATGGTTTTCCGTACGCGGAAAATATACGGCTTGTAGTTTGGACACCCTGAATTCAAGCGCAGCGGCAGGTCGGGTTCGAAATTATTTGGGAATTGGAAAAGTTTTTTAAAACCTAATTATACCCCTTCCTTCGAGTATAAAATTGGAAATAGACGTAATTTTCTGCCGAATGAGCAAAATAATGAATATTTTATGCATGTTTTCAATGAAGTATAATTAAATTTATAAGGGCATTAGAAATCAATGAGAAAATGCGCGCTAATTGAGTAGTCCTTTTTACAGAGTGTAGTTTCTGCATGCAGCCGAAAAGATGTTCATCTGAAAGCCGGCATCCTGTGGTAACTGACTTATTATAGAATTATGCTGCATGATGATCAGTTTTACAATCCTACTTAATTAATCTTTTAGAGACGAAAACGCGTTTCGGAATTTCGGTTGACATTTTATGAGTTAGCCCACCTACTGTATGACTGTTCTTCGACTCAAGGGTAATGTTTTGGCATACACACACTACCAACTAAGCCGATGCAACGGTAGAATTCGCAGGGGGGAATATGCTCAAGTAAGGCAGATCTTCTGGGCGTTGGTCGGGGCTCCTGGAGCTGACCATGCAGATGTGCTGTGATTGACTCCCAGGTTTTCGTTCAGGTAAGCGTCTCTGTCCATGGATGACAAACAGGTATAGCAGGTCCAACAGTTAGTTCGTGGTAGACAGTGTAACGTCGCAAGGGCAGGCACTGTACGTTGTTTTACAGTTGCTGCATTGTATGCTACATCCATTACACCCGATGTCGGGTCCTAAAATGCCGGACAATCAGACGATTCGGCGCTGTCTGCCCGCTCTTATAAGGAGCTCCATAACAGAGGATGATTGGTTTCGACAGCAACATAGAGGAGCAAACGTTGTCACGCGTCCTAGCTGTGTCCTCGTTGCGGTGACTTTTAGGGTTTCAGGCCAGTGCGAACAGAGATCGGAGTGCATTATGCAGTCAGGGCAGGTGAGTGACCCATCGGCAACGGTATAGAAAAGGACCTCCACTTAACTGTTAGTAGGCTGTGGGTCGTGTCATGTGGACTTTATCTTGGCATACATTTGCAGGCTGTTACAGAAATTACACTGACAACAACAATTACTTCCTCACCCCTTAACTCGAAATCTGTTATTTTGTGAAATTTAATTTTTGTTCATTGTTTAATTACTACTTTCATTTTTGTTGTCGTACAATAGCGTAAGATAAGACTTTCGGCATAAATCCAGGCAATTTCAGTGTTTCCTTTCATTTTGTCAGCTTACTGTCTAGCGTGCTGTTCCACCCATAAAACTCCCTTTACCATAAATCACGTATGGCGCGACCCAGTCTACCGACAGTTAAGTGGGGTCCTTCTCTATACCGTTGCCGAGCTATCTTCAGTGAAGTTAGTGTTTTGTGGGGTGGAGTACTCCCATTGACACTACAGCGGATTTGAAGGTGTATAGCATGGCCTGAACGTCATTTGAGAGCGAAGAAATGTTGAGAGCAGTTGTGTTGAGAGCAGTGGTGTTGATTCAAAGTACTCCAGTATTCCGTATTCTTGTGCTTGCACTTAGTAGTGTTGTGATCACGTCTGATCTAACCCGCTTCGGTTATGTCATGCGTGATGATGAAAACCTGAAGTTGCGCCATCATGTAAAAGTCGCTTAGGTATGCCTTCACCAGTCATCACCACGGCATGGTCACTCTGTGGACGACAAGTCAATTCCAGCGTGAAACATATTACGAACACACCAATTATTCCCAGATTTTTACCCTGCCAACTCGTCTTCCGCATACTCTGGTGACAGCTTAGCCGAAAGTGGCTCAGTCCTCCCGCCTGGTTTTTATAAGCCGCTCATCTTTCCGCTCATATGGGAGCATTGTCGGGACGACAGCTTGATTGTGGACGATGCCACGGAGATTCCAGAGTGAATGCAGTAACCACCTAGGAGGCGGCATAGGTCCAGACCATATGGTCCTGTTTTTACTGGCACCCGTAGTTGGGATGATGACGCGATTACAAGTCTTAGCCATGCCGAAATCCCAACATATTAGCTTAACATCTGTATCTGCTGCACGTCAAGAAAGACTTCGCCATCGAGTTCGTCCAGTTGAGTGGAAATCGAAAAAGACAGCGACAGGTTTGTTCAGTGGCAGTGACTTTGGCTACTACGCACCGAAATCACGGTGGACCAAAGCAAAAAATGAACACTTTGGACATAACTGTGAGGAAGAGATTACCCGTAGGAACAACCGTTTTACCAGCCTGACGTTCCATAACCACATACTCTCCCATCACCAAAGACGGTGCTGGTTCGGTCGACGCATCGCTCACCCTGATGTCATTTTCTCAGTCTGTATGGCAGCATACGGGAGCATGAATGGATGGCTCGTGGTGGACGATACATCGTTCAATTAGACGACACTTTCAGATACGACTAGGAGAACAGTAGTAGGGTGGAGGCATGTGTGCTTTCCAGAAACAATCTGCCTTCTCCAGGGGGCTTTTGCAATAGAACTTGACAATGAGACGGTCTGACAAACGTCAATAGCAGTCAGTAGTTTGTGAACGAACCACTCGCAAAAAGCCGACCTGCTAGCGGGCGCCATCAAAAAAGGCTGGGTTGCAAGAGAAGCGCGGAAGCCGGCGCCTGTTTCGGGGACGCAGGAAAAAAAGAATCAGAGAAAATGTCAGGCGGTTGTAGTTGAATCCTAAAAGCGCCACGGGCGACAAAACTGGCAGAACCTACATTGCCTGTCCACTGGGCATCTACCTACATAAGCTTGAAATTCGTTGTCGCAGCCGTCGACGGGTACATAAAAGGTCGTATTCAGACAAATTTTTCCAGAGAAGTGGATGCTTCTCATGAAAAAGGATTGCCTCAATGCAATCTTGAAGTGTGTTGTGCGTTTACTGCTTAACTAACAGGGCTTTTGACTCGAATGCTCAAAAACCAACCGGTCAGTGTTAAAACACCACGTCTTCCTGGTTTAGGGTTGCGAAATAGCTGGATGACGACGTCGAATCAGCCAAAAGTGGCCATCCCAGTCTCTACAGTCTTTGTCGAAATTCCGTCTGCATAATTCGAAAAATAATCTACCTCCTCCTTCGCCTGAATCTTTAAGTTCTTCACGGTTTTAGCTCTGCTTGATTTTGAAGACAGCAAACCATGACTCCGATTGCATACCATCGTCTAAACTCCACTGTGGACTTTGACAGATTCCGCTTATGTTATTAAGAAGCCTTGCCGATAAATAAAAGCGAGACTTGAATGGCGACCATTTCTCAATCTCAGACAAGACAAGGCCGGGAAGCTGTCAAATCATTTCGATAAACAAGGGCGATGTTTCACACAACTCCCTTAACTAACGAGGATTCCGGCATACTCTTAGATACAAAATTTGTGTATCATCATGTTAGTCAACCACACCCTTAACAGGGTCTGCTTGTTCAGTATTCAGTTTAGAAATCAGGACAAGTTTGTGGACTCTGCCCTTATAAAACTGTATGGCTCCGTTTACACCTAGAATCATCGAGATAGGTACATTTGGCAAGTAATTAAGTTGTCATTTATTGTTTAAATCTTTATTTTAGCTGTTATCTTGGACCTCTTCCACAGTGTTGAAGAGTTCAAATTAAATGATGAAGTTCCGACGTTTTATGCTGAAATTACGTGTGATCCTTCTCCCCACCGTTTGAAACGCTCAAACGCAATGAGGTGATTCACTCGACAGCGAGCCAAATGGCTGTCAAGCTGCTTCAGGGGGAGGTGTGCGTTGTTCTGTCTTTGATCCATTCACGAGTAGGCAGTTAATAGGTCTAGTTATTATTTAATGTGGTACTTGTACTTAGAATCTGTGCCTGTTAAACTCCAATATAAAGTCGGATGATTTGTCCGTGGCAGGCAAGAAAATCAAGGCAAACTATCAGGGAGACCAAAAGACACGGAAAACAACTGTAACTGAAGAAAACTCCCTACACAACAATGGGTGAGGTCGGGAACAGCAAAATTTCAAAGTCGCCAATTAAGAGGCCATAGAGACTAAGAAGCCTATCACCGCTCTGTAGCAGCGTCCTACGTACTGAGGAGACAAAGATCAACTTGAACCAGAATGGTGGGACAAGAAGATCACGTCGGGATGCTTACCTTTTAAGGCATAGTATAGCATCCGCGAGGTATTGTGGAGGTAGTTATGGCATGGGCACTGGTATGACACTGAGGAACCCACCCCGACGGCAAATTAACGTATTCGTCACTATAATAAAAACCACTACGCGCCAAATGTCGCAGCTTAGAAGTTTGTCAACTGATGCGGCAGTGGTCAGTGCTGTGCGGTATGTGGAGTGACTGGCTCAAGGACTGAGATTCAAGCTCAACAGCTCCCTTTCAACGTGGTTGCCATGGCATTCTCACACACGTGAGATCGGAGTTTCTGCCCCCTTTCGTGAAAGCCCGCACATTGTGCTGGGGTCAGCTCGTGTATGGCACGTGTAGACGGGCAGACGATCTGCTCGGATCTAGTCAGGTGCTTAAAAACTCATTGAACAAAACTTTAGAACGCAGATAGGTATGTGGATCGCTCCGCAATTGCCGAATCAGTCACCAGACTTGTAAGGATCGCCCATTTCACTGACTGAGGGCTGAACGCGCATCCAAAACCAAGCAAGAAATGGAAGCAGCTGTAGTTGATGGCCTGACGGTGCACCATTAGGAAAGAAACGCATCGGCAGGTTATGCCTATTGGTTGCAAACATCAAGATCGCCTTGAATGAAGTGGATTTGCAAATTATTATTAAAATCCGGCATTACATCCATGATTATATTATTTTTTCCAATAGTCCCTGGCCTCCTCGAAGGGGGGTAGGAACTGCATTTAAAAAGTGTTAGGACTCCCGTGTCATTTACCTGGAACCCTTAGGTTCCAGCCGATCGATTGCATCTTCAGATTCAGCATGTTGTAGAGGACAGCCAAGTAATCATTTTCTATATGGTCGAATTTTTATAGAGTTGACGGTAAGTATGCCCCCCAGTCAGCTTACTGTGGGTAACTAGAAGGACAGGCACGCAGTCACGTATCTTAGATTGTTCCTTTCGTGCAGGAATTTTGTGCCATTTAGACAATCCTTAAAATGTGGCAGCACATTCACGGATTTCAAACGACGGTCCACGAAGTCTGAGTAGTACTGTAAGGGCTATCGTAGAGAACTGTCAATAATGCACTCGCTTGCAAAGGCAGGCCTAATCCCCAGGTAAAGGGCATGGTATTGACTGCGCCGTTTAGTTTAATTGAGCAGATCTAGCCAAGTAGCACGGTCAGTGTTTTGGCCAATTTCACATACGTCTCGGTCGCTCCATACATGACTTCTTTCTGAGAACTCAGTCTCAACAAAGCGTCAAAGACCAGACATTCTTCGGAAATCCGGAACACGCGGTTTACTAGGTAAGGCATGTGGCATTTAATCGTCTGACTCATCATCAAGCATGTCTTGGGCTTACACTATGGTGAATTCCCATTGACAACTTGCAAATGCCTATAAACGGCTGTACGCGCCCATCTGCCTCGTGCTCAGATCGCTTTTGAGAGCGTGCTTACTACTTATCGCATAGCAAAGTGGTAAAAGGTACAACCATGATCGTAAAATACGTCTGTATGCAAGGTTTTACCTACCCAACTTGTATGGTGGGATTCAGGCCTTCGAACAGTCTTGACTGCAACTCTGACTGAAGAATCATCCGTGGATCAAAGACCTCACCAGGGAGTTGGATATCTCGCCGGTAGGTTAGTGCGAAACAGAGCTGGCTAAGCGTGAAAAGAGTCCTATCGCCCTGGGTTTGTTCAGCACGATCTCGGCGAAAGCTCTCAGCACCGGGCGTAACTTTGACAACCGGAGGCCCTCCCTTACTACCAGAGCCACTGGACGTTGACGTTTTTGCTCCCTGCCGATCACTATAGCGCATCGTAGCGTAGCCGTTGTGGGTGTGGGAAGGGTCGGCAGCCGACTTACTGGCAGCCTCGCGCTTCTTTCCCAACATCTCCTCGGGCAGCCAGGCTACTGCATTTTGTGGGGCCAGTTGTTCAACCAGGGCGCAGATCTCATCCATGCGATTGAATAAACAGGTGCAGATGGCATCCACGAGATCAGCGCAAAATTTCTTAGCCAAGGCCGCAGAGGCGCAGCCGATGTGAAAGCGCTCTTTGGGACACAAATCATGCGAAGCCTGGGTAAAGTATGTACAGAGGGTGGGAAACACACCGGTATAGCGCAACTGACTGGGGATGTTGAGACTGCGGATAAAGATCTCTTCAAATTTTGCGCGATAGAAGTAGAAAATGGATAGATCGCAGACCTGACGCAGTAGGTCGTCGAGTTGGTCAACAAGCTTTGTGTGAAATACAGTGGAGTGCAGGTGTTCCGCGAGGCGTGGGTACTCACACAAGTTGAGAGGGGAATCCTTTGCCGAGAGTGTGGCTTGTAAACGCAGCCAATCTAGACGTAGGCCGGAGAAATCGCAGAGTACCATATGCGCATTCCTGTCCAGAGTCTGACGACCATCACCAACATCGTGCAACTGTGTCAGCATACCATTAAACATCTCCACTTCGTCAATCGGCAGTCGAGAAAGGACAGGCCGTAAGTATTCTTCCAAACCTGGGGCATCATAGGAGGATAACAGTTGAATGTGGAAACGCTGGATAACCTGTGAATAGGTACGAAGTAGGTTGCGGAGGTCCTCCACGTAGAACAGAAGCTCAGGTAGAGCCAGGTCATTAAGATCGTCCGAATTTACGCTTTTTTTCAAAGGCAGATTACAGGAGTGTCGCAGGAGCCAATGAATTTCGTCTGTGGCATAGGACAGCCCCCAAAAGACTATGAAAGCTTTCGGTCCGAGGAGACCCGGCTGGTCAGCCAAGACGGAGTGCAGTTGACGGAGAGCCGTGCGTAGATACGAGCGCCGATCTGAGTGCACGCCAGGAGCTTGAGAGCATGCAATCGATAGAGACTCCTTGATGTCATTCAGTCGTTTTGATGTAGACCTCGCAGTCCACACTGTCTCCAAGAAGGACGTTAGCAGACTGTGCACGTGAACTACCTCATCGCGGTAGAGTACAACGACATAACTGTTCCGTAGTGCCAGTCGAAGTCGGCTGAAGGCATCGTCATCCTCGGTCAAGGTAGGATATATTACTAGGTAACCAAATATAACCCACCGTTCCATCACCTCGTAGGGAAGAAGCTCACAGGAAAGTTGATCGCTGAGGGCGGTGTGCGTTATTTTCGTAGGCTCTGATAGAATGTCTAGAAAAAGGCCATCACGCCAGTTTTGGGCTCGAACTAGACGCCGTCCAAAAAGATCCCCCAGGGAAGCCAGCGCGCCCGCAATAATTTGCGAATGTGGATTGACATCTAAATGCAAATTCTTAATCATGACCTCCGGAGAGTCAGTAAAGCGCTCAGCCATCCTCCCGAAGCTGGGCTCGGCCTTTCCGTTGGCTTGCTCGTATAGAAAGTTAAACAATGCAAGTATGGCCTTCAAGTCTGGTAAACATGTGAGGAAGTACATCATCGAAAAGTAGTTCGCGATCAACTCCAGGTAGAGTCGTGTAAGTTCAGAGTTAACAGCAATCTCCAGTTTCACACCACAAACAGAAATGCGCAGCAGGAGATCCAGCACATTATCCTTGACCTCCAGCACGTCGACAAGATTGTAATAGAATCCGGACATCTGTTTTACGATCTCATTTTGTGAGGTAAACACTTGAAGAGTGGAGGCAGCAGTTTTGGTATCGAAAACGGGAAACTTTTTAAGCAGTGTTTTCCAGGCACTATCAAAGGCCTTGTCAACACCAGGCATGAAGTTTGGACGCGTGGCCGGGTCGCCAAGGGTGCATTTCATGGCATATAGCCGATTTAACACGCCCAGCTGCCGATGGTTCAGGATAAAAAGCGACTCAGCAATTTTTTGTTGCTTTGTGGAGGTCATTGTTCCTGAAGGGATAATGAGAGCACGTAAAACCTAGCATACACGCTTTACAATAAAATATACATTGACGGAAGATGACAGAATTTATTCGGGGTGTATACAGAGACCTCGTAGTGCGGCTATCTGACGACTGCAGCATAAGTTTAGGCATGACGAAGGTTGGGAAAGAAATAACTTTATCAGTACCGGTGTCATTCTCTACTTATCAGCTTAAATTATCGTTTAACATGGCTTCGAACAGTTAACATTCATATCTCGGGATGAGAAACGAGGGAAATGGTGATTCCAGACAGTCTTGCTTATTATTACCAGAGGACACTATGGACACCTTTGCATCGCAATGTCAACAACATCAGAGCTTCCTTAGAATAACGAAACACTACCACTACAATTAAAGACACTCATCACCTGAGCTCATTATGGCACTAGGTTCCAAGCTCTATTTTCTTGTCGGATGTCATCGTACACAATATAATGCCGGCAGACAGGAAAACTGTCAGCAGCGCAGACACAGAGCCCACGTCTCCTTGCTGCGGTTGTTCTTTTCAGTAACGCATAAATCTGGTTTGCTAGTTGCAAATATGGCAGATGTTAGAAGAGGGAATGAGGCAGTTCAGTTACTACTGACAAGTCTGTCACATACAGACTCACACCCATGCCACTATTGAACTACTTTCGGAGCAACGGTAAGATTCGTGGCTGCAACTATCGAACTAAAACACTCATATTAGTCCGTCAACTGATTAATAAGCAAAAAACGACTTTAAAATTTTTGACATACAAGAGGCCACGCTACAGTAGCCGGATTTTAAAATCAATCCCAAAACGTCGGGCTTTTAATAAAGTGGGATGCACATAAAACTAACTGGCGCCTCAAATAGCATTCAGCGAGCGAAAATACAAGCAATAAGTTCTGAGAAAACCAAAGAGCGTGTACATATTGATAAATATGAGTGCTCGAAAAATAAATTCATGAAAATTCACCATTGAGAAAGTGCTGGATAGGTAATCCTTGCATGTTAAGTATAGGAACTGGAATTGCATGTAGAACAAGAAAAAAAGAACAATGCAATAAACGCAATTAGCAATTTATTTAGTCTTAACTCACAAGAATGCACCAGATACCGTCAGCACACACTCATTTTTCCATTTTTTCGCCACAATATAGTTCAGCTAAAACTTGAAATGGTGCACTAAAAGGGCTTCTACCTTGATTTCTGTTTCATTAGTGCGAGGAACTTTACAGCTGCCAAAAGAAACAGAATTATACGTGGGGGCGATTCGAATGAAACTGCCGGCCAATTAACTAGACAAAAGTCTTATATCTATTTCTGGTGTGTGAAAGTTCACTAAAAACACGGACGACACGCGCGAATACAAGAGGCGATAGATAAATAGATATCCAAAGCCCTCCTGTCAATACGTCAAGGAAGCCAAGAGAGCGACAGATGTCCGCGTTGAGGGAAGTGGTCTTCTGGTAGACGTGGATGAGAAAGTGGTTTGAAAAGTATGTGGTTCCTTTAAAGGTACGGGACGAGAACTAGGCTATCTGGCCCGACTGAACAGAATAGAATAGCTTCGATAGGTTTCGAAAATTATCAAACGTATGACGTTTGAAATCTCGGAGGATCTTGAATTCTGGTTAGTTAACTGCCGACCTGCTTAGCTTAATCTCATTTTTAGGGCACAGGCAAACCGACGAGTCCGTGCCCGCAGTCCGATGACATTATCGCATAAGCTGCAGCAGTCATTCTTGGTGGGCATTTAAACCAACTCAGGGGATTCTTTTTGGCCGTCTTGATTTCTTACTACTCCTTGAGTGGTGAATCGTCTGCGCCTGTAGCGAAGTTCCTGAGGCATGGTCACAAGAGACATATTAATGATACTGATGCATAAACTGAGCACCTTTTGGCTATATGAGTGCTGCCTGTGTAGGTGGCAAATCTCTGCTGCGTCTATCCAATGTTTAACTTATACCTGCCGTAAACCAAGATGTGGATATTCTGTGTGTGGTCGTTTCAGGCCCAGATTCACGATTCTTTGTTAATACGTTATGCGAAAATGTAGGTCCTACAACCTCAACGTCGGACGGAAATCCGTCTAAAGTCGGTGCGCCATCATCCATCGGGAGTACCACAGTGGCAACATATCGTTTTAGTGTGGGGAGTGGGACAATAATGAGCCCGTACGTAAATCGTGAACAAAATATCGTAATAAGGGGTGCCCCAGAGTCCACGTCCTGAATTCCGTAGGATTGGGTGATGCACGACCTAGACCTCTTCATCAATACGCCGGTGCTCCTGAAGAATGGCTAAGTATTCACCGTAAAAAAGTCTTCCGACTTGTCAAACAGACTCAAGTCGTGACCTGCAAACATCCCCAAAACCCCTAAAAGTTATTTTAGAAAACGGAGCCAATGTAGTGTTTCTGTTATCAAGCTTGCATATGAAAGTGTTTTTTCAGCCGGCTTATGAATCGAGGTAAAGGCTGGGAACGAGAGACAAAGGCTGGCGACAAAGGTGATCCCGTATGCCGATGGTGTGGAGCGACCATCGCTTCATACTCTTCAAGACGACCGCATGGTAAACTGAATATTGCTTCGTTGTTTTTGTCTGCTACCATCTCCATTTCAGCAAAAAGCTAAATCGGCGACCACCTAACTTTCCGGTTACCGCCGCAGCTGCCGATGAGAACGCTATTATGAAGAACCGATGGGCACGATCCTGTCAACCTGTAGCGACCAAGCGGTGAGAATATGTCCTTATCTGTGCGCTACCATCGTCGGTTCAGATTCCAATGTTGGAAGGAGAAGACGAATAGAACCAGAATGAGGGCTTTGATGTGCACGAAAACACAGATTTGTCCTCCAAGGTGGCAGTGGCCACTGGCGAAGCCAGGGTTGGTGTTGACTGCGTACAGTCATGCCTGAGAGTCCCTGAGATAGTCGTGTCAGCCGCTTTTGTAGGCTCGCGGGCCAAGCTCAAGTAGTGCCCAGTCAGTCTTTGGTGCATTTGCCGAGGGGCGGTGTCCCAGTGGCTTAGGTTGTGGTTGCATGGGGGTAGGTGCGTTCATGTGACTTCATGGGCACCTGCGACTGCGCGGACGCAGATATGCCCGAGCTGTTGGTCATGTGACCTCAGGTCAGCGCGTCTGGAACGTCTCACTGCAAAAGGGTGGATGACCTTGAGGCAGCAAGGTCTTGAACAATGACACCAGTCCGATCATTATGGCTGCCCACTACAAACCCTCCTGGCTTTCCTTGGCCGCGCACATCGTCAATACCAGGACTGATTCGATGACAACGATGCTGCCATCAACGATCTGCTCGCCGAGGACGAGCGCCTTCACAAAACCCACGTCAGCCACCTTAACGACGATAACAGAGCAGTCCGCTACCGTTGCCGCTGCCCTGTGCATAGCGGCTGCGGGAGATGCAGGACGCTAGGATGACTCGCATGGCCGAGGAAATTCAAGCCCACGCGGACCGTAACGAATGGAAAAACTAGTTTGCTGCAATCAAGTCTTTGTACAGTCCCACAGCCAAAGGCAGCTCTCATTTTTCAGCGCCAACGACAATATCCTATTCACCGAGAAGACACAAATGCTTTGAGGCTGGGCCGAGCACTACGGAAGCGTCCTCGATCATACCTCCACCAGCCCCGACGCCGCCATCGCCTGTCTGACTCAAGTGGAGACCAGCGTCGATATCGACCTGCCACCCTCTCTCCACTAAACCATCAAGGCCGGGCAGCAGCTCTCCAGCGGGAAAGTGCGTAGATCGGACGCAATCCCTGCAGAGTTCTACATGTACGGCGGTCCCCAACTTATGAGCCACCTTCCAACGCTCTTCCAGGAGATATAGCGTCAAGGAGAAGTCCCGGAGGATTTTAAGAATGCCATGATCGTCTGTCTCTACAAGCGGAAATAGAGCCCCCAAATCTGCGACAACCGCAGAGTCATTTCCCTCTCGAACATCGCCATGAAGATCTTCGCTTGCATACTCCTTAACCGTCCCAACAACCGTCTAGAAAAAGGACACCTGCCGGATGGCCAATGCGGCTCAAGCCGTCTCCGTGGCACCAATGACTTATCCGCCATCCGCCAAATGCAGGAGCAGTGTCAGTGGATGTCGATCCACCCCTACTTTACTATCGTAAATTGGACGAAATCCTTAGACACGGTGAACCGCGAAGGAATGTGCAAAGTTATGCTGAAATTCGGGTGTCCGATCGATTCACTCAGATATGGCGTCAGCTCCACGGTGGTATGACGGCGCGCGTCACGGGCAAGGAATAAGTAAATACTTTTACAAGCACTCTTGATTGGCTCAATATTTTTTTCGAAGAATGATCTAATTTTTTCAACAATTGATTACAATGCGTAATAGAAGGTCTTCTCGGCCTAATTCCACGGAAGACGCTTAAATCGAGTACCACTTCCATCGCTGTCTCCCACTTTCTTAAAAACAGACTTACAATGCTACGGAAGCAGCTTAAAGGTCCTTCTGTGAGCTCATTATCATTTCATCTAAGAATCATTGAAATGTTTGAATAAGCTTCGAAAATGAGGCTCGTGCGAGATAGGCGTAGAGAGTCTTTAGCTATTTGTGACGTGAATGCTTCTAAATCAGTTGCTCAGATCTTCCGTCAAAGATCATCTGCTAAACCCACCAAGTGATTCCGCCTTTGCTTAGTACCAACGATACCTTCATTGCAGAGGAGTCAGGCAAGGCAGAAATGTTAAATTTATTCTTTACCAAGCATTTCACCATTGAAACTGACCCAATCCCTTTAATTCCTCCGTTTTCTGATGCATCTCTCAGTATCATTAATTTTTCTCCTGAAACTATTCAAAAACTCATAAACCATCTTCCTAACTCTCACTCAGTAGGTACGGACAATATCCCAAACTCTTTTATAAGACAGCTGAGAGATTTTCCTCCTCTGCTTGGCAAACTCTTTTCAGTATTCCGCGTAAATAGCTTCCTTCCAGCCTATTGGAAAACTGTTATTATTATTCCATTATTTAAGTCTGGTTGCCCCTCTGACGTTCAGAACTATCGAGGTGTCCATGAAACACCTTCTATAGACAAAATCTTCGAAAAAATTATCGCCTTGAAAATTACCGACTTTTGACTAGCTAGCTAAGTTATTAGCCCATTCCAGTATGGTTTTTTACCAGATCGCTCTAGTGAAACATGCCATCTGTCGTTTCTCAATATACTTACTTCTCTTCATAATGATTGATTATTAGTTGTCAATATTTAGTTTGATCATAGTAATGCCCTTGATAAAATTCCACACGAAAGACTCTTGGTTAAATAAGAAGCTCTGGGACTTCACAGTCCTCTTATAGATAGATTGATAGATAATTTTTATTAAAGACCCGTCGGGGTCCCATCAAAGCAAGTTAAAATAAATTTGCATGCGAGTTTTAGACGAGGTAGGCCGAATCTTTACAAAATGCAATTCATAGTTTCTGAATTAGAATTCCATTGAGAAACATGATGATTGAGGGGTGAAAAAAAACTCCTTACAAAAAGTTAAAAATGATTGGATTGATTTTACAGGAGAAAATAACGACCCTCCATAAAAATAATAACCGAAAAAAGCGAGCAGGACAGGCCTGTAGGTGGCGGTTTATAACGGAATGTTGTCGGTCATCGTCAGGGTAGCAAAAAAATGTCGAATGTGGGTCAGACAGGACTGGCTTGCAAATGGCATTGTATACGGGATTCACAATTGAGATCGTCTGGGCCGGATTGGTACGCCGCGTCAGAAGGGGCCAGACGAGAGGAACCGAGAAGCGATCGGTCACAGCACGCTTCGAGCTCAGCCGAGCAGTGAGGAAGGGAGGTACGGCCGAACTACTAGTAGACAGTGAATACTGAGCGTTCCGCCGTGAGCGTCGACAGACCGCATGAGGTCGGAATGCGGGAGATGACATCAAAAACCGCGAAAATTGTCGCTATGGGGGAGGAGTGATAGCAGTGGATTTAGAAATTAATTCAAAACAGGGGTTTCTAATGATATAATTAAGAGTTACCACTTTATCTACCACTAAATCCCAGGAGGACCCTTCTCGAAGTCAAGAATCTGAGTGTTCGGTAATGAGACCGTTAACAGTGCCTTTATGCTCTCCGGTGTAAGATGGTTGCGTAATTTCGACTTGAATACCAGTAACTTAGGCGATAATCTAATTTCAGGCGGAAGATTATTCCAAAGGAAGGCATATTTGGAAGCAAAGAAGAGGGAGCGCTTAGATGTAGTACAAAGAGGCGGCGGAACCACCATGCAGGAGTTGCGCGTGGCATAAGACCGATCTCTCAGAGTGAGAGTGTCAATGTGCGGAAGACTGGAGCTAGAGTTGATGCGAAAAAGGAAGCAAAGGCCAGCTTCGATTCTTCTAACCCACAAAAACTTCATGTTCGCCAGCTGACATCTCTGAGTATACGAAATACTGGACGAAGCTTGAGAGAACAGTTTCCGGGTGAAAACCCTCTGAACATTTTCGATTTGATTACGGTCGCAGGCGTTCATTAAACCGAAGAAAGAACAGCAATATTCGAGGACTGGAAGAAC
>CACRXP010000130.1:1040249-1077578 GCA_902702965.1 Spirometra erinaceieuropaei | reverse complement strand
AAAACGCATTTCAGAATTTCAGCCAACATTTCATGAGATAGGTCACGCACTGTACCTGTATTCTGGAGGACAGAAACTTCCGATCCATCTCAGATGGCGGTACAAGAATGAAAAATTGACAATAGAAAGGTACAGAGATATTGAAAAGTGTGGCTGTGATGTCCACTCAAGATCCATTTGCTGCCATCAGTCGGTTGTGCACCAACAGCAGATCGAACAGCTTTGGCATTTGTATCACAGCCTGTAAGCCTGTCGCCAGACGACCACCTCCATGCCTTACAGTCTAAAACCCCAGGTCGCAGGGAAAAGTCAACATACTGTCCTGCTATGAGGGAATCCTGTACCACTCAAGTTTGAAATTCTCCCGACTCCAGTAGACAGAGAGCCAGATCATGGCTCAGCGATAAAACATGTGACTTTAAATGCACTGATGTGGCATGAAGTCCTTCGTTGTAACATGACGGTTAGTTTGTGGAACGTAAGCCATTTAAAGCCTTCCGAATCTGGCCTGGCTATTGTGCAAACTAATCGGCTCGCGAAAGCATCGCGGAACCAAGTTTCCTATGGGCTGGTAACATACAGTAGGTGGGCTAACTCATGAAATGTCAACCGAAATTCCGAAATTCGTTCTCGTTTCGAGAAGATTAATTAAGAAGAGTTGTAAAACTAGTCAGCCTGCAGCATAATTCTATAATAATTTAGTTACCTGAAGTGCCGGCTTTCAAACGAACTTCTTTCCGGCTGCATGAAAAAACTATTCTCTGTGAAAAATGACTACATCAGTGGCATGCATTTTTCTCATGGATTTTCGATGCCCTTAAAAATTCAACTATAGTTCATGGAAAACATGCATAGAATATTCACTCGTTTGCACCTTCAGTAGTAAATGACGTCTTCTTCCAATTTTATATTCTCAGGAAGAGTATAGTTCAGTTTTAAAAAGTCTCTAATTGTAAGATTTTTAGTACCGTGAAATGGCCATTCATAAAACGTCAAGTCTCTGCATTTATCAATGTGGCTTGTAAAGTTAGCAATATGGCTCAAATCCACTGCTAAATTTTATGAACCCCATATGGTCCCCCTTATTTACCGTAGAGAAATGCATGGTTTTCCGTACGTAGAAAATATACGGCTTGTAGTTTGGAAATCCTGAATGCAAGTGCAACAGCAGTTCGGGTTCTTAATAATTTGGGAATTGAAAAAGTTTTTGAAAACCGAATTATACTCTTCCTGTGCGTATAAAATTGGAAGAAAATGTCATTTTCTATGCATGTTTTCCATGAAATTTAGTTGAATTTTTAAGGGCATCGAAAATCCATGAGAAAAATGCATGCTACTTATGTAGGCATTTCTCGAAGAGAATAGAGTTTCATGCAGCTAAAAAAAAGTTTGTTTGAAAGCCGGCATTTTCGGGGTAATTGAATTATTATAGAATTATACTGCAGACGGATTAGTTTTACAACCCCATTTAATTAAAATTTTCGAAACGAAAACTTATTTCGGAATTTCCGTTGACATATCATGAGTTAGCCCACCTACTGTATCCGTTTAAATATGTTGTGTACTGATAGTCATGCGGCTTGTTCTGCACACTCGTGAACTGCTATTCATGAACGTCGACTATTCTGCCAATATTACTAGCCACCATGCGGCTGATGGCGGGCCTGTAAATTGGGCGCCAAAGACGAATGGGTCCCGTAATGAGATCAGTGAATCAATATACCTGATTGTAACCGACAGCACAAACAGCCCGTAAGTCAGTAGTTGGGGCGTACAATTTCTAGTTAAGAGAATGCGAGTTTGAGCCCCAGAGGTCAAATAATCGGCGTTGGGTATGGCTGGCTGATGACAGCCAATATGAAAGAAACGGCTACTTATAGTTCCCTATCTTTGGCCTTTCCGCTCTCCACCTTCTAACGTATGAATCCTAAACCCCCCACACAAGTTGTCTCAAAAAGATTTGTGAATCTGTGGGTTAATTCTGGAGTTCAACCGGCCAAAACAAATTCAGTGAGATTTTGTTGCTTATCGTGTAGGGTCTAACGAAGGGTAGTTCAGCAACCACGACAGGCGCGCACCTATCTACTGACTTTCCGAGACAGACTCAGGACGGCCGAAATCGGCTAAATTTTTAGGAAATACCCGTTTGCGGACCATCTGCGCCATGTGGGAGCACATGTTTGTGTTTCTGACTTCAGCTGCTGTTCAGAATTATGAATGGCTAAATTAAGGCGAAATAATCCCGAAACAGTACCGTATCAATCTACCCACATTTTCTGTCGTCCCTCCCCTCACAGCCCGAAGACGGCCTTGCCAACATTCCCAACTTTCAACTCTTGCCCATCTCATTTTTGGCCTGTCTTTCCAGCTGCCTAATGTTAACAAGGATGCATGAAATAGTGAGGAGACTTTCACCACCCGCTTTTATCTTCCCTAACTCCCCGTCTTTTCTCCTCGATTGGGGGAGCTGCGTCAGTTGACACACTGTGTACGAACTTACGGTACTTTTGAAGGCATACATCATGACTGAGCCGGTGGGCATCAGAAATGTGAAAAATGCATGCTAGTTAAGTAGCCATTTTTTACCGAGTATAGTTTTTGCATGCAGCTGAAAAGAAGTTCTTTCGAAAGTCGAAATCTCGAGGTAACTGAATTATTATAGGATTATGCTGCATGTGGATTAGTTTTACATCCCTGTTTAATTAATCTTTTCGAAACGAAAACGCATTTCGGAATTTCGGTTGACATTTCATGAGTTAGCCCACCTACTGTAGGTTACATCGGATGCCTATAGCTGAAAAAGGAGAAATGTCATCAGTGCAGAGACGGCGGCTCACGCATCTGCACAGAGTTACGCCCTCATGTTCACTGGGGTCGAAATTCTGGTGAAAGGTGGCCACCGCGTGAACCAAAAACTGTCCGGGTAATGTTTTGCTGTCTTTAGCCCGTGAACAAGCGCAGTTACCTCTCGTCTTCGTTATCAGTGAAGACACTAGGCCTGTGCCAAGTAATTAGTCAGGCAGAATGGCATTACCGACAAAGACAAAGGAGACTGGAATGGCCATTTTTGGCTTATTAGCCGTCGTCAGTCAGCCATAGCCAACCCCGAGGTATGTGGCCCCTGGGGCTATACCCACGACCTCTTAGTTAGAAGTCCACCGCCCTAGCTATTCAGCCACGGGCAATTGTGCTGTCGGTTACGATTGGGTATATTCAAAGGTAGAAGGACGCTCACTGGTCACGTCGTGGAAATCACTTTGTGCCTTTATCGAGCCTCACCAGCTGCCGTACAGCGACGCGTAATGTAGGCAGAATGGCATTACCAACAAAGACAAGGTAGGCTAGAATAGCCACTGCTGGCTTGTGAGCCGTCCTCTACCATTGTATATACCTGCCCACAACCGATAGGACAACTACCCCGTGGCTCAGTGGTTAGGCGGTTGGACTTTCAATTACCAGGTCGGGAATCAAGGCCCAGGGGTTGCACAAGTCGGGGTCGTGTACCGCCGATTGACGACGGCTAATAAGCCAGAAATGATCACTCAGGTGTCTCTTACCTATTTTGTTAATGCCATCCTGTTTATATTACGCGACGCTGTGCGGTTGCTTGGAGGGCTCTAGAGAGACCCCGTTAGGCACAACGGAAAGACTGACTTCCATAACGCGGTCAGCAAGCGCCCCGCTATCAGTGTTTCTGCTGTCTTCAGAACCCCATGAACAAACGCAATGACCTCCGGCCTTCATACGCAGTGAAGAAATTGTGACTGTGCAGAGTGATTGGTCAGGCAGCGAGCACGCTGTTGAACATTGTTTCCGATGACGGATCATCAGTATGCCACCGATCAGCAGCATTGGGCGAAAACGCCGAAAGAAAGGAATCGACGCGGATGGACAATCCATAATCGATGATGAGTGAGAGAGCCGTTAATTGTGATAGGTATGTGATCTCGTGGCAACGGCATGCCACAAGTACCACATCTCCTTTCTTTAATGCTGAGTTCGAATAAGAGTTTGAAACACCAGGCAAACTAAATCGTTGTTCTAGCAACAACGGTAGAGTGAAGAACCCCACTTAACTGTCGGTGGACTGTGGATCATGTCATACGGGATCAGTAGTAATAGGAGTTATGAAGTACACCTAACTGAGATAAGAAGATTGATTTTTAGCCAACCATCCAGGGGAATTATATACCCTACCCTTATCGGGAACTCAATATTGAGACGAATTCTTTGTAAATGCGTCAGGCACCGGCAAGTCATATGATCGAACAAGTTTCATAATTAACGTCAATTTGCATCATCATCTTTTTCTTACACTCGGCCGGAAGCCGGTCAGTGATTTCGCTGATATCTAAATTAATCCGAAATTGTTGTATTAGTGCAAATCAAACGTATGATTCCTGTGACCTTTGTGCCAACGGAAGCGTATTAGAAAGGAATTACGCTTTTTTACCGGTGGACTTCACGAGTTCGAGGTCAGCCAATTTGCTCTTTAACGTTTTACCATATTTGGGCCACGGAAATGACGGTCGTCTTCAATATAAATTTGTTTAAGTTTTTTTCGAGATAAACTCAGTGAGGCATCCCGGGAAACTTTTTATACATAGGATTGGAAAGAATATTGTTCCGACTTTTCAACAGCAAATATTGAACAGGACTTACTGCTGTAGCACCCGTTTATATTGCTTAACCATACATTATTATTTTTTTGGTTCATTTTACTTCCAATGTAAACAAAATCTGCTGTCGAACTTTCCTTCAAACTCGAACAAAATTAGTAAACTTATTGGAAATATTTGGCTGTATGAGTTTTGTAAAGGACATCCAAAATTCACCCAGAACACATGCGGTCTCGATGTTCTGACTGATGGAGGGCATGGAAAGTGGTTTTTATTTCAAAAATGGCAATCCAAAGGAACCTCATAAGTTTGAAATTGTACGAAACCCTTCGACTGGACTGGAATTTATATCAGGAAAAGATCTTAAAACTGATTTGATCTTTTCGTCTTGTCAAACGAAACAGCAACCAGCTCACTGAAAAAATGGCAGGATGTTGTAAAAATCGCTGTCGAATATATCTCTATTCTGGTATATTTATAAACACTAGTTTTTTTGTACTCAATGAACCTGATCAATACGGAATTCAAATTCACACCAACTGGATACTTTAATTTTAGTCAATCCTACTTATTCCGACTACCATGATTCTATTACCCAAAGCCTTAGAACATCAATATGCGGTAATTTTTTAATTTTGTAATTCCACCCTGAGACTGCTGTCAGTGCTCACATGTTCATTAGGCACTCTACTTAACCCTGTAATCCTGCCTACTGTTTGAGGCGGAAGGCCAATATTCCATCCTGTGTAGGACACGAGGATAGGAGTCCCCCTTCATATGGATGCTATATGCCAAATTATAGAGAGATTACCGCTGGAGTTAGTGATAAGATATGGTTATGTAGCCGCACCTGATGGCCACAATACTGTTGACCTACTCAGTTATTTTGATTTGTTGTGAATACGTTGTCATGATGTTGCTGTGCGTTGCGGTGTGTTTTCTGTTGGCGGCCTTGTTTCATTTTTGCTGTGTCCACCTTTTTGGCCCAATGCCAGTGGTCCTTCTTGACTGTCGGCCTTTCGTCTCCTTCTAACTTTTGCGTTCGACGTTTCAGGGTTAGGGTTTAGAGCTGCGGTTAGGGGTTAGGGTTACGGTTTAGGGCTGTGATATTAGGGCTCAGGGTTAGGGGGTTAGGGTTAGTGTTATGGGCTACGGTTATGCGTAGGGTTAGTGGTTCTGATCAGGGCTTATGATTAAGGGTTAGAGCAAATATTTTTTCAATCACTCAAAGTACAACCGTACATTTGCAATAGCTTTTCTTTTGAATACGATTACCTGACCGCGTTCCCCGGTCCCATCTGTAAAAACTCCTATTACCACCGGTTTCATATTATGGGTGGCTGGCATTTGTTTCCCTCAGGTGCGCCGACATAACCACATCTGGCCAAATTGGTTTATGGTTAGGGTTAAGGTTAAAATAAGGATACAGCTAAAACAGGGAAGTAGGTGTCCTACCCGGATTTTGGCGCAAGACTACCTATATTTCGGCGAGTTCTTATTTCCTTTTCTTACACCGTCCTGTATTTTGTTTAGTTCGATGAAGTCCACCTTAACGCGATGCCGAATGCCTTCTCATTCAAGACACAACGGAACGGGCATCTCTGACTCACTGACTGAATGTCGGTATTCAAACTAGAAGTCTTCATGCTCTGCGGTTTAACCGTTTGACTACGTGATATTATTCAAAAATGATGCATGTTGTTTGTAATATGTGGTTTTTGTAGACAAAATAGGTACATCCTTCTTGAAAAAGCCGAGTGTTACGTTTTAAGAAAAAGCTTTTGCTATCAGCCTCCAGCGGCAAATTCCGCACAGGACGATGAAGTACTGTCTGACTCTTAATCTTGTTGCATTATTCACCTCTGAAATCCGGACCTTTCCGTTCCGTCAGAAAAAAGGTACTTGGAGTGAAGGTCACGCCATTTTCCGTCCTCCAAGCTCCGTACCGAGCCGTTTACACAGCCTGCTGGTGTGACTAGGCTTCACAGCCTGAAACGCGTTCGTCGGGGTGCTGAGGTAGACGCCCAATAAATTCTCTCTTCTGGCAGTTTATAAAAACCTTCCAGAGTGGGAGGAGGAGGAGAGCTGCTGGTCTGTGCAGACATCGACACTGATCACGGCCACTTCAGCTCCTGATGACTAAGCGCCTGGATAGACAAACGACTGCAAGCTAACATTTTCGGGCGGGATCTTCCAGATAGCCGTGACTAGCCAAGGTGGTTTGCACAGGGGCCAAATGAAGACAGATAGGTGAGGCACCCGCTTCCGTTCTACACTGAAGCTTCGTGTCTGGAGCCGAAATAGGCGGCCGGACAGTGATCAGTAATCACCAGTCGAGAAATGTTAACGCCTAAGGCAGATAACATTAGAATAGCCATTTTTTGTGGTTTACCAGTAGTCATCGGTCAGTACACTCTTAGCCTCCAGCCAGCATTCGAAATTCGAATCTGAGTCGGTTACGGTAGGGAGTGGAACCCCACGTAGCAGGAAAATCCAAAACATGCACTAAAATTCAGTGTGCACGTAAGCACCACCTAGTATTAACCGTTCCCATCACTTGAAGTTTCCCTTCCTTCCTCACTTAACGTACACTTACCAACGGCGGTTTATTCGAAGTTTGTTATTTTTTGAAAACTGCTTTTTGTTTATTGTTTGATTTTCGCGTTCAGTTTCTTCGCCAAATGACGGTGTACGATCAGTCATTCAGCAGAAATTTATTTATTTTCTGTGTCCACTCGCACTCCGTCCTGCCTGTTGCCGCACCCGCAAAACCTCTCTGCCACCATTCAACGTATGAAACGGATCACAGGCTAGCTCAAGTTAGTTGGGGGTCCTACACTACTATCGTTGCCTCTGAGTCGATTGACCATTTTGCATGTTAGGTCAAACGTCCACCTATTGGACCTGTGTGATCAAACCTGCCGGCTTAGACCGAAACTATATTGGTCGAGCAATTATGCGTCTGTCTAAGCGGATGTGAGAGCACCATCCTGCCTGGCTAAATCAAGGTAGAGAAAAGTCCATCTCTAGCACAGTTGTAGCTCATTTTTTGACAGCGGTCGCTGAGTAGACGTCAACCAAGCATTCAGAGTCATATATAAAGTCTTGGCGAGATACTCCGAGCTTCTTCATCAGCGAATGCTTGCGACGGCAAATGCAGTGGCCATACGGTAAGCCACCTCAGCCCTGTGATCGCATGAAGAGTTTGTACAGGCTCAAAGGCTCCCCTGGACAAAAACAAACCCGACATACGCGTTTACACCCGCCACGTCACGGTACAGCGACGAAACACGGACTGTTAATCGCCAGACACCTTCCCCCTCCCCCCCCCCATCCCTAAACACTAGACAAGACTAGAATCTGACCACTGAACTCCGAACACCCTTCAACCCCCCTCCCCCAAATTGTCTTTTGTTGGATGTTTAACTTTTGCTATCCTACCCTCCCTTATATTAATGTAACGGCCTGATTATGAATAATCGAAAGCGTACGTTTGCCGGACTTGACTTCTTAGATGTTTACATGGGTATAATTGCTGAACTATCCCAAAGTTCTTTTGGATACCCATTTAGAGAAAATAAGTTACACAAGTGATTTAGTTCAAATCCACAGACAAATCTACGTTCTTCATTCATTTTCATTAGCGTCAAGTAAAGCATAAGAACTTTTTAAGTAAGTCAGTCTGCATATATTACAGTAATTTGTATCCCAGTTAGCTTGTAAGCAATCTATGGAAATGAGGGTAGCTTCTTCTGTTTTACAGTTGGGATGCAGGACGAGAAGAAATGCGTTTGATGGCAATAGTAGTCTAATTACTTATTATATAAAGTGATATCGATATCAAATGACTTTTTCCTCCAAAACAACTTAGAGGAGGAGGTGACAACATCACTGAAGGAGCGTTCGCCACTTCGCTGAATGCGTGTAGGACAAAACTTGAACGCAATTCACGGCCGTGCGATAATTCCGCTCGGGCAGCTGAGCGCAGAAAAGGCTGCGATCTCATTGGTGCATGCGAACTGCGCCGCAGGCGTGTATATAGTCAAGTGCACGGTCGACGGTAATTCAGCCTGGCCAACCAGTTACTTCGGCCAAGGGGAATTGACAGCAGAATGTACCAGTTCCTAACAATAGGTTAAACTTATCCTATCAAAACAATTTCGACCACTGTTGTATGTAATGAAGTTATGTCAGGATGCCGACTTTCGAATGAACTTCCTCCCGGCTGCAGGCAAAAACCATACTCTGTAAAAAATGACTACTTAAGTGGCATGAAGTTTTCTCAATGATTTTCAACGCTCCTAAAAGTTCAATTATATTTCCAGGAAAACATGCATAAAAATATTCATTCTTTTGCTCATTCGGTAGATAGTTATGTCTTCTCCCAATTTTATACTTGAAGGGAAGGTAGAATTCGGTTTTCAAAAACTTTTCCAATTTCCGAATAATTTTGAACTCGCTCTACCGTTAAACTTGGATTCAGGGCTTACAAACTACAAGCCGTATATCTTCCGCGTACGGATAACCACACATTTCTCTAAGTTAATAAAGGGAGACCACATAGGGTTCATACAATTTAGCAGTGAACTTGATCCATATGGTTAACTTCGCAAGCCACATTAGTAAATATAGAGTTATGACGATTTTTGAAGGGCCATTTCACGTTATTTAAAAGTCCCACAATTATAAACTTTTTCAGACCTATTTATGTCCCTCCTTCGAGTGTAAGTTTAGAAGACGTATTTATCTGCCGAATGAGCGGAAGAATGAATATTTTTATGTATGCTTTCTATGACATATAATTGAACTTTTAGGGGCATCGAAAATCAATGAGAAAACTGCATGCTACTTAAGTAGCCATTTTTTACAGAGTGCAGTTTTTGCATCCAACCGGAAGGAAGTTCATGCGAACGCCGGTAGCCTGTAATAACTGGAATATTATAGAATTATGTTGCATGCTGACTAGTTTTACAACCCTACTTAATTAGTCTTTTCGAAACGAAAACGCATTTCGGTATTTCGGTTGACATTTCCTGAGTTCGACAACCCACTGTATATCGTTCTGGTTTCAAGCAGCGAAAAGAGCTTCATGGAAATGTCGAAAACCTCCAGTTTTCTAAAACGAGAGAATAAGCTTTCTGGATAGTAGTAAGATCCTCTAAAAGTCTTTTTCCCCGCTACTGCTGCTGCTTCTATCAAGAAGGCACGAAAAAGTCTTGTTTAAACAATTGAGTTGTAGAGTGGGCACCTGACCGACAGAGTAATCATGGTGTTGCGCTTTACAGTCACGTTGCCTGATAGAAGAATAGCTTAACTTGAAGAAGAAGAAGAAGAAGAAGAAGAAGAAGAAGACACGATCGTCGGGACAAGAGCTTTATTAGCCTGACGTTTCGGATTCCTGCTCGAATCCATCCTCAGAGACATAAGCGGATAAGGGTGGTTCATGCACATGCGGCTGCGGTATTTATAGGATGCAGTAGCCATGCTACCGCATACCTATGAACGTTCACGGCTCCTTCCCCTTCATCAGGGATCGTTGCACGTGGCGTGATGGCCGACATTCGCGTCGTTAATTGCTACAATTTCATCGCGTGTGTTAGATGTTGGTGTGATGATTGCTCGACCATCTGACGCGCTGACCCGGGTGTTGGGAAGAGTGTTCACCAGTGCGCTCCCCGCTTGGCCAATTACTCCGCCTAGGCGAAGTCTCAGCACCCAGTATTGAATGGGAAGATCAATGCACTTGTTAATAGACTGGGGGCCAGTAAACCATGATTCAAGCAGCTCCCGGCTCACGCGGTTGTCACCTCTTGCGAGAATTTCGACCTCGTCAAATTTGAATGTGTGGCCGGAACCCATCGAATGAGCCGCAACTTGAGAGCTAGCGCCGTTTCTCCGCACCGCCGCAGCGTGTTCGACCATTCGCATTTGGAACTGTCTTCCGGTTTCTCCGACGTAGTTGCTTTGTCCGCAACTGCACCAGATCCGATAAACGACTCCAGACGTTTCTTGCCGTGGCAGTGGGTCTTTTGGTTTCATCAACTGACGCCTGATGGTTGCCTCCGGCCTGTGTGCAACTCCAACCCCAAGTGGTGCGAGAAGGCGGCCAACAGCTTCCGAAACGTTTTTGACATATGGAAACGCTCGCCAAACTTTGGTGTCCGTGCGGTTAGGCCTTTCGTCCTTTTTGCGTATGCACCGGTCGACGAAGTTGCGCGGATAGCCATTGGCTTTGAAGACCCGTCGGAGGTATTGTAGTTCAGCAATCTTGTCTTCCGGCTCACTGCAATGCATTTCGACACGCCGATAGAGCGTCCTTACACAACTGCGTTTGTGGCTGATTGGGTGGTTACTGTTGAAGTTCAGTACTTGCATCGTATTTGTCGCTTTCCTGAACACTTTGGTCTTTAGTCCACCACAATCCTTGCGACATACCAGGACATCCAGAAAGGCCAGCTGGTTGTCCTCTTCCTCCTCCATTGTAGCTTAACTTAAAGGAAGGAGGATTGCTTCAAAACGACCGGATCTCTAGAGTCAGACGGGGGTCGGACAAGTGTGCCATACACGTGTCGGCCGGAGGCTCCGCGCCTGATCACTGCTCCAGTTGACTTGACTTGGACTGGCAACCAATTTATTTTACGAAAGGAAGCAGATAGTGCGACCCTTCTTCGCTGTAATAAACCTTAAACGCTTTTCCGCCATTGCATCACATCGGAGACGAGGTTTTTGGAAGTAATGTCATAATGGTCTCTTCTTATGACAACTAACACCAGTTTATGCCCTTAATTATTTGATCCTATTTCATTTTAGATCGGACTAGCGAGATGTGACGGGTGTAGATGGGGACTTTACGCCATGTCAGTTTCTGCGCTCACGACCACCTCTACGCGTCTTGATCTGTGCTTGTGTCTGCAACACGATTGATTAGAGTGCGAATCCGGGCCCTACTGGCCCACATCACATAATTCCATTATCGCTCATCTTTGGCATTCCGTGGTAGTGCGACTAGATCAATGTTTTACATGTGTTCTTATCGTCCTCCACAACTGAAGTGGCCCGACGAATCATTCGGAGGCGTTTCACAGACTGGTAGATCTTTGCATGTAAAAACTGTTGTGACTCGTCAGTATCTCCAAACACAAGTTTTCAGTCCAAACTTCTTACCTCCACCAGGGTCACCTCTGTTTTCTTGTATGCGAATGCAAAAAGTCAGTATAAGCAATCTATTTACATATAGGGTTCCCGACCTCCAAGGTGCCGCTGTAAGACGGCTTAGTGTAATGCTGTAAGAGATGGACCGAGAGTGATTATTACTACTTACTTTAGGAAGGAGACCCATCCCCTTGATGTCTTTCATTTACGAACATCGTCAGAGGTGCGTGCAATTGCAAAACCGAGTCTGGGAACTTCATTCACATCATTATTAAAGATTGCTTCAAGTATACTCCCGATATCAATCATCTGCTTCCTTTGAATGAGGGTTTTGTGGGATTGTATCAAGTCTGCACACCTGCACAGAGAAATCCCGACACACTTTTTGTACGACTGCTTTTTAACATCTATTCCATCACAAGTCATCAGGAAGGACCGAAAATCGTTAAATAAACTGATCTGGCGTAAAACGAGTCAACCCATCCCCCACCACTTTGAACAGATCAAATAAGTTACCCGCGCATCACAAAGCACTAACGACGCCTGGCCGGAAGACTAGACATCACCGGTGATGGCAGTTGAATGCAAATGTTTTGACCCAAAGTGGCCGTGAATTTAGATGATCGTGTCTTGTCCTTAAACCCGGGATGTGCCGCAACGGCAGATTGGCATTACCACGAGTGAAGAAGGGTCGCGGTGTGAGGGTAGTAACCACGATACATAATGTGCGCATCCACGCGTCTTCTCTAAGTGCGTAGATCTAGGGCGACGTAGAGCAATCGTCGTGGTTGCCATGGCGATTAATCGTGTCAGGGTATAACGTTTCCAAGCCAGGTTTTCGCTAATGAGACATGCTGACACATGACATCGAAGGCAGATAGAACAAAATCAGCAAAAGCTGGAAAAGTATGAAATAGAAGAAGGGACAAATCTCAGGGGCAAAACTTGATAGGGTTATTATTTTTGTTGAAATCATACGTCAGTTTGCGGTTTATAGGCAGGTGTTCAGTGTGAAACCATTATTTTTAGACACAATTTCCCGCTAAAGTGGAGAACGGAAGGACAACTTATGGTTTGTTTGTTGTCCTAGACAGGCCAGCCGTCAAACTTAGGCCGGAACACTTCAGATGTGGACTCTGGCTTTCACGTGCTACCATCCAGGCCATCGGGTAGGGTTCATGTGACGTGGTCACGAATATTCAGTCACGCAATTGCGATGTCTTAAGCGTGACCGTACTGTAAGACCGAATGGAGACTCTTCGACTTGCTCAGAATCTCTAGTGGATGCAATGCTTTCAATGATTATTTCCCGCCGCTGCAAGTTCTCAGACGAATTTCTTTCGCTCTGTTCTGACCGATCACCTGAAATGTTGGCCAAAATTCTGAAATGCGTTTTCGACTAGGAAGGATTACTTAGGTGGAGTCATAATATTGAGTATCGTGCAGCATAATCGTATAGTATTTCAGACTATCCTGGATGTGGGCTTTTGAATGCACTTCCTTTTGGCCTCTTGCAGAAACCGCACTCGGTAAAAAATGACAACGTAGATTGCATTTTTCACGTTGATTTTCGGTGGTCTCATAAATTCAGATAGATTTTACAGAAAAAATGCGCTAAAGTATGCTTTCTTTTACTCGTTTGGTGAAAAATCACATTGGTTTCACATTTTATTCCCTACAAAGGTGATCTTTGGGTTATAAAATGTTCTTAATTATGAGAATTTTAAGACTGTGCAATGCCCTTAGATACAGCATCGCACATTTCGGTCTACCAATGCTCCTCATGAAATGTACAAAATGGTCCGCATCCATTGAAAAGTTTGTGAAATATATATGGTATATTCTTAAAGATATAGAAGAATATATGATTTTCCTTATGCTGAATGCATGCACTTTGTAAACTGAGGTTGCTAAACGCTAGTTCAAAGGCAGATCAGGCTAAATATTATTTGGGGATTGAGAAGCTTTTTCAAAACCTAAATATACTTTCTTTTAGTGTAACTTCTGGAGACAATGAGGTTTTCTACCAAACGAGTAAAAGAAAGCAAATTTTCGTGTGTTTTCTGTAAAATATATTTGAATTTACAAGACCATCGAAAGACAATGCGAAAAATGCTTATTACTGAAATAGTCATTTTTACCGAGTGTGGTTTCCGCAGGAGGTCAAAAAGAAATGCATTCAGAAGCCGACATCCTGGCAAGTTTGAAATACTATGGATTATGTTGCCTGGTACCCAATATTACAAGCCTTACCTAAGTAATCCTTCCTAGTCCAAAACGCATTTCAGAATTTCAGCCAACATTTCATGAGATCGGTCACGCACTGTATCTCGGCGGACGCACTTGTTGCGCGACTTTTTATTTTGGCCCTTCATTAAAAGCGGAAAATAGTTTCCGAGTAAAATCTAGACAGAGTGACTAAATATAAAACTTAAAACCAACCTGTCATCGCGCCAATACATTTATATGGGAGTGGGGAGCAAGTAAAGCATGTGGGCAATGAGAGAAATTGGTTAATGTTCGTCTCTTCATGCAAATGGGGTGGGGAAACGGGGATGCGGGCGAAAGGAATGGGAGACAGTAGGATTGGAGGAAAAGTTGGAATTGAAGGCATAAACTATGCCATTCTCGCACATACTGCTGATTTCGAGCATCACGAGGACTTCACCGAAATCTTCCATGTGATTTACAAGGTCCCATCCAACTGGATCAGCGTCTGCTAGCAATAGCAGAGGCGACTGCCAACAGGTTGCGAAAGTCGGTTTTGTGCTCGCAGAAGAACCTGGTACAGGCTTCACACCTGCCGGGGTGAAAGATCGGTTGACTGCATACACTCCTTCCTCCCCTTTCCCCTAACTTTCACTGCCTCCTAACCTACTGTGTCTCATCGCTTCGCCTCCTGTTGCCATAACTTACCTGTAAAATAGACGAGCTGTAATCGATCGATCTTGTCTGTCACCTGTTCTGTTAGTTGCCCGTTCTCAAATAATTATACTGACCCTATGAGAGAGCATCGTAAAGACACTTATGCTCCCCAACTGGCCTTCTGAATCTTTCCATGGGAATTTCCGCAATGTAGGCCGAGTATGCTACGCAGCTTGCGGCACTCTGCGACCTAGTATTCGGTAAAAAATGTACTGCCTATCGGCGTTTTATCAAAGTTTGCAGTTTCTATGCAATAACCTTAAAGACTTGATTTACTCCATATAATGTAATTTATACCCTTTTGATATCAAGGAGTATCCAGGCACAGAATACTCGTCCAAACAAAATCATGCAAGAAGATGAGTGGGTAATATTGGAAACTAGCTTCATAACAAAATAACGGAAGTATTTGTACAAAACATTTTGCTCCGACGACGAAGTAAGTGGAACTAGTTGACTTTATTCACTTACTAATGTGTTGCATTATAACTTGATTAACTTAGGTCCATAATGTTAGCAACAATGCAATAAGGCGAATGAGTACGTGCGAAACGCCTTTTTGAAAGACGTAACTGCCGTCTTTCGTCGCCCGTTTGCTGTAAGTTTGTTCAGAAGAAATCCAGAAACACCTAACTCTCCTTCATGACATTCACCGTGATATACCTTTTTGGTATTTTGCTTCAAGTTCCTGATTTAGGCCTGCGGGTACAAACCCTGGAAAGTGCTTGCCTCTGCAGACATCAGCTGGTGTGCTTACAGTACAGCTTGCGATTTACGCGGGGGTTTCTTGGAGAAACCACAGTCGATCGCATCGAGTAGGATTGTTTTGCCTTAAGTTTCATAAATTCAGATTTTGGTTTTACAATTATCTACGTCTGCGGTATGCATGCCCTCCAACGGTTCTTCCATGTGAAGAAGATTGTTCGAAGTTCGGGTGCATACATGAGTAGGAAGAAGACTGTTCGGTCGTCGAAACAATTTAATTATTATTCTGAACTTTCGAACCTGTATAGGAGTCCGTCGTCAGAGATAAAAGTGACAACAGAATAACCAACAATTGTACGGGGTATGAACCAATCAAACACCAACGACGCAGGTCTGGAGGGGATTGCGCAGGGCTCCCTATGCCGGCTTCTTCCCTGAGGGGAGTGACCCAGCAATAATCGTTCAGCTCTAAAGCAACACAATGCCCCCATTTTCCTCTTACGCTATTCCCTGCCACTTCGAAATTTTCCGCTTACCAGTTTTGCTTTATTCGACATATAAATCTCCCTATCTCCCTTCCCCTCTGGATTGATTTCGTTAACTAATTATGGTTAGTATTCTCTAAAGGAAGGCCAAGGTTGATGGTTGCCTGACATATACAGCTTTATACACCAAAGGAACTGAAGATGGTTAAAAAGTCACAACCTGTGTATTTCAGCGTAGGGCCTTGATAGGTCCCTTCAGACAATTATCAAGTTCTATGAGTAGTTGATCTCCCAGGTGAAATGTGTAGTCTCGCGAGCAGTGTTGTTTGGTTGCGAAAACTGGCCTAGTGAAAAGGCATTGACATCGTCTAGGTCGTGGAAGAGAACCATTTGCAGTTTTTTGGTAGCACGAAAGAAAAGAGTAAAATGCTGAAGTAAAAAGGGGATAATTCATCGCCAAACACGAGAATAAGCATCATAATCGACGATTCATGCAGATGTCTATGTGGTTATAGGGACGCAGAAGTTATATTTAGCTATATGTTGTCCGAAATCGGGAGGACGCAATTTTTACGAAGCATGTGGCCCAGTCGGTTGTGAGTTGTTTTACCGTTTTCGTAGATATTGCCTTTAATAGAAGCTATAGACGCAGGACTAAAATGTCTAAAGACCACCCGGTTTTTCAAGGTAACCGGTGCTTTTTGACGACTATTTAATGGCTCCACAGAACTGTAACCTTCTATGTAATTGATATTACCCCCAGGATGTTGTAAAGTAATTGCCTTTTGAAAAGTCAATTTGGCAAACACTTGTTTTCGATAATTTATCATCAGGCTAATACAGCTGCATAAATATTTCGTACGTGAAAGCTTTAGAAAACAGCATCCTTGATGAAATTTCCGAATGTTGTTGTGCGAACGTTTAAGTCCTATCCGAAAGAACAAAAGAGGGTAAACAAGAGAGACGCAAAGAGCGCACTCGTACAGCAAAATTAACTTGTAAACCAGTAATTTGTTAAAAGATAATGACGTTAATTTTCCACTACAGAATATTGGATGTTTGCATCAAGTAATTCGTATGAATTTTTCTACCATTACCGGATGACAATGAGTTTTAAGGTCCTGTCAAGGGCAGAGTGCGTCCCATATTAACAAAGACGTTCCGTTAATGTTTCGCAGGTTATTCGCACAGCGACTTGTTCCTTCTATGGGGGCACTTTTTAGCGTTGCTGCCTTCCATAAACAGCTTAAGTTAATTGTTTCAGAGCTTCTCATGGCAACCTTGTTTAGCATCAAATGTTACATGGTTGTGTCTGCGATGATTATTCGAAATGCACGCTTGATAATAGACCAGTCTAAAATTGAAGTTAAACTACTCCCCCTACAGATGAATTAACTGAAATTTGCAGTTCTTGGCCGAGGCAGTGTGGACGAAAGGAGTAATTAGTTCAACGCGTAGGATCAGTAGACATTCAATGTGATGTCTGAGTAGTCAATAAGTGTGAAAAACTACCCACGCGCATTGTCGAAAGGGCGTGATTAGTTGAGTAAGTAGACGGAAAACTAGGATCTGACAATGAACCCCCAAAAGAATCGAATCTCCTCCGAATAACCAGTTTCGTGAGAATATAGCCACCGGTTCAGAGTAAAAACGCTTTTTACACAAACCACTTTCATTTTGCGCGCGAAGCTCTCAGTGGGGAACTCAGCTTTGTACCTGTACTTAGAAGTACGCGTGTTCTTTTCGCACACAACACTTAAATGCCAGGCTGACCACTAGGCTATAAATAACCCCGACGCAGAGGAATCGAATGCCAGCCGGCCATAAATCTGGATCTGTGCTGTTGTACATCATAGTCGTGCGCCCATTGGCCCGCGAAAACTTACTTGGGGGGCAAAAAACAGACAAAATTCGAAAGGATCAGAGATACCGACGAGAAAAAAACTTATGTAAGGGCTTACATGTGATCTCGGTCGCGCTCACCATAGCACACTTGCTGAACCGAAAATATTTTTAAGTGTTAAACTTGCGCAACCGTATGGAAAATGTCTAGATCCGTATGCCCATTTTGTAGCTGGGATATTGTAAGTAGACCATCCCAACCATCTGTCTGCATAGGGAATGTTTTGCCCACGTCCCTTAAAATTATTTCCAAAGCAAACAAGCGACATGTAACTGGATAACATTCATTAAGACTCATGACTGACTCGACTACTTACAGGGACATTATTAGATGAATTCTCGAGTTCCTACGCAATGGCACTTTGGTCAAACGTACTTTACACTGCTTTCTAAGTGGTACTTCAAGTAGACTAATTGTATGGTAGCATTTCATGAGATCTCACGTATTTTTTCAGAAGTGATATGAGAATGTAAAAAAGCTAGGTCTCAGAAAAATTCGCAGTTTTGATGTTTATAAAGTATATACGAGGACAGTGATGAAATAGATTCTTTTTAATTTCAGATTTCACCTTAGATGTTTTTAAATATATTTATTCATCTTGTAAGTTTTAGGACTTTCCCTACTATGACATGAATAGCATAGCATAGGATTTTTTGGGGAAAACATCCATGCCACGTATATACAGTAGACTTGCTGTATCACGAAATTTTAACCGATTTTCTGAATTGTGCTTTCGATTTGAAAAAATCACCCAAGTGGGGTTGTAATAGTGAATATCGTACAACTTAAATCTAAACTTTCCAGCTACGCCAGGATGCAGACTTTTGAATGAGTCTCTTTTTGGCAAAAATTGAAAACGTTAAAAAATGACCACTAAGTTAGTATGAATTTTCCCAATGATTTTCGATGGCCTTATAACTGCGATTATATTTTGCAGAAGGCATGCATAGAAATTTTGCTATGCTCATTTGGCAGCAAATCACATATTGTCCAAATTTTATGCTTGGGGAGAGCAGATTTTGGTTCTTAAAAGCTTCAATTCCCGAATAATTTTCAATCCAAGCCATTGTTGCATTTGCATTCAGGATTTTCGAACTACAGGCTGTATACATTCCGTCAAATGAGTGTCACATACTTCTCTATGATTTTGGAAGGATGTAATAATGAACTCATGAGACTAAACAACAGACGTGGACCAAGTTGTATATTTTATATTGCATTAATTAATGTGCAGATACGATGCTGTACAGAAGGACATCTCATGGTCTTGGCAACTCTCATAGTTAGAAACTTTTTAAAACCGAATATAAATTTGAAGGAAACGTAATTTTTACTAAATAGGCACAGAAAAATATTTTTATGGACGATTTCTATAAAACATAATGGAATTTTTAAGGACAACGAAAATCATTAGAAAACATTCAGATTAATAAAGTAGTCGTTTTTTCAAACTGAGGTTTTTGCAGACGATCAGCACGAAGCTCATTAAAGACTCGGTATCCTGAGATGACTTAAATATTTTACGATAACCAACCTTACAACCCTACATACCTTGTCCATTTAAACTGTGGGCACATTTTAGAATTTCGACTGACTTTTTATGAGATAGAGCATTTTTTACAGAGCTCAGAGGAAATTAGATGTGCGTATTGCTCTAGATCTGCACAGCGCGTGCCCTTACTCTTGAAAGTGATGACGGAAATGAGACGACTAATTGTTGACAACAAAAATGCTGCGCATTCCACTTATTTGTCTAACCTATTCCGGAAAATGTCCTTTTTGCCCGCCCAGTATGTTTATATATAATTTTATTAGCTAAAATGTTTACAAACTTGTGCTGAAATCTTCGGGACCTTGTATTCCGGTGGTTTTCTATGCTGTTAGCTATCCTGGACTAAGTTTGAGTGTCCAAGTGTATTTTTCTAGTAGGAGAGAATACTTTAAACACTAAAGCTTTACCAAACCGGGTTTGCCGCACTTGAAAATTGGTTGTTTTCCACCCCGTTAATCAGACGAAACAAGATGTTCACGGGCAGGTTATTTTTAGAAGACCCGACATTTCATCAATCCCAAAGTCGAATTTGCAAACCTATGTGATTTCTTGACGTAAGGTGCAGTGGTAGCGCCAACGAGCGATCCTTCGTCTTAGCGTTCTGCTATTTTTCTGCCCTTTGTGAATACTCAGTAGCTTACCGCGGAAAGGCCACCCACCAGGTGGCTATGCTTAATTTTACGCAAACAGTATAATACTTTTCGCAGGGTCTAGGTTCTGCTTATGCGTAGTTTAGAAAGAGAACGGACAGAAGATCAGCAGTTTTCGTAGCATCTTCGCATACATACGGCCACTGTGTGTTGCGTCCAAAATCTTTGGACGGAGTCTAAAAATAAGCAAAAATGGCACCAATATATAAATAAAAGTGACTTCTTTCATTTTCAGAACAAAATTATCCAAATTTTCAGGGAAATGAAAAAACCGACAAAAAGTTTCAATGCTTACTTTGATTTAGTCCTGGAAAAATAGAGTACACAGATACAGTGAGTGACCTATCTCATGAAATGTTGGCTAAAATTCTGAAATGCGTTTTCGATTAGGAAGGATTACTTAGTGACGATTGTAATACTGACTATCTTGCGGCATACGCTTATAACATTTCGGAATTGGCAGGATTTCGGCTTTTAAATGCACTTTTTGTCAATCTCCCATAGAAAGCGTAGTCGGTAAAAAATGATTACTTAAGTAGCATGTATTTTCCCCATTGATTTTCGATGGTCTTGCAACTTCCAATATATTTTATAGAAACCATAAATAAAAATAAACTTTCTTTTAATCAATCAATAGTGAATCACGTCTTCTTTATATTTTATACTTAAAGAAGAATTATAATTAAGTTTTAAAAAGTTTCTAATTATGAGACTTTTTAAGACCGCGAAATGTCAATTCACATAGCGTCGTACCTGGCCGTTTACCACTGCTCCTCGTGAAATATAAAACATGGTCCGCATCCTTTGCAAAATTTTATGGACTCTGTATGATATCTCTTTAATAGCATAGAAAAATATATGATTTTCTTTACGCAGAACCTATGCACCTTGCAGAATGAAATGACTCAGCGCTAATGCAACGAATGATCAGGCTCCAAATTATTCGGCAATTAGAAAAGTTTTTTAAAACCTAATTATAATACTTCCTTAAGTATAAAATGTAAAGAAGACGTGATTCTCTATTGATTGACTAAAAGAAAGCATATTTTTATATATGGTTTCTATAAAATATTTTTGAATTTGCAAGACCATCGAAAATCAATGGGAAAATTCATGCTACTTAAGTAGTTATTTTTTACCGACTACGCTTTCTACGGGAGATTGACATGAAGTGCATTTAAAAGCCGACATACTGCCGAGTCCGAAATGTTATAAGAGTATGCCGTAAGATATTCAGTATTACAACCGTCACCAAGTAATCCTTCCTAATCGAAAACGCATTTCAGAATTTTAGCCAACATTTTATGAGATAGGTCACTCACTGTATCTATCGACGAAATATTTTTCTGAAACGCTTTCCAAAATGCTGACCTATTACAGGTTTATTCGTCAGTCTAAGGCATATTCATTGTCGATTCTTTTTGTGGACTTTTGTTTTTCCCAGCGATTTGGTTCCGTGTTTGGATAAGTCTACAGGTACGACCTGAACGAGCTCCTGCAACAGAAATAATTCCGAGAACTCACCACTTTGATAAATTCCTTCAAGAAGTATCTTATTTTGAAGGTTTTGATAAACACATACAACAGAATCTGCATTTATAAGTAGTCGATTGAAAAAACTGAAATGGCGAATTATTCACCGATATTTCAAAAACGATCTGATACCTATTGTGTTCCAGCACCAGAAATAATTATAAAGAAATAAAGCGGAACGAAAATTTATTAAGGTTCAAAACTGACATTTTTACGATTGCGTCTTACGAATTTATTTTAATTAGTGGTATTCTGGCAGAATTTAATAGTTTATTTGATAAATTAAAAAAAGTCGGTGGCCTCGTTTGAATTCAAACCGGCGACAGGAAAGGCTAGGTTCGAGTACAGCCAAGGCTTTAACCATCTCCTCTACAAGGCTGCACGCAGAGCCGTGAATTTAATCATTTTTGGGCTATGTTGCCGGCCCAGCCTACTGCACCGTATGGAATCCACCAGATCTGATACAGTATGCTGAATGCCCCAGCAGGATTTTCTAATTTATCTATGTAGAATCAACCAGATGACTACCAGACTCAATTAATTAATTTGTGTCGTTGGCAGACTTGAATAATTCATTTAGCCAATTGATTACGCAAAGCTAGTAGTAATCTGGTGGGTTCTAGGTGGATTACTTAGGAATTCCTGCGTGGACATTCAGCCTGCTGTATCAGATTTGATGGATTACACAGGTCTCAGTAGGTCTCAGTAGCGATTAAAATCACGGCTCTCCGTGAGGGTTCGTACTTAAGCCCTCCCCTTGTTGTCGTTGGCCTGAATCTCGCTAAGGATGCCGAGCTTTTCAGAAGTGTGTCAAATGGATTTTGTTCAAATTTATGTGCCACTGACTGGCCTATAAACTTGCAACTTTTTAAAATATTTTATTTCTTTGACGTCTCTGTCGCCGAACTCAAGCCAAAACCTGTTTGTCTTAGTCAACCGTATCTCAAACAATACAAAAACAGAAAACGTACAGCCCGTTCTCGCAAAACCCTCTTAGAATCTACGCTCAAATTGCAGGCTGTTGAGTATTTATTATACTTGACATTGCACTTGTTCATAAAGGACATTCAAATACAAAGTTCACTGTGGATTATATGTAAACGTTTTTCCGTTTGTGCTTGTACTCGAGTTTTTGCATGGACAAAGTTTTTGTGCATCGACAAATAAGATTTACTCAGTTAAAATTATCTTTGACGTTTTTGAAATTTCCCGCTTTTCTAAACAATCGGTATTTCTAAACAAGATAGTAGTCGTCGATATTTATTTATGTTTTCAATTAGTTTAAGAACGTTTATTGTTACTTCAAAGTCCGGGTTTATTCGTTTGTGCATATTAGCGAGTTAAAAGCAATCTCTCTTAAGTTTCGGCTCTTTTCATGGGATAGATCACATACTGTACGTTAGAATATTTCAAGGCCAAATTTCCACATATGTTTCAGTAAAAGATTCGTAGAAGAGGTCATATTCCTCAAAACTGTTGATGAACTACTTCTGAAAATGCTATTGATCACCAAATCCAAACTGCTAATACTGCTTTAGTCTCGACAGCTTATGTGGAAAAGTGTTGTCTACTATTACAGTACAAAGTCACAATCTCAACTCAGAATGGTCATTTCGTATCAAACGGCTGGATTTTTTTTTACTGTGGTAAGCAAAGGCGCTGGGACTTTCTCCTTTACACCCCCACCATGCTTACCAACTGTCTGAATTCAAGCATTCTTCACTGAAAATAGCCGGGACAATCTCTCCAGTGTCGACAGCCAGGTCTCAGCTAACCAGCTACCAAATATGACAGCACCCAGAGGATAGGAGGCAAGTAGAAGCTACACTCTGTGCGTCCCCCTATTTCCATTGTCGCATTTCCAAGCCTCTTAGGGTTTCTGAACTGGCCTACGGACATTAGGGGCCTTGGCCGTCTGCGCCAAGTTGACTCCATAGAACTGGCTGGTGCCATAAAGGGTTCGATGCAGAGTCCTGGCGCTCCTTCTACTACAGATTGCTTTTTCAAGTTGCAGTTATCCCAAATAAATGTTTTCGGACTGTCAAGCAAGCACCCTGCTCCTATACCCCACTCCATACCCAGCCTCAGTACCTTGTTGGTCACGAGTAATCCAAAAATTTATTAGGTATATAACACGCACGCAAATTCACATAGAAGGGTGGCCAAGAAAGTCTCACTCGAACGATGGCATTAAGCCGTTCATTTTTACTCTGGAGCCTCGTCAAAAGACCTAACGGGTGGTCAGGTGGAGGTAAAAAAAAATGCGAACAGAAGAAATACTGATGAAGGCGAGAAAGTCGTAAATGCGCGCCCATCCAAAACCCACCTGCAGTAGGTGAACTAACTCATGAAATGTCATCCGAAATTCCGAAATGCGTTTTTGTTTCGAAAATATTAATGAAGTAGGGTTGTAAAACTAAACATCGCGCAACATAATTCCATAGTAATTCAGGTACCGCAGGATGTTGGCTTTCGCGCGAACTTCTTTCCGGCTGTATGCAAAAACTGCATTCTGTAAAAAATGACTACTTATGTAACATTTGATTTTCTCATTAATTTTCGATACCCTTGAAGATTCAATTATATTTTATGAAAAACATGCATAAAAATATTCACTCTCTGGCTCATCTGGTAGAAAAAAGACGTCTCCCTCTGATTTTTTGCACGAAAGAAGGGTATTTTTCGGTTTTGAAAAAGTCTCTACTTGTGAGATTTTTAATACCGTGAACGGACCGTTCCTAAAACGTCATGTCTCTGCATTTACAAGTGTTGCACGTACAGTTTAGAACGCGACCCAAATCCACTGGCAAATTTATGAACCCCTCTACAGTCTCCACTTAAGACCGTAGCGAAATTTATGGTTTTCCGTACGCGGAAAATACACGGCTTGTAGTTTGGAAACTCTGAATGCAAGAGTAACAGCCGGTCGGGGTTCAAAATTACTCAGAAAGTAAAAACGTTTTTGCAAACCGGAGTATACCCTTCTTTCGAGCATGAAATCGGAAAAAAGACGTGATTTTCTACCGAACAAGTAGATGAATAAATAGTTTATGCATGTCTTCCATGAAATATAGTTGAATTTTCAAGGACATCGAAAATCAATGAGAAAATTGCATGCTACTTAAGTATTCCGTTTTAACAGAGTATATTTTTTGCATTCAGCCGGAAAACTGAGGTCCAAGAATAGTCGGATGAGGTGAATCCTGGGGAGCTGGGGTCACGCGTGGATGAAACCACTACGATCCCCCTGGTACATGGTAAGTGCCTGGAATACCTGTCCAGAGACACGCTAAAAATTTTTCATATAATTTCGCGGTCGCAATGCTAACTGCCCGGCCAGGGAGAAGACAGGACCTGAGAGGTTTGAACAGACGACTGCAAGCAGTTAACTGGACGGTGTCTGGAGGAACCGCAAACTTCAGATGCCTACTCCACCACGAAGACCCACTGATGCCAATTGCGGAACTCCACCCACTCCACCATCCTAGACATTCTCGGTTGTTAACGCCGTCAACACTAGGATTAGTTTGACGACAACGAGGAAGATATCTGCAATCCGCTCGCAGAGAAGAATAAGCTACAAAATGTCTACGCCAGTTGCCGTGTCGAAGCCAACAAGGCCCCTTTCCTTGGATTTCGCTGCTTAGTGCAGCAAAGACTGCGGAAGATGCAAAAACTCTGGATTAATTGCAAGGACGAGAATGTCCCAAGGTACGCGGATTTCAAAGAAACTAAGAACTTCTTTTCCTCCTCCAGCAAGGCGGTCTAGGGCCCCTTCACTAAGGGAGCCGCGCCACTGGTCAGCTCAGACGGAACAACACCCCTGGCAGATAAATTGAAGATTCTAAAACGCTGAACCGGGGACTTACGAAATGTCCTCAACCGTTCATCTGCGATCTCCGGCGTCGCCATCGACCGCTCCGTCAAGTAAAAGCCTGTAGCGACATGGACCTTCCACCGTCCCTCCCGAGAACAATCGGAGACATGCACGGATTCTCCAGCGATAAACACTGGAATCTGATTCGATCCCAACTGAAATCCACAAAAATTGCAACCCTTGACTGATGGACAAACTCAAAACGCAGTTTTACTTATGGCACCACTGACAATTTCCTTAGGTTTTTAACGACACGACAATTCTCCGCTTCTTCGGGTGGAGCGGAAATCAACAACTCTGTGATAATCACGGCGAAATCTTACTGCCCATCATTACCGAGAACGTTTCGCTCACATCCTTTTCAATCGTCCCAATACGAACCTGTCCTAAGAAGTACGTTTGGCTTCCGAAGACACCACGGAGCCATCGATATGCTTCTTGCCGCCCGCCAACTTCAAGATAAGTGCCAGGAGATTCGTACCCACTTCATCAGTGCATTTTTTAACCTATCGAATGCCTTCTACACGGTGTATGGGCTCTGGTAAATTATCCAGAAATCAGGAAGCCCTAAGCGATTCGCGCATATAGGCTTCAGGTCCACGACGGGATGGTGGCGCGCGTCATGGGCAATGGAATAGTCTCAGAGGCATTCGGAGTGACCAATGGAGTGATGTAAGGTTGCTTACCTGCTCTAACCCTCTTCATTCTCATGCTTTCTGCCATACTGTTGGGCGCCTGTCGTGATGAGCGTCCCAGGATCCACATCGTCTACGAAACTACAAACCATCTTCTTATCAGCCGATGCCTACTGGATCTCAACGCGTCTCTCCCCGACTACTGTCCACGACCTGTTCTTCACAGACAACTGCGCTCCCAACACCGCAACAGAACGGGCTAGGAAGTGAAGTATGTGCCTTTTCGCCGACGTCTGCGTCAATTTCGGGCTGGCCATCCAGAAGGACCAAACGGTGGTCCTGCATCAATACAGAATACAACACACTTCTCATCACTACAAACAGCTCCCGACTAAAACCCGTGGACAATTCTGTTTATTTCGGCAGCACACTCACGCAGAGTCAAAATCGACGGCCACCGGGTCTGCCAAACCAGCTACGTTTTGGCCGGCTGCTGCACTCAGTGCGCAGTCGCCACGGTTCCCATCTCGTCATCAAACTGGAGATGTACATAACTGCCGTCTTGATGACACTGTTCTATGGAGCGGAGATCTGGACTGTAAACGAGAACCAAGCGCGAATATTTAATTTCTCCCACGACAGTATTTCTCGGAGAGCACCGAAGTCTGGTTTGCGAGATAGGATCCCGGACAAAGAAGTTTTGGAACGGACTGAGACTTCAGAAGCCATGTCACGCTGAGGCTATTTTAACTGCAAATGGCGTGCGGCCTTGTGAGCGATTACCCAGACGCCTCTTCTATGGTGATGTCGCTACGGGTCGTCAGTGACAAAGCGGACAACCCGACATTACAAGGACACTCCTCAGAACTCTCTCCAGGAATTGCGGATCAACGCCTATCTCGCCCACAACCGGCCGGCCTGGAGAAGAGCAGCATCCTCTGCGGCTAGTCGGACAGCCGCTAGCAAAGCCAACAACGGTAGTCTGAAAGACTCAGGCATCTCCGGTTCAGAGCATTAACACCCACTCCCTTCCAACATGCCCATGCTGCCAACGAACATTCCACATCCATATCGACCTTGTCGCACATCTCTGGAACTAAAGAGACAATAACCCAACAACCCCAACTGCTGCCTACACAAATGCCCCCATCGCCACCCCTGCACCAACCTTCACGACGTCCACAACAACGAACGTCCCCACCACCGGGAATCACATTCCTAATGTCCTGCCGCCGTCGATCGCCGGCGCCATCATCATCATCATCCCTGCCACAACCTCAGCAACTAAAGCAACAACTACCAGCTCTCTCACTCCAGTCACCGATAAAGACACTCCTGAGGCCCCGTCAACCGCTACCCGCACTACCGCGTCCCCACCAACAGCAATGTGGACTCCATCCCAACATATCCTCATCACGATGGCACATTCAACTTCTGTATCGGCGTAATCGGCCACTTGCGAATTATATCGCACCGTGACTGACGGATCAACGCCGGAAGACCTGACATACAGTGGCCACATCCGCCTTCACTGTCCGCACTGCCCACGCACATTCCCCGACCCTATAGACCCAGGACAGCAGAATTCGCCACAATACCGACAAGCGAAGCATACCTTGTGCACCTGACAACTCTTCCATTTCCAGCACTGTCAGCGCCTCGTTCGCCAACGTGGCCACATCCAGATCGATCATTTCTGCACAACTGCAGTGGACAATGTTCCATTCCGTAGATTGCTAATGCAGGTGTCGCCATAGTAGCGCAGACACAATGTGTTATAGACGGTTAGCCAACAAGAAGAAATGAGGCCTGAGTGACGTTTTCAATTTATGCGTAATTTCTAGCCGGCCTGAAGCGTAAGGGTAAAGCACCATGTTTAAAACCGAAACCGGTCTGGCGATGATGCATCAGGTTCTGTCCACCGGGGTCCGAAATGACCAAAGTCGCATGCAATTCGAGGCAACTGGCTTGACCCAGCTGCAAGACTAAATGCGAGCAGATCATGTGGCATTTACTCCTTCTTATACTCGGGCCAGATCAGCGAGCACCAGAATCACATGACATTTAAACTGCTGCTCATTTCTCTTTGTATTTTAACCCTAGTACCGTCTGTTAGGACGGTTACCGTTGTATCTAACGATGGTTTATTTGGGACAAATTTGATTGTCTTTTTTATCGCCATTAACTTTCTGTATTTTGTATGGAAAAGTAGGCCTAATTTACTTGAAAACATGTCCGCGATAGCCTTAGAGGTAATTTTGCACGGTCAAACATCTCAAAATTATCATCAAGCAATTGGGAAATTGGGTTTTACAGGCCCATTCCAGCTTGAAATGCGATTTTGCGCCGACTTTGGACAGTCACGCGAAAGTCTTTCGTGTACAGGAACCTTGGCGTTGGCCAGAATGGTATCTTTTCATTCTTCTAAACCTAGGGGAAATTATCTCGCCAGATTCGAGTCGGTACCCAAACATTTACTTTAGATCGGCGAGTCTGGGCGTGATAATTTGCAGTCCTTTCGGAAAATAAAAGTTGCTGTTTTCCGTTATATAAACTTAAACATGGAAAAGACGAAGAAACATGCAGAATTCAATGACGTCATAAAATTTCGTTACGTCTTATTCAACAACACACGGTCATTGCGTATTAATAAGGCAAAATAAACTGTGCAAGTAAAGAGGAACCTAGAGGGATTAAACGTGATTGATAAACAAAACATGGGCTGTTGGTTTGCTTTGCGTGTGCGCAACCTGCCTATGCACGCCACCTCAGGTTGTAGGCATGAATTTGCGTGTAGTTGCGGATGCGAACACACAGGGGGCACGAAAAGGCAGTTGGCAACTCGGTTAGCTGCTAAGGGCGGAAAGCAATGTACCCCTGGATTTCAATTACGAAGCACCTAGTGGACACAGCCATACGGTGGACTCACTGACTCCATTTAAGGTCCAACTTCAGACGACGACGACGCCCGGGCGTCTACTGTGCCTTGTAGAAACCGCCGAAAAAGGGAGATAGAAAACCAGGAAACTGTAAGCAGCTGGATCACATGATAAACCTCGCACTGCTCTGGTAAGTTAATGGGCATAACCCCATTCCCCCTCCCGTTCTTTTACTTCGCTCCCCCCCGCATGACTGACTGTTTTAATCACGCTTGGCAAGTTTTCACTTGCTTAGATAACTTCCTTCCCCATTCCCCCATTCAGCATGTCCTCCCGCACACCAGACCAACAGACCATGTTTTATTTAGTTATCACGCTTCGCCTCTCAGAGCTGTTTCCTAATCGGACAGTTTATCTTATCATATTAATGCGCAATTAGCGTGCGCAGCAGAATAAGAGGTCACGAAATTTATTAATTAATCGTCTATGCATTGTTCAAATTCGCGGTCTGCAAACGATGTTAAAGAAGTTTTGTAGAACGGCATTGACTGTTCTGCAAAATAAACTGCTGGCTCCTCTGCCACGCTGCGAGGCCTGTGAGTCATGAGGATGGATGACAGTTGGAGTCAGATAAGATTCTTCATTTCATCCAGGGCATCATATCGCGTTTCATTCCTCCAAGTCGCTCTCTAATTGGGCAGATTACCTTGTCATATTAATACACAGTGACCGTGTGTAGCTGAATAATAGGTCACGAAATTGTATGTCCTCATTAAATTCTGCATTATGATATCACCGACAAAGACAAGAGAGACTGGGATGGCCATTTTTGGCTTATTAGCCGTCGTCAGCCAGTCATACCCAACCCCGAAGTGTAGAACAACCGAGGCTCGAACTCGCGACCTGTTAGTTAGAAGTCCACGCCTCTAACCGCTGGGCCACGAGCCCGTTGCCCGCTGTGCTGCTGCTGCTGGTTGGGCTTGGAGAGAGCCCGTAAGGCACAAAGGAATGAATGAGTTCCGTCAGAACGATCGCTGAGCGCCCCCTATCATTAAATTCTGCATGTTTCGTCGCTTTTGCTCTTTTTAAAATCTGCAGTCTGCAAAGACGATAAAGAGGTTTCTAGAACCAAATCTGTTAGTCTGTGAAATACACTGCTGGTCCCTCTGCTAATCGATGGTCCCTCAAACCGATAGGTGCTGCCAAGATAGCGTATGCTTCTGCTGCGCTAACCAGGATATTTAACTGAATCTTACAAAGCAGATTTTTTTAGCAAGAATTGTACAGTAAGCTCGTCAAACGCATTCCTTCATCTTTCTGATTGGCTTCTTAAAGCACCTTTCATTCAAGCTGGCAGGCTGAACAAAAGCCCAAGATTTTATTTCACTATATTAACAGTAGATTGAAAAACAAGGACCCGGTAGCAGTAGTGAAAGATGATAATAGTGTAGAAATCGTTGAAAACAGCGAGAAAGCGGAACACTTGGGACGGTACTTTGCCTCGGTTTTTACTAGGGAAACAGGGCTTCATAGTCGCAGTGCCGGCAATGCTGTTGAGACCGCCGGTCCCATACTTGACTCCATGCTCATCCCGACGTCTGTCATGGACAGGGAGCTACAAAATCTCAAGGAGGCAAAGTCCTCGTGTCCAGACAATATACCGGTCAAATTCTTGAAATAATTGGCAAACGAACTCTCCAAACCACCAGCACGCATCTTCTGTTCGTCATTCTAATTAGGAAGGCTGTCGTCGGAATAGAAGACAGCAAATATCTTTCCGATATACAGGGGTGGGGCTCGCACTAATGTTAAAAATTACCGGCCTGTTATTCTCACCTGCATCTGCTGTATAATAATGGAAGCCATAGTTAAGAAAGCAACAATGAAGTTCCTGGAGCAGAACCACTAACTCTCCGCACTGCAGCACGGCTTCAGACATAACCACTCGTGTCTTTCCAGTTTAGTGCTCTCGACTGAGCAGTGAACTTGCGCGCTGGACGAGGCTGGTAGGGTCGATGTCATCTACACAGACTTTAAGAAAGCGTTCGACAGCATTCCACACAAACGCCTAATCTACAAACTTTCTGAAATTGGGATAAGAGGAAGGCTGCTGACATGGATAACAGATTTTCCTACAGGGCGATCACAAACCGTGTGCGTTGAGGCCTCGAGGTCAACCCTTACCGCCATCCTTAATGGGGTCCCCCCAGGTTGCAATCTTAGGGCCGTTGTTATTCCTGGTTTACATTAACGACTGCGTCAACAACCTGGGATGCAACGCCATCATGTTTTCTAACGAAGCTGTGGAGAACCATCGGATCTGACGCAGGCAGGTACGCGCTTCAAGACGGTCTCAATTGCCTGAACAGTTGGTCAGCTCGCTGGATCCTGAATTTTAACTTGAGCAAATGTGTGGTCCTGAGACTCCGCACCAGACGGACCAGTAAGGAGGACGATTCCTTTCAATACGTCCTTAACGGGCAGTCCCTTTCAAATTTTGTGAAACAGAAAGACCTTGGCGTTCTTATGACCTCCTCACTGAAACCATCGTCACAGTGTCAAAGGGCAGCCAAACGCGTGATACGGATGTTATTTTCGCTGAGGCGAGGATTTGTGCAGATCGATAGAGAGATGTTCGGAAAAATCTACGGGAAATTCGTTCGGTCTCACTAGGAGTATGCAGTCCAAGCCTAGCGACCGGGGCCGAAGAAGGGTTATCAACAAATGGGAAGAGTATAGGCGATGGTTACGGAGATGGTCAAGAACCCTGATCAGCTGGCATTATGATAAACTGGAAACTGCTCCCTAAATGCAACTTTGTTTGCTGGTAGCCAGAATCGCTGGCTCATGTAAACTTTGAAGACCTAGTCAGTTTTATTAGGTAAAAGACAAGATTTCCAAATGTGTGACCATTATGGCCGCCTCGTGTGTATCGTCCCTATTTTCGGTTTAGCTCTCAACACCCCCCCAAACGAAGAGGGGAATACGGTGAACGAAGCACGGATAGCAACGCTGAACTGAAATGTGAGAGGTGTGAATTTGCCAGTTGAACGCAAAACAGATGTTTTGGTTCTCTGAGAGATCTCAAGCCGAGATGTGCGCAATCCCCCCCCCGCCTCTGGGCCACAATCGTATCGGATGACCGGCGTCATTTTACGCTTGGCACAGTTCATTCTTCCACCTCAGAAAACTAATCATTTACCTGCTGAATGCCGTTCGTTTTCCTTTCTACTTTTCACCCTCAACGGACACTAGTTCTGTGAGAAGACTCTAGCAAAAGTCCTTTCAACCAACAGTACTGCAATGGAAAGGACAACAGCCTGTGAATGAACAACAATGCTCAGCTGATGTGGATGTACTTTTCGTTTGCTCATTTCGAGAGCAGTCGCTGCACAAACACTTGCTAACGCATCGAATAAACAGCATTTTGCATACGAGCACCAGAACAGTTTGTTCATTGTTTTGAACTCTCGAACTCATTCAGGAGTCCGGCCTCAGAGATGGCCCAAGCGACAGTTAGAGAGAATATTAGCCAATCAACGATGAGTGGCTCGAGGCTCTGCATACCGGCGGCAGATCGATACATTGATTGGCTGAATTCGCATTCGAGGCACAGGCTTCAATCAATTCTCTGCTTGTCTTGATTTCGGTGTGGGCGATTGTCTTGACAGTTGTGAGGTTGAACTCATGACCCGTTTCGAAGGTGTGGGCAGTCACTTGTGATAATTCGCCGTCCCGTCGCATTCCCATCTCATGTTTGTGTTTGCGTAACCCAAGCATGAGTTCAGTCTGACCTGTGCAAATACGAGGACAGTTTAGGAACATTATGCTACAAACTACCCCAAATTGCTTCTTAGTATTTAATCAGTGGTTAATTTTCGTTACCCTGCTGAGCATGGTAACTCTGGGCAGCTGTTCACTTCAGACACCTAGTCTTGCAGCAATACGGTCAGTATCCTCTGAAGCTCCTTTGAAATACGGCAGAGCTTGCCATGTATATCACTGTGTCGGATAATGGCATGTGTAGCCTTACGGGTCAGCCTAAGATGCAACCTACATCAACCTCGCGGACCGTTCTTGTTAGGCGAGTCAAACTTCAGTAATTAAAGATTATTAGGCTTCCAGTGTAATTCCATGTTTCGTATTGCAAAATAGGAGAACAGAGGTTTCAAATAACTGCGATTTGGGGCAAAAAGACCAGGGTGGCCTTTTCAATGAATGCCCCGTTTACGACTGAAGTCAACACGTGTTCGTCTAAATTTTTAATTAAAGTAACTTGGAGGAAGTTTCTAGATTATACCCAGTGCCCTCTTCGAAGACGGAGACTGTGACAGCGAAACGAATTCCAGGCATCTTCCCCCGTTCTGTGATACCGATGTAGCTTGTGGCCATTTTAAAGGCAACCGGTGGAAATCTTTTCACCATCCGACACCTTTTTGCGTGCGGTCATACTTATTGCCGCATGTGCCTGTCGGACCAGTAGACGAGGGCTTAGTGTCTCGGCAGCCAATGCAACCTGTATCATTTTTGGTCAGTTTAAATCGGACAGGCCGTCGAGAATAAGGTGAAACGGTACAGATTCAGAGATTTAATCATCCACAATAAATAGGAAGACATGCACTGAAACTATAAAGACCTTGTAGCAGCCGGAGCTTGGGAGTTTTCAGCTGATGTGATTGGTAGTCAGACTACCATGGCTCCTTATTGGTGTGGCAGATTTGGCATTCCCACTTAGGGAAGATCCCAGGTGCCTTTTGCAGAAGCCATGTACAGGTAACGGGGAAAAGGTCGTGTTTTCCACTCGCAGACTGGCCGTTTAGATTCTTTCGGCCACCGGGCCTGTGTGCATCTCAGATCGTCCTAACCTTGTCTCGTAATACAAGAAGGTTCGCCCGAGATGACTGAGCTAAAGTAGATGAAGAATACATCAGCTTCACAGTGAGTAATTCCACGCTTCAGCTGCCACTGCTCTGCGGGTCTCATCACTTGTGATGGAAGAGTCATTCGGCTGAAGTCATTTTGTCAAACACGGGCTGATCGTCGCAAGTCAAGGCATGTCCGTCTAACGAAAGTGGGCAACATGTTCTTGACGTGTGCTGATTAATTAATTGGTGACCGAGCCATTTATTCCAGGACCCCAGTCATCCTAACGTTGTCTTACCATCGGCTCTAGGTAGGTGTGAGAGAAGAGGGCAACAAATTTTGCACAGATCTGCCTTACTATAAATTAATTCGTGCGTAAGTCATTGGTGGTGCGCCCACTTTTTGGGGGAAAATTGGCGTCCTCGATCGTAGAGGTTGAAATTTCGATCATCATCCCTAGTTAAAATATCTTCTTAGTCTATATGATAGGGATTTTATCATTCATAAAGTATTTGGAATCCTCATCATAACACCGCAGACACAATTCAGAAAATGAAATTCAGCCTATTTTTTCCAAAAACTGAATGTGGTTGCGTTGATTATCGGACGTAAATTGTTATGTTTAGTTTCTACTTATATGTTTTTCAGTAACATGTTTTATGTCCTAAACATGACACAGATTCGCCAAGGCTGATTTACATGCCCGGACATCTCGGATGGCACATTTTCAATGCAATTTAAAGCAACTTGCCGCAAGCCTTCGTATTAGCTGATTTGGGAAAACATTCAAAATTTCGTGGTCAGAGATAATTCTGTAGATAAGTAAGACCCGATTGCAAAATGCTTGTCCAGATGTTCTATCGCAGGAATCACAGTGCTCGAAAATACGTGTTCTTGAAAAAAATGTTGTCGGTGAATTTTCCTTTTAAAATTAAGCAATCGAAATTATCTGCGTACAATCAGTTTCCCTCCTTTTTCATCTAAGAGTAGCTTATGGAACAATTGAGGTCCAAAAGTCCCTTCCACGGTTGCCAAAGTACTGTAAGCTACCATTAAAATACCACCAAATTCCATATTCATTTTTAGGACAAACGACTGAAATAAGAGTTTGAAAAGGAAGTGCATGTGATCAACCTGAATAAACGAATCCCAAATCAACTTTATTAAGTCACGGAATATATCGTATCGTGGAGGTCCCCATGCGTCGAAAAACTAATGTATCACTTCACGCTTCAGTTTATCGAAAAGAAACATATTCAGGGGTCATCCTACATTTTGGGGTTACCATACCGCCTCTCACAAAAGGAGTTCTGTCTATAGCTTACTAAGTCGAGCCAAAACGCATTCCGCCGATGAAGAATGTTGCCAAGCGGAAATGAAATATCTATTTAAATTATTTTCCTATAAAGATTACCCGTTAGACTTTGTGCGTTAGTACATGAATCAACATAAATCCAAAGGGAATGATATTTTAAATACTAAGACTACCCAAACAGCAAAAACACTCACCTGGTAGACACTCTCATGCGGGAAAAACGCATATGAGCTCGTCGAAAACGGCCAAAAAACACCAGACACAAGTAGCACACCAACTTGCAGCTACCCCGTGCACGCAGCTTTTTAACCCTAGGGACAGGGTTGGCTGCCTCGATAGGAGGGATGTTGTTTAGAAGATCCCACGCGTCAGTTGTGATGCTGCCTATAGTGGCCGAACCAGGAAATCTGTCTCGGCCCAAATACACGAACATAAGCTAGCGGTGAGGAGAGGAGATCATCCATCCCAGGTGGCTGTGCACACACTGGACACTGTGTAAAAATTTGCAGGGATGAGCACTGGCACTGGTGGCTCCTTTCCAACAGGGAAAGGTCGTAAATTTCTGGAGGAAGTGCATTTAGATGAGGCAGGCACCGAGCAGTTTATCAATTTAGGTGCCATGTACATATTTATCAAGCACAAACGGAAGCGACTGCAGCCAATGCCGAGAGGATGACGAATTACCATTGACGCGCATTGTCTCAGACTTCGCTTAACTGCAGAATTACTTGTTCGACATGGTCAAAAAGTCATCTGTTTTTGTGCATAGCCCGTAAGTCTTACGACGCGCCGGGGAACCAATCTCGAAAATTTGCGCAGTGAAAGTTATTTCGTTCACAAAGAATCTCGCCTATTCGAAAATTTTATATTTCAACGAAATTTTTTTACCGATAATAAAAGGACAAACAGGCTGACGGGAAAATCTCCACTCTTTAATTCACATGCACGCCCTAAAGAATCGATTTCATTGTTGGCTCAAGTCCTTCAGACAGTTTGCTTTACTTTTTCACAAGACACCAGTTGACCTTGACTTACCCAATTGCCACCCACCGCCTATGCACTCAAATTAAGGAAGTGATTCTAATGGAAACCATGTTTAAAAAAGGATCGCGCTCAAGAAAGTTCGGTAGAACATTCACAGCTTTTTACTAAACGATTTTTTACTGAACAATACAAAATAGTTTGTGTTAAAAGTGGTAAATACAAGCACAGTCACCATAAAACACAGTTGAACTATTGCCATTGTTTATCTATTCACTGTTGTTACTATCATCTGATTCATATCTTATGTAAAAACCGATTTTCGAAACTGATTCACAGAAGGATACTACTATGATAAAACAGCTTTTTTAAATTACCGACCAATTTCCAATAAAATGGGCAGACGTGCGGGGGGACATAACCTAGGTTACTGATTTTGCTACCTGAAGTACCCAGCAATCAGCACAGAGCTGTGAAACCCCGGCTTATTTGAATCAAGGTTCTGCGACAGTTCGGTCCTGAGAGCTGACTGCAAATAACTACCGTGGCAAGTTTACATAAAACTAGCAGTCACATGCTAAATGCCGGTGGATTTATACGAGATCGGCGAAAGTTCAATTTTGACGCTGTTCAGTGAGCACTATCATGCGGCTGTTGACAACTGTCATGCACAACAAAACATGGCACCGGTGCAAGGGTCGACACCAGTGATTTTTCAGGTCAGTAGAGAGCAGTCGTTTCATGCTGTTCAACCTGAACTTTAACGCGTTTTTGTGTGCTCTGTTACTAGCAAAAAAACTGCTCACAACCCCATTTTTGAAGTTGAAAGAAGCTTAGAACCCCAATCGATAAATGTGAAAATGTTGGTAGGAATGACTCATATGGCCACCTTAACAGGACAGGAGGATAGAAACTCACCCACTGGACTGGATGCTCCGAAGAGAGCGACAAGCCCCTGGCGTATGATCACCTGCTGGAGTCTCAATGACGCTACCTAAACATTCATTGTACATTTGATAGACAAAAGCACAAACGAATAAAGGGTGCTCCCACCTCCCCCTAGCAGACTTGATTACTGGACTGACCCGTCAAAGGATAGAGCACTTGGTGCTTATAAGTATCAGACACAACTCTGGGCTCGCCATGTCAACGACAGCTTTGTAGTTTTCAAAACACACCTTGAGGAGTTACTGAACTCAGGCGGTCCGAATAGCCAATTCGCAGTGGATACCGAAGCAAATAACTTACTCATCTT
>CACRXP010000130.1:990471-1040204 GCA_902702965.1 Spirometra erinaceieuropaei | reverse complement strand
CAGGTGAACATGTGCGGCCCAAATTAGTTTCAAGTGACGGTGATTTTGGGCTTTAGTACGTTTTATGCAATTTTGCCCTGCATACATGAAACGGGTCCGTGGCGAAATAAAGTAAATTTCTCAAACAGGCAGCCAACAACCTTGTACCAATTATATAGTTGTGGCACATGGAGGAATTGACAGGTTCGTCCTCGAATGAATTTTTGGGCAAGTGTCCTCAAAATTATTTTGTTTTATGCAGGAAATCCATGTCGAAATAAATTTGGATGCAGTCGCTGACCTTCTCAATAACTTAGATTAATCGCCCGGAGTCAGGTTTGAACGACCTCTGAAGATGGTGTCCTTATACCTGCAGATTATCAAAAGGGATCTTTCTAAAAGATAGATAAGCATACGTTAAAGAAGCAATGATGACTTTGCAACAGTTCAGATGGGAGGATGTGTTAGATCCATTTTGAGCGGACACTCCATTACATTACGTAATTGTTGTGATTTCTTCCTAAGCGCAAGTTTATTAACCGGAATGAACCTGCCCCTGTAAATTAATACAGAGCTAATTGCTGACCAATGAAGATTATCAACAAGTCTATCTGATGACAGCTCAGTACATTTTGACTGCACACTGGTTAGTTCTTTTTTCATCCAGATATGTCTCCTCGTTCACATTGCAGTTATATGACAGTCCGGCCGTCGCGAACGACAGTGTCCACCATGTGTCCGTGGATGGTGCGCAGCACTGATGAGACGGACTTGCACAGCATCTAACGCACCTCTCCTCCTTCACTCATCAGGCTCGAAAGTAAGGAAATGCCAACACTGCAGAAGATGAGCTTGGTTGCAGTGGCTGACAAAGCTAAATATCCCTTGTACATGTGCCGCGCACGAACGTGTCCCCACAGGAAAATGTCGGGTCTTCACACGTTCGTGAGAGTGCCCCAGGCTCCGCACTTGGAAGGGGCCATTGAGCTTGGCTCTCACTCCTCACAGTAATGGCCATGCGGACAGTGTTATACTGTCAGCCGATAGCCCTCCAAGTCAAGACTATAAGCGCTTCTTGGTAGACTCAAGCGCGTCAGATTTATTAAAGTAGTGGCCTGCTGTGTCGTAGAGATGTATTCACCAGTGTCGGAATCACTTCATCTTCCTTTCCTCTCCCATGCACCAGTCCGCTGTCTGAACCGACCAGTCATCTGACGCAGGAGTTGGGCCCTATGGCTGGCTGAATTATATCGGCCCGTCTAGGCGCGCCTAACACGCGCTGGTCCCACGCCCACTACGCCAGGTTCTCACAAAATAGGAGGCGACCTAACTCGCAGGTGCGTAAAAGGACTTTAGAGGTTAAATTAAGAAGAAACCACCGGGCCTGACGTTGATGCAATATAGAGGGGAAAACAATGCCCGATCAGCATAATGTACATGAAATTTACACTAAATCGTCCATAGAGTACTATTTGTCCCACTGCGCTAGACGCATCGATCAGTGTGTGTGACACACATTTTATGAAATTTAATATCGAAAGATGTCGAGCCTAGATGGACTTGTATGTCAGATAGTGTATATCGCCTGAGCATTTCAATTTTCAAGATGTTAAATACATGATGCTGGAAAGGGCTTCGAAGGATCTTGGCATAGTTTATTTTACTGCTAAAAGCCTTTCTTAAGAGCACTTCATTATTCACCTTTTAGCGGCCTCTGTGCCCTATTGAGAACAAAATCAGAAGCGTATTTTGTTTTCGGTTTTGAACTAGCAAGAAACATCGGTCGAAATTTGATACATTTTTGAACTTAATGAGGTAAACATTTCGTGTGACCCAATAGTGCAAAACTCGGGGGTCCCAGTAGACTTTAAACTTATGACAAAATGGGGAAGGTTTGAGTACAGCCAATGCCCTAACCACCGGAAGCCGTTAGTTCAAACGCATGCGGGCCAGGTTACTAAACAATCCTACTGCAACGTATGGAATCCACTAATTCTGAAATAACGGGTTGACCACCCAGCAGGATTTCTTAAGCGGTCAATCCAGAATTCACCAGATGAGTATCAGACGCACTTAATTAATAGGCCTTTCGACAGATTTGGATAATTCATTTAGCCCATTTGTGAAAACACGACGGTCTCTGCTGGGTTCTAAACCACGACAACAGGAGTAAAGCTTAATTACAGTCAACCTTCTGACAGTTCGACCGCCGTTTCCGACGATGTCCACCGTGTGTCCCACAGCAAGATGAGAGCAGGGACGGTGACTTTTGCGTGAGTTAGTTTATAGTGACAGAAGACATCCACAGCATCTACCACACTCTCTCCTCCTCTCCCACCTGGACCCGGAGTCAAGAAGGAGTCAAGGAGACCAGAGGGGGGGGGAAGACGTAGGGCAATGGCACGGTCAAGCCCGCACCTTGGCGCTCCACTCCACAGCCCCTAGTCCACATTGCAAATGACCAGGTTTTTGACCAACGACAACAATAAGAGGACGGCAGGAGTCCCAGAGTGTAAGACGTATGCCGGTAACCGGGTCTGTCCTACCAGAGTCGTGAGTGTAATAACACTTTAGGGAAGTTACCTGCCCCGTCTACTGCAGTGTACATAATTCACCAATTCCGGTACAGTAGATATCTCTCAATGTACTGAAAATCATGCAGCTTACACAGTAATAAACAGTCGTCGTCGTCTTCACGAAGTGTGTGCTACAGTTACCGGTCCTCTGCGGACCGCATCAAACTGCAAATGGACTCGTCTTGTGATTTAGGAAGAGGTGTTTATCGACTGATTCGCACAGATATCAGGCTTGATCTTAAGAGCGCAAAGTAAGTACTCGTGTGAGCTCCGGACCTCCCTCATGTCTGTTAGGACAAGGTTTCAGACAGACCTTAAAGCCTTGTCAATCACTGCGCCCGAGGCCGCCTCTACCCCCCCTGATTCCGGTCTGGCCATCGACTCTACGGTGAGTGATGGAGACGGAAGTGCTGTTCATATTAGCGCAATTCTGCCTTACCAGAAATTAATTCACGCAATTCCAGGGAGTACGCCGTGGACGTGGTCGCTCATGTTGGTCAAACTGTCGTATCGTCAGAGTGAGTATACATGCAACATGCAGAACTTGCCGGCTTTTATTATGACGAAATAAGCTGAGCAATTTTTATCCATATTACTTACTTTTCCTTCTCGAGACTAGGTACATTTGTGGACCTTTAACGCCCAGACGCTAGAAGCAATAGCTTTTCGGCATTTTCCCTTAGGCATTTTAATACTTAGGCGAACTTTCTATACATGGCAGTTAGAGGAAAGGAGGCTGATATGACTATTTCTGGCCACTTTGATATCGCTGGTCGACCACCCACAAGTACGAACGCAAGAAAGCTGGAATCCAGTATGCAGGAATAGAAACCGGCAGTACGGTTGGTGGGTCCGTTACCCCAAACTGCCATCCGCAGTGTCGAGAGGTGTCACGAATTCAGAATTCCAGCAGCTATAGTTTTAAACCATGAGGAGAACGTAGCCGACCATCGTCCAACCGTATACGATGAGCCATTATTAAATAGTTTCGTGTCCGTTCTGTGACTGGCATTTTTTTGTCGCTCATTTGTATCTGATGATGGATTTCGCTGTGGATTAGAAAATCCAGACCAATAAATGGGTGGCAGAGTGGTCATAAAAATGTTCGCGTCATACGATGGGGTCCGGAGGCGAAAGTTTGATTTCCAAGTGTAGGTATAAGTTGTGAGGAGACTGGTTGAGCACCGGAGCAGTTTGTTTATTGGGCAAGGATAAAGTATATGAACAGGGTCAGCAAATGTTAACTGGTGAAACGTGTCTTACGGGAATCGTGAAAAAAGGAGTTATACGGGCGGGACCTCACAACTAGAAGATAGAAAACCCTAGGTAGGAAATCGAGGAAAGGGCTCAAATACTATTATGAAGCTACTTCTGGGGTAAGCTAGTAAGCGGAAATCAACCTCGTAATTCAAGGTAAAATAAAAAACTATTAATCACTAATCGTAGACGTTAAGGTGTAGGTCGTGCCATAGTTGAGCACCAGGATATGACTGCAATTTGAGCGGTCGGAATATGCATTGGAAGACCCACTAGACTGAGGAAAACCGTTCTCCTTTTGCTAAATGGTAACATGAGTCTGTATGGACATTTTTGTAGCATCGCGTCCTCGGAGCGGTTTAGTTCAAAGAATGCCACATTGCTGGTGTTAGAGTCGTCGAAGGGCGTGACTGCATTCCGACGCCTATATTGATAAATAAGGTAGACAGCTTTCGATAGTTAACCTACCCCGGTAATATACTTTATTCTTGCTTCTTATTGTTCTGAGGTTTCGAACTCACGCAGAAACCTGTTCGGTGAACGTCCATCCTATGAAACTTACGTCACTTTGCGCAATGAAATGTAGACCCAGCCGCATATTAGAAATCGGCACGATCCAGCCTCGGGGCTATAATTACATTTTTTAAGTAGAATAGTATTACCGACAAAGACAAGGGAGACTGGAATGGCCATTTCTGGCTTATTAGCCGTCGTCAGCCAGCCATACCCAAGCCCGAAGTGTGGAACACCCGAGCCTCGAACTCGCGACCTGTTGGTTTAGAAGTCCCGATCGAAAACCGACAAGGCAACGGGCTCGTGGCCCGGTGGGTAGAGGCGTGGACTTCTAAACCAACAGGTCGCGAGTTCGAGGCTCGGGTTTTTCACACTTCGGGCTTGGGTATGGCTGGCTGACGACGGCTAATAAGCCAGAAATGGCCATTCCAGTCCCCCTTGTCTTTGTCGGTAATACTATTCTGCCTATATATCATGCGCCGCTGTGCGGCTGCTGGTTGGGCACGAGAGAGAGCCCTTAAGGCACAACGGAACGAGTGAGTTCCGTATGAACGATCCGTGAGCGCCCCCTACCATTCCATTTTTTAAAGTGTAATTATCACGTAGTGGAATTCCTACACAGATACTTTGCACATAAGAACAAGGAGTCAGTTGTGAGACGAGATAGTTAAATGTTTTTGCACGCCCGTTATCTGAAGACGAGCTAAAGAACCAGTCCCGAAAATTTACATAATAAAGTTAATTGTTTCCCAAAGAATTTCATCTTTCTAATTTTTTCAAGTGTAATGGTAACGTGATGGAATTCCTGAACAGATAATTTGGACAGAGGAGCAAGGAATCAGCTGTGAGATGAGTCGGTATCTCGGAAGTGCATCGAATCGTTGTGTATACAAGAAGCGTGTGAGGCAAAATTGGACAGCTGGGCGGTTTCCGCGTTGGTATTGCACAGAGGTCACCGTCCTCCCCGCCAACTGTACTATCTAGAGTCAAAAATCTCGTAGTAGGACAGTAATTTGGCTTTGCTGTTTGTCAAAACTTAGGCTGCGTTTACGCTCATGCAAACCCCGGATATAAAGATCGACGCCTCAGGACTCGCTCCGATGGATGCAAACGGACCGTCTGAAAACAAGCCCATCCTGCACTCATTTCTATACTTCATCTTGAAAGCGGTTACTCGTGGGTCTTTATGTCAAGCAGATCATCGACATATTCCCAACTACCATCCACGAGAGGTCGTTAAAGTCTGGCTTTGCAGTAGGAGGGTTATTTATTGTCGTCTACCTCAATGCATACTCAGGCCGTGGAGGTTGTGTAACCTCACGTCTCAACTAAATAAAACTGTCTTATTATTGTTTATGAGAAGGACTATGCAGAATTATTCCTGAAGAAATAAATAAGTCAGGCGTACGCGTTCGAGAACAGAAACCGTCCCGAGATATTGCTGAAGCAGAGCGTTTATGTTCTAATTGAGGCAAAGTAAACCAAAACGTAGCCGGCGATCCTTGCAGCACGCATAGTATGGTGAGTAACGACATGGCAAGAAAAGATTTAACTACTCTTCTGGAGGAAATAAGTAAGTAACGGCGTACGTAATCGACAAAGAAAGGTCATGCAAGCACATTGGGATAACTAGGAAATGAGGGTAAGACAAAGGGATTACGGGGAGGGGAAGCAAGAACATAATATCAAATAGTTTATCACTAAAAGTCCAATTGAAACAACTCGGTGTATGCAATTATGTCAAAGTGATAGATAGCACACAAAGGGAGACTTCCTGTGGCAATGGATTAATAGACAAAGCAATGCCCTCTGAAAAAAATGTAGTAGTGACTTATACATTCTAAACTCAGTGGGGTTACACAACCTATCCTTACCCCGAAATTAACTCCAATCTGACTCCACTGGCGCCTGTCCCAAAAATGTGCTATTTGCTTCCAGCTCTTGCCGCTAGACCAGGCTAAATGTCCTAACAAATTTTTTTGTTAAAAACACACATTAATGTCATATAACCAGCTCACATGCCTAGCTCATTCTAACGCTGCCGGGTCTTGCGTGTAAACAAAGCAGCACTTATCAACACCCGTCCTTTTTCGTTTGTTAGCGCTATAAATTTGCTGTCCAGCATTAAGGTCCATTCCTGAAGACAAATAATTGTTCTCTACGAGAGTCTTTTAGTCCTCAGCAGCAAGTTTCTGATTATACTGAGTGGTTCAGTTAACCATGTTTACGAACACTTCCAGTAGGCTGAGAATCGCTGGGAAGCTGCTAAGAGTCGCCTAGAATATTTATCAAGTACAGAAGGCTCAGAGAAAAGTGGAAGAGACGAGAGCTAATCAATGCGGAATGACGCACACGGCGGCCGCTTACCGGCACAAACACCAACTGAATATTGATTTTGGGCACCCCTGAAATATTTATTGTTTTTTCACATTTAATCAAGTCCGACAACGACCTGTGGAACCAGCGTCGAAACCTACCTAACAAAGTCCTTCTTTGTCCCAAAGAAATCGTCTGCCTTCAAATTATATTTTTTGGGATGTCTTCCTTCAAATTTACCAAGTATAATAGATGGGCTAACTCATGAAATATCAACCTAATTATCATGTAGCATAATTACATAATAATTCAGTTACCTCAGGCTTTCGAGCGAACTTCTTTCCGGCCCCATGCAGAAACCACACCAAGCAAAAAATGATTACTTAAGAAGCGTGAATTTTTCTCATCGATATGTGATGCCCTTAGAAATTCAATAAGATAGGGTTGTAAAATTAATCATCATGCAGCATAATTCTACAGTAATACAGTTACCTCGGGATGCCGACTTTCGAAAGAAATCCTTCACGGCTGCATGCTAAAACTAGACTCTGTAAAAAATGACTACTTAGATGGCGTGCATTTTTCTCATTGATTTTCGATGCTCTTAAAGATACAATTATATTTCATGGAAAAATGCACAAAATGATTCATTCTTTTTTCTCATTCGATACACAATTACGTCTTCTTCCGATTTTATGATCGGAGGAAGGGTATAATTCGGTTTTCAAACACTTTTCTAATTTCCGAATAATTTTGAATTCGACTTGACTAAACACTTGCATTCAGAGTTTCCAGACTAAAAACCATATATTTACCGCGTACAGAAAACCATGCATTCCTTTACAGTATTAAGAGGAGACCATATGGGGCTCATAAAATTTAACAATGGATTTGAGCCATATTCTTAACTCTACAAACCACATTGGTAAATGCAGAGACAGGACGTTTTATGAACGGTCATTTCAGAGTACCGAAAATCAATGAGAAAAATGCATGCTACATAAGTAGTCATTTTTTACAGAGTAGAGTTTTTGCACGTAGCCATAAACAAGTTTGTTCGAAGGCCGGCATCCTAGGGTAACTTAATTTGTATAGAATTACGCTGCAAGGTGATCAGTTTTACAACGCTGCTTAGTTAATCTTTTCGAAACGAAAACGCATTTCGGAATTTCGGTTGACATTTCATGAGTTAGCCCACGTACTGTATGTAAGGCCCTCTGATTCTTACTGCCTGAGTACACTTAGATGTAATTGAGGGGCTTACCTATGGAAGAGGGTCTTTCAGGTCATTGCTATTTCAAGGAAACTGTGATTGTTTCTTTAAAACCATGCGTCTTGTCAGTTAACAGTCTTTGTTTATGCGGTTCCCAAAGTTGCATTTCCGAATTTCCTTGTCCGTTCGTCCGTAAGACACGAAAATAGAGAATCCATTCCCCTAATATTCGTGACCGTATGCCAAATTCCAGAAAGGAAAACTCTTCTCGTGTCATAACCGCAACCCAAACCCCAGTCCTACCCCCAATCCTAAAATTATCTCCCTAGAATTTATCGCCAGGCCATCTTATTACGAGGGAGTTTTTATTCCCGTGTCCTTCTCGTTCGTTTTTTGTTTTTCGCTAACCGAAACGCTCGTCTATTTGGCAAAACAAAACACGCTGATTTGCCCTCATTCCTCTTTACTCGAAAGTTTCACTATGTTTGCATATTTTTTGAGGAAAAAGGCTCATACAGACAGTACAGCGGATTTAACCACAGTTATCCAACACGATTGTAAATACACCTTGTGTCCAGTATGCCGTAATAAGGGTATACCTGCTACATTTAAAAGGCGTATCTATCAGTAAGTTGCCGGGTGGCACAGAATATGTATATGGGGGCAGATAGACTACATTCCTTGACGCCAGCCGGTCAGATATGACTGTGCAGCCGCACCTCAGGTAAACAAACCCCAGCCACCTGTAATACGGGAGCAGTGGCAATAGGGGTTCTTACAGCTGGGGCCGGGGAGCGAACAGGCGACAAGGTCAAGTAATCGTATGCAAAGGAAAAGCTATTGGGAATTCGCGGTTGTACTTTGAATGGTTGAGAAATAGTTGCGCTAACCCCTGACCCTAACCCCTAACTCAAACCCCAAACCTTAACCCTCGACCCTAACCCCAAAAATATTGTGTCCACCAGGTGCGGCTGCAGAAATATATCTTACTCACCAAATGAAGAGCCTGCTGTTCCTCGACGAAACCCCTTTCCATTGTCGATAGAAGCAAATAGGTGAGTTTCAGAAGAAGAAGAAGAAGAAGAAGAAGATGTGATCGCTGGCCTGGTGTTTCGGATTCCTACTCGCGCCCATCATCAGAGACGGTCGCAAATAACGCTAATAGAGGCACAAAGAACGATGTACTTATAAGACGGCGTACTTATCCATAATAAGCACATTTGTTGGAACAGGAGGAGGTCACCCCAATAGGTTCACCGACTCATGGGTTCGGACTCATGGCCGCGACGGCCCAGCAACGGTTAGAGTAGCTGGCATTTAAACACCACAGGCCGGAATTGTTGGCTGTGTATGTAAATGATACTTCACCTCCATCAAACATGATTAGATGCTGAAATTCGATAAACATTTCAACGGCGTCTACCCAGACATGCAAACCACGATGGAAGAGGAGGAGAAAGACAGCGAGCTGGACTTATACGATGCCCACGTCTGTCGCAAAAATTCTGGTGACCCAAAAACCCAAATGTTCATGAAAGCAACTAATACGACGCAAATAATGCTCACTTACAACAGCCACCCCCCTTCCGTCAGCCACAAATGCAGCTGCAGAAGTGAGCTTTAGCGGCATGTTGGGACGTCCTGCGGTGAACCGGAATACGAGGTTGCTGAAGTACAGCATCTTCAACGGACGTTCAGAGAGAATAGTTGTCCGCACAACCTCGTCAGCTGGAGCATTTCAAGCGAGACGAGAGGCCCAGACTAACCGGCGTCAAATCTTGGTGAGTACTCCTGTACATCATGGAAGTCTCGGAAGCCGTCAGCAGTCTTCTCACATCGCTTGTGTTTGGAGCTGCACACAGACCGGCAGCAACCGGCAGACACCAGGTCGTGAGGTCGAAAGACCCACTGGCAGGGCAGGAAACGTCTGCAGTCGCTTACCGCACCTGGCGAAACTTCTTCAGAGAAACGGGGAGATTACTTACGACGTAAATGACCGAACATGCAGCTGTAGTGAGGGGATGACGCTTGATTTGAAGTCGTGACTCATTCGACGGGACCCAACCGCACCTTCAAGTTGGACGATGCCAAAATTCCTGCAAGAGATGACAACTTCGTGAGCCGCGAGCTGCTCGAGTCATGGTTCTCCAGTCCACAGTCAAGTAACAGGCTCAATGACTTTCCATCCCCATCTCCTGTGCTGAGACTTTGCCAGGATAAAGTAATTAGCCACGCGGGGAGGACGTGGACGACCAACATTGGAGACATTGAGCCAAGTAGCCGAGTGATCGCCATGCCAAGAATCAGCAACGATTATTCACTCACGGGGATAAATGACTCAGGAGCAGCCTTGTAAGCAATCATCGCATGAAATACGACCTCCAGAACTGAAGGCGGATGCTGCTAGTTGTCCTAGGCGGTGGTTGCAAGACCATTTAGTCCTGTGTATACTGTAGCGGTCGGAGACGTTGAGGGTAGCACACATGGGGTCACGCGATGTCCCGGGAATAAGTCCTGACTTAAAACGAGCTGGACAGACTTTTAGCCACGTTGTCATTCACATCCACGCAAAAAAGAAGGAAAAGTTAATCGACACGAAATATATATGCTAGAAGCGGAGGGTTTACTGCATCGGAAGATGATAAACGATACAAGAAGGAGAGTTGTAAGAGGAGGGATGATTCGTCTGGATGTGGAAGTGATGCCAAATGACCAGTGGGGACTGCAGCGCTACGGACAACCGCAGGGGAGGGCCGTGAAGGGGGCCGACATAAGGGGGGGGAGGGGAGAGCTTTACGACGAGGTTCACAGGCTAGGGATCGCCAGTTATGTGGAGGCAGGACACCAGCTATTTCCGCCGACACGCCGTTGCTCTACCTCCAACTTGAACGCGCGTCAAAGTTATTCGGCTCACTCAAACAACCTAATCCGATTTGTGGGGGGTTGCACTACTGCGCTTCTTGTCCCCCCATCACCATTACCTGCGACTGTCTCTAATGATGATTTAGAATGAAAACTTGAAACGTCAACCTTATAAGTTTCTTTCTCCAGCCGTCACCTCTTCTTCTTTCTCCTTGTTCCATTGTTAAGAAAACGCATCTTACGGACTCCCTCTGAACTTCAAAGTGCGTAGTGAAATCCAAACGCGCTTTCCTCGGTCGAACACCATTAATGACCTTCAAGTAACAATGCCAAATTCTCCTGCTTTTTCAAATTGACAGAAAAACTTCAGAAGGTAGCTGAAGTAGAAACCTCGCCAACCTCCTCGACGAGGAATTTTAGGGCAATTACATGCCTCTGGTTTACAGTCCTGAGAACCATGCTGGTAGTTTCTCCGTTACCCACAAACCCCACATGTTGAAAGCGTTTAAATAAAGGATAAGTGCCGTTTTCTATGTCTTTTTCTATATACTGGATATGGCTTTCGTCGAATTCTATTACTTTTATCCGAAATCTTAATTCCCTTATGTGATACTCCCATCACCTACGTGTTTCTGTTCCACTTCAAAGGTCTTTTTGCTGTTATCCTCGTCTCGATGCTTCGCCTGACCATATGTCAATTAGTTATCTTTAATTTTTTGCCGAAGGAAATTTGCTTTTATGAGGTAAATGCATTTCATCCTCTTTCTCTCTCTCCCCCCTACTTTCCAATGTAAATAAACCTATCGGGACCATTTGGGCTTGTTCGCACGCGGTTTTCGTGGAATAGGCTTTTGATCAACCGAGTCGGGTGGGTGTGCGCTACAGCAAAGCAACTGACAACCTTTTCTCTCAGCACGTAAATCAATTAAGGTCAGGCAGAAACTTCGATGCATTCAGAACGGCCCTCAAGTCACTCTCTGTTATGTCCGCATGCTTCGCCCAGTTCGACAAATAAGACAAATAATCCTTCGCAGTCAAGCTTTCATCCGAAGATTCTCGCAACCACTTATTCGGGAGAACTCCAATTGCTTCCGGCCCATTACCAACTCAGAGGGCACCGCTTGTTCAGGAAATAGTCCGTAAGCATAAACAGGGCAGTGGTTGGAAGCGAAAAATTAACAGCTCGAGATCTTTTCACTATGTTTTCCTATCGTTTTTATCGCCCGAGGACGCAGCCTAGATTGCTGCTGAAATGTAACCATTGAATTTTTAGATGCCTTACTTGAGTACAGAATACAAGGGGAGAGGGTGAGAAGGTGCAAGTTCTCATTATTTAGGCTGCATACGATGGTGGGATCGCGATGAAGAAAACCTCTACATTTCTGGATTTGCCTACAGGGAAAGGCGGGATTGTCACGATGGAGAGCTGCAGAAAATATAAGTAACTTGACTTTATGGACGTAGTTGCCATGATATCCGCCGTTGTGCAGCATATATATACATAAATAATGGGTGCTGGTTTCTCTGCCTTTTCCTAAACACCTGATAAGGCTTAAGTCGAATTCTCCTATTTTTTACCCGAAACTTTAATTCCCTTATGTGATAATCCCATCAGCTACATGAACACCAATTGACAGTAAAGAGGCGGAACCATTCATCCCAAGTCGCCATGAAACTGGGCACATTGTCGGCTCCTGACCATATAAGAAAGGCCGAGAATTCTTAGAGGTCATTCGCTCTGATGATTCATGCATCAATCGGCGCATAGATCGGGACGCCATGTACACAAATCTAAAAAAAAATGGAAAAGGTGATAGCCAATCAAAACGTGACGTCAGCCAGTAGCATTGACCAATCCTCAGCACTGACAAAGCAATATCGATTTTTCGGGCATGTTTGAATTTTAACGGTTTTTTCACCCTTGATACACTTCTGACGATGACTTGGGGAACCAGCGTCGAAAATTTACGAAATGAAGTTTGCTCAATTACCCAAAGGACCCATATTTCTTCGAAATATATACTTGTATCTAATGGTAGGGGGCGCTCACCGATCGTTCCGTTGTGCCTTACGGGTTCTCTCTCTCTCGAGCCCAACCGGCAGCCGCACAGCGGCGCATGATATAGGCAGAATGATATTACCGACAAAGACAAGGCATACTGGAATGGCCATTTCTGGCTTATTATCCATCGTCAGCCGGTCATACCCAACCCCGAAGTGTGGAACACCCGAGGCTCAAACTCGCGACCCGTTAGTTAGGAACGAGTGTAAGGTCAGGCCCTGTTAAAATTGAGGTCTGAAGTTGCACAGTGAGTTCTTACTTAAGATTTCAGCCTCTAATATTCCCCTTTACCGATGAGCCATTGTTCCTTTCAATTTTACGACTTCAGAATTCTTTTGACACTAATTCTTCCTCTCTCCTCATACTTTGACGCGACTTCCCGCCATCTTTAGAACATTTCAGTACCCAGGAAATAATCAGTTTGATTCGAAAAAAAGACTACAGTTAAAGTTAACTTATGATTTCGTTAGATAGGAAAGTTATTTTTGTTTAAATACTGATCTCCAGGCGGGTTTGCTTTCGTAAAAAACAGCTGCGTCATATCAACTACTCTTAAATCAGCTTTGATCAGTCATCGCGGGGAAAGTGAAAAATCGCATATTGTTTGTGCAACAACTGATTGCTATTTGAATCGACACAGACGGCTGGAAGGAGTTTCGCCAGATGACCCACCTTCCAGCGGTTATCGATTATTTCACGGCAGTTTTTAGTGCCCGTCATTCTCAGAGCTCAGCGTAAGTAGCCACCCTCCCCCCCCCCCCCCCCCCGGCATGAGATACTCTCCATGACTTATACTTGACAGTTTGAGGGTCTTCGTGTATACTGTTAATATCGTCGATACAGCGCTTCCCGCGAGCGATTTGAAGAAGAAGCAAATTAGATCCGTTCTTTACTGGAGTTCCGCGGGTGATTGCATAAAGTGAGTGGGGACCGTCATGAGTGCTTCGGACTTACTGGATGTCATGGGCTACCCACGGTTCAAGCACAGCCCAAAAGACCTGACATTTCACCCGGATCCACTTGGCCGTCAAACACTAGCAAGTCAAGCGTCTATGTATTTTTGGACCTCTGGGTTACGAACAGTCAACTACGATCTGGCAAATTCCCCATTATGAGGTGTGACACTTTGCCAGTCCTCTTGCAGATGTGAAGAAACGCAATTGTGCCCCTTCGTTTTACAGCTCGAATTTGGAGTCCTTGTGGGAGATTGCCCACCAGTGAGCATCCAATCATCTTGTGAGAAGCTCGTTCGCCGATCGGACTACTGGGCTTACATGTCCCATAGTGAGTTGAGGATCAATCTAGAGCTCTTGTAAGTAGTCGCATAGCGACCATGAATATGTGTTGAATGGACGCCCGACGAAGGTAAGGGAGACTGGGATTTTGAAGTAGAAGACACGATCGCCGGGACAAGAGCTTTATTAGCCTGACGTTTCGGATTCCTGCTCGAATCTATCTCCGAGACATAAGCAGATAAGGGTGGTTCATGCACGTGCGGCTGCAGTATTTATAGGATGCAGTAGCCATGCACCAGATCCGATAAACGAATCCAGACGTTTCTTGCCATGGCAGTGGGTCTTTTGGTTTCATCAACTGACGCCTGATGGTTGCCTCCGGCCCGTGTGCAACTCCAACCCCCAGCGGTGCGAGAAGGCGGCCAACAGCTTCCGAAACGTTCTTGACATATGGAAGCGCTCGCCAAACTTTGTTGTCCGTACGGTTAGGCCTTTCGTCCATTTCGCGTATGCACCGGTTGACAAAGTTGCGCGTGTAGCCATTGGCTTTGAAGACCCGTCGGAGGTATTGCAGTTCAGCAATCTTGTCTTCCGGCTCACTGCAGTGCGTTTCGACACGCCGATAGAGCGTCCTTACACAACTGCGTTTGTGACTGATTGGGTGGTTGCTGTTGAAGTTCAGTACTTGCATCGTATTTATCGCTTTCCTGAACACTTTGGTCTTTAGTCCACCACAATCCTTGCGGCATACGAGGACATCCAGGAAGGCCAGCTGGTTGTTCTCTTCCTCCTCCATCGTAAATTGTATGTCCGTGAAGACCGTATTCAGACGGTATGCGGTAGCATGGCTACTGCGTCCTATAAATACTGCAGTCGCACGTGCATGAACCACCCTTATCTGCTTATGTCTCTGATGACGGATTCGAGCAGGAATCCGAAACGTCAGGCTAATAAAGCTCTTGTCCCGGCGATCGTGTCTTCTTCTTCAAGACTGCTTCCTGGGACTCGTCTCTTCGCTTCTATTGGAGACTGGGATGTCCATTTCTGACCTATTAGCCGTCGTCAGCCAGCCACACACAACCTGGGTTTTGGGGACATCATACGTTCGAACCGGGGTCCTTTTGATTACTGGGAGTAGTAATTCCAACGGGGTAACTACTGAGTCATAGGCTCGTCGTTTTGTCGGTTTTAATCGGGAATATCAACTTATGTTGGAGTCCTTGCGGGAGATTGCTCACCAGAGAGCATCCAATCATTTCAGTAGAAGCGCGTTCGCCGATCGGGCTACGGTCTTTGCAAGTCCCGTTGAGCCTTGAGGATCAACGATCGACTAACGGGATCTAGTCGTTCCGTTGTGCCTCGAGGCTCAGTGTATAGCTCCCGCAGGCAGTCCTACAGTGACCAGGAATACGTACCAAAAGGAGATCCGATTGGTGAACGCACTTTTAACATAAGTTATTATTCGCAATCGCGATCGACAGGACAGCAAGCCCGCGGCTCAATGTTTAGAGTGTTTGGCCTTCTTACGCTCAATACCCGAAAAATACACGGGCTCTAGCCTCAAGCATCTTCCAAAACCTGAGGCTGAGTAAGGTTGAATGAAGACGCCTGTTAAAGGGTCATCCAAGTCTCCCTTGTCTTTTTCAGGTCTCCTTTCGGCATGACCATTCTAATCTTCGCCCTCTTTACCTCGCTTCCTCACACATACATTGTGTCTGTCCTCACTCTGGCTGTGCATCCCCTAGACATCGGTTCTTTGATCTAGGAAGAGGATGACAGTCGCATTGGATAAATCCATGGAGACAGAGTAGGCGACCTTCGTTGGGATTCAGTTACTGTCGTATGAAATCACTGCCTAGAAATCGATTCCGCCTAACTGAGTTTAAACTACTGGGTTAACGTAAAAGTTCCCCTCAAAAAGTGTACTTTCGCATTTTCTTGGATCTTCAACGTTCGTAAGAAGCATGCCTCAAACGCAAAGCTTTTCGCCCTTCCCTGAGAGGAGGCCTTTTAAAAATAATTGTATTGGATGAAATTGTGATAACGGTTTCGGAAGCAACTTGCAAACAGGAATATCAAAAACATTTCAAGAAAGTTCACATACTGATTGGGGAATCCTCAATGGAAGATCCGCACATCACCCCGTAACCAAACGTTTCCCAATTAACTTCGCCCATATTGACGCCGCAGTCTCTTTTGATTTTAAAAACATACTTAGTGACTTGAATTAAGATTCCGTGGGTTTAGGAGAGCAGAATAAACCCTTAGTCTTTCAGCATTTATGCGCATCCGTTTAGCTCTGCGCTGGGATAGTCCACTCGTCCCTCTTAGACTCCAAATGTCGGTAAATCGTAGTTCCTCCGGAATTAATTTTTGAGAGAATAAATCCGGTCTGTAAGCCAGATGCTGCCTACGCATACAAGAGAGACTACTTTGGCCATTTCTGGCATATCCCCTGACAGGAAATCAGGTAGCTTAGGCGTTCTGATATTTTTTGAAAATCGCGAACGCAGTTCTCGGATCTAGCTTGGTGGCAGGAGAGAGCCCCTAAAACGGAACAGTTCTATGTGACTGGGAACCCTAATTTCAGGCGACTTCGAAAATATTTACTTTAAGAATTTAGTCACGTTTAGGCTAATGAAATTCCGGGTATTGCAGACATAAAACATTGTTTACTTTCAGCCTCCGGACAAATAACCAAACTCGGTATGACTAGGTGTTTTGGTGTGACAAACATACTGTTTAGATATTACTACCCACGCAACTTTTTTATCTGGGGTCTTAGTTAACACATGTACAAGCGAATTACTACTAGATCACTAATAATAAAGTGTAAAGTTTGGACTGAAAACTCCTATCAGAAATAGAAGAGTGTCACAAGTGTGGAACTCTCTATATTTAGAAGAAATCTTGAACACTCAGGTATCGCAAGTCCTGTCAATGGCACGAAAGTTTTCCCAGTGCCAAAAACATTTTAACATAATTATGGTAATTAACACTTTTAAACAAACTTTCATTGTGCGTGTTTATGCCAAGGCTGAAATAAGTCCTGCTTATACCGGGGCCAACCATGAACACTGCTTAGATGATGCATTTATGCCCTGTCAGACTCTTTCTAATTGGCTGGTCGTTCTTTGAGCGCAGACGATCATGTGGTACTTTTAAACATGACGATGGGAAGTCTCTTAAATGGAAGTCATAGTATGGGTCTCAATCATTAAGGGAGCCACAGCTTCTGACTTAAAGGCAAGTTGCTTCACACGCCGCAAGCACGGAATAGGGCGTGAAATTCAACTAAATAAGCGGTAGGTTGACCACCAACTTCCCTTCTCAAAATTACTAACGGTAGGTAAGTCGGTTTTAGAAACCCGATGTAGGTCCTAGGTGATGTTTGGCCTCATTGGAAGGCCGACTGTCCGACTCGCTTGTCCTTTGAAATCCTATAATTTATGCATATAGCACCGGGGAATAGATATTGTTTGTAAGAACATGAATCATAAGATTTCCTTTAAACAAATGGAAATTCCGAGAGCCGGAAAACTTGGTTCTGGGCAAGTTTAACCACCTAGGGTTATATTTGTGAAGGTTAGCGGCATTCAACCCAGCTATATCCCCCAAAAAACTAGAGGCTGGAAGACAGCAGTTGATATATGTTTCATTATGTGAAGCTTAGGAGAACAATAGACGGGACCTGGGAAACAGTGCTGCGGCCTATGCACTTTGCTCGTCCGAAATTTGGCGTCTCCTCACTAGCGGAAGATGTCCCTGTTCTTTAAATTTACATTCATTATGCAGATTCCTTGTTATATTCAGTGCGTCGAGGCTTCTTTGAGGTTGTTTGTTCTCGGCACACGATTTGAAGTCGGAAACTGACAATCCGAACTACCTGTGTTGTTTGCTTATCGATTATTTTGTAGGACTACACCGTGAACGTCTATTCAGGCTCTCACCGTAGTTGCAGCTAGGTGCTCACTGCCGAATGCAGGGTGTACGCGAACATTCGTCATCTGACTGGTGATATCGTGACCGCTCAGCCAAGTGTCACAGGGTCAGGCGTAAATGGTTGTCGCGGGACTTGGCCCCCTGGCCCCACCTCCATACGCTGTACCTGACGTTGCATAGTAGGTACCAAAAGTCCCTAACAAATGAGCTGATAGCATTTGTGCGTGCGTACATGCCATCCCACCAAACGAGAAGGTGGAGATACGACCACTAGGACGAGATTCTTATTCGTCTGGCGTTTCAGATTCTCACTCGGACTCATCATAACAAAGAGCTAGAGGAGGGAACACAAGAAACGGGTGCTTAGTACGAATGACTACCCACACATCTTTATCAAGTGGTGTATCCGCAAAAGAGTTGGACGACCAATTCAAGCTGAAAACAAATGTTGGCTAACGCTTCCGTACGGCAAGAACGTCTCGGAGTGCGCGAATCGCCTTCCCCCACCACGGGGATTTGAAATAGCGTGCCGACCAAAGACAAATACCGGACGCCAGGTAATGAGGTCAAACGACTCACTGCTACAGCAGGAAACACCTGGATTCGTTTACAGGATCGAATGCAGTAGCGGGCAAGACAACCGCATCGGAGAAACTAGGAGATATCTCTGGGCGCGGATGGCCAAATACGAGGAATGACGCCAGCTATGAAGTCGCGGCCCATTCGACGGGACCCGGCCATACCTTCAAGTTTTTGCGAGGTTATAACCGCGTATGTCACTAGCTACTTAATTCAACGTTCTCCAGTCCGCAGTCGATTAAAAAGCACGACGATCTCCCCCCTCCATGGTCGCCTCTGAGACTTTCCCTGTGCAGATTAATTGGCCACGCGGGAATCGCGCGGACAAACAGTACCTAATGCAGGGGGGGCTCACCGATCGTTCTTACGGAACGAGTGAGTTCCGTAAGAACGATCGGTGAGCGCCCCTATCATTGTATATTCCCGATCGAAACCGACAGGGCAACGTGCTCGTGGCCCAGTGGTTAGAGGCGTGGACTTCTAACTAACAGGTCGCGAGTTCGAGCCCCGGGTGTTCCACACTTCGGGGTTGGGTATGACTTGGCTGACAATGGCTAATAAGCCAGAAATGGCCATTCCAGTCTCCCTTATCTTTGTCGGTAATGCCATTCTGCCTATTGCCTATTGTGTCAGTATCCGCGGGTCGAATATCCAAGAATCAAAACCAGTGATGAAACTGCTGCAGCTAACGGTCTGCCTGTCGACGAAGAAGCCATTATTTCTCCAAGTACGAACACTGGCGATGAATGCGGTGGAATAGCAACTGCATCCTGCGACTACTGCACCCCTTGTGTGTCCAACAAGTGTCCGTACTTTAGCCACATTATGAACTGTGATCAGCTCGATTACCATCTCGTTCCACAGTGGATCGATAAGAAAGCGGTATTTGCTATCAAGTTCATATCCTCAGTCTGTTGCCAACGTCTTGTATGGTGGCAACACTTGCATAGTCGAAAGAAATAACAACGTAGGACAGTACACGGCGGTGAGCTAAAGGCAATAAAATGAACTACGGACAGGTGACAAGAAAACTAGTAGGGTTCAGTTGGCAGAAGGCGGCCTTCACGTTGTTGGTAAAAGCGTGTCACAACTTTTTTGAGAATTGAGAATACTACTTAGTTGTGAGGCACTTGGTGTACTGGGTAACGCGCCTGGCCTCAACTACGGAGATCTGTGTTGCGACCCTCCCTGATTGGAACTCAAGCATATTGTGCTTCTCCCTATAATATTAACTTTCAGGTGTTGGATATACTCGAATGCAAATGACTCCAATCTCGGCAGTTGAGTCGTCGCCTCCATCTATTATCGCCTGTGCTCTCATGCCCGTTTCCACTTTGGTCGGCACGGCAACTTTAACTGCTGCGCAGGGCACTTCCGACTGACAGTGCACGGGTTCTATGACGAAAACCGCGTCACTACTGATCAACTTTGCACGGATGTGACAGTCCAATTGACTGAGTTAAAGACCTGGTTATCCGACGAACGCCTACCGAGAACACACAAATATTCTACTGTCGTTTACGACTGTGTCCACCGTATGCCCCACAGCATGGTGAGCAAAGAGATGCTAATTTGCGCGTGAATTGGTTTATAATGATGGCAGACTTGCGCCTAAACTACCGTACTCTCTCCTCGTTTACCCACCTGCCCTCGGTGTCGTGACAGGGTCGAGAAGGCCGGAGGCTGAACCGAGTGCAGGGAGCTGGTGTGGCATGGACCCGCGCCCAGGCGTACCACCATAACCCCATGCCTGACATTATTATGAGTGCACATATTTGGTTTCCGGTTAGTCCAGCGCATCTAGCGCGAAGCCTGTTCAAGGGGGCACTTACCGAGATGAATAAAGAACAGGCAAGCAAGCATAAATGCGTATTTAAGCGTCTGTTGTTTGCACTCGTCTTGTGCGGGGCGCTTGCGCCAGACAAGTCAACCCCGCAAAGTAATCGATTATCCTCTCCTCCAGACCGTCAAGCGGAGATTTTTCAGTATTCACTTTTATTTAGCTGTGAAAACTCGGTGCCTCGGTGGGATTCAAACCCACGACAGCAAGGGGAGGCTTTAATGCAGCCAACGCTCTAACCATAGGAGTTACGAGGCTTCGCTGAAAGACGCGAGTTTAATCACATTTGGGCCAAGTTTACCCACCCAACCTACTGCAACGTCTGGAATCCACCAAATCTGATACACTAAGTTGACTGTCCAAGCAGGATTTCCTAAGTAATTCACCAAGAATCCACCAGATGACTACCAGGCTCACGTATCGTTGAAAGGACGTTCACCGGTCAGGTTACGGAACGCGTTCATCCAGTTGTTCCTTGGGCCTCCATCTAGAGCCCTCAGCAGCAGTCGTAAAGAGACCAGTAATGGTACGGGAAGGGATATCAACACAAGGAGACTTGCACGGTTATTTCTAATTTATTAGTCGTCGTCTGAACCACTTCCACCTCAGTTGTCTTCGTCGCATCCTGAGGTTAAAGTGGAAGGATCGAATCCCCGACACTGATGTGCTGGAACGGACGGGAATCCTCAGCATCTACGCCATACTGAGGCAAATTCAGCTGCGCTGGAGCGACTACCTGGTGCGCATGGACAACGAGCGACTACCCAAACGACTCTTCTACGGAGACGTCGCGACGGGTTCTCGCCGTCAAGGAGGCCAGATTCGCCGTTACAAGGATACCCTGAAGTCCTCCCTGAAATGCCTGCAAATCAACCTGACCAACTGGGAGGAGCTCGCACTCGATCGACCGACCTGGAGGAGGACAGTGAAGACAGGCGCTACGATCTACGAAGCCAACCGCATCGCTGCCGCCAAAGCGAAACGTGAAGCCCGCAAATCACAACTTCGCCCAGTAAGCAACGCCGCCACACAACCGCTTCCAACGTGTCCTCGATGTCAACGGACATTCCGGGCTCGAATCGGACTTGTTGGACATCTTCGGATTAACTGCGTCTCTCGAACGGCACCAACCATCGTCCCCCCGCCTGCCTCTTCTCCTCCTCTCCGCCGCCAACTAACCCTGACAATTCTTCTGACTTACCACTTCCATCATCCTTTTCCTCCTCCTCCTCCTCCTCCTCGCCCACTGCTCCAACGGGGGCCGCTCAGGCAACTGTCCCGCGCACAACAACCGACACTACCACCACCTCCCCCGACTCCAGGGATGAGGATCAGGACTACACCTGCCCTCACTGCGACCGTATCTTCACCTCACACATCGGCCTGGTGGGTCACTTGCGAATCCATCGCACAGAGACTGGCGAACCAGTGCCTGGAGCACCCACCTATACCCATCAAGCTCGTCTCAACTGCCCACACTGCCCTCGCACTTTCAGGCATCGCATGGGCCTATTCGGCCACATGCGCATCCACGACGACCTGCGGTAGACAACCCCCGGTTACACCACACATTCACACACTCCCTACCTCCTCCACCACCACCATCACCCCACCAGAAATCAACACTCACACACCTCATGCACCCAACTGCCCCCTCCCACGCAAGTGGGAAGTCCGCATCTCGACTCGGTCCCCATGCGGCTTCGGCTGCACGGGTGACTTGAGCCCGAGACTATCCCGACACGTCAAGCGTCGTGGATAGGAAGGTTGCTGATTGACGCCCGCTCTCGGTTTACGCAGTTCGTCGCGTTGTGTGTATGTGTGTGTGTGTTGTGTGGAGTGGCGGACTGGTGGGCCGGGAACGGGCTGAAACATCACCTTCCACGGCACTCTCACGCAAGTGAGAGACACGCCGTTCAACCCGCGTTGTGTGAAATCCTGGTATTGTGTGCATGGGGGGCCAGGTCGTGCCGTGGCGCGCGCAGTCATGGTCATTCGACCATGACAGCCACCGCGCCCATTCCCCACTCCAGTCTGCTGAATGGCTCGGACAGCTGCTGGGGTGTGGGAGTGGGAAGGGAGGGTGAGGTCGACGACTCAGCGCACTTTCTCCTCACTATAAACAATCTGACGCGCTTGAAGCTATCACGGTGCGCTAAAAGCCGTGGCTTGGAAGGTTGCCAACTGACGGGGTAACTTGGACCTCCTCCTTGACCGGAGGCGGTCTGAGAGTCAGGCTTCAATGGCTCCTTTTTAATGTGGCCTTTATGGCACTCCCATCACAATGTGGGATCTGAGCCAGGCGTTGGCGGCACGCCCAGGTGCGGCTTCGGCCGTGCCAGCCTACAAATCTCTGTTGTGTTGGTTGAAATCCTGGTTATTTGTTGTGTGGACCAGGGGGTGTGGTGGAACGCCAAGGTGAGGATCCGTCCGAGTCATCCACCTGCGGCCTCTCTCGTCTCCGGTCTTCTTGACTCTGTCTTGACACCGGGCTTGGGCGAGGGAGGAGGAGAGAGTGTAGGTAGATGCTACGCAAGTCTACCGGCACTATAAACCCCTGCGTAAGTCACCGTCCCTGCTCCCATTGCTGCTGTAACTGTGGGGCACACGGTGGACATCATCGAAAACGATGGTCGAACTGTCTAGTCGTCGCCATCTTGCCCAACCAAGCCTCATGTTTAAATGGCCTGGCATTTCAACCCTGGTCCTTTGATCGTTGAGTCCCTTTTAAGCTCACAATTCCACTAGTGAGACACAGGCTAGCTGCCCTATCCGGTGTGATCAGACAAATGAACTGTTGTTGGAAAGACGTTAAACGGGCAGGTTACAGCACAACCTCTCCTCGACATTCTCCTAGTCTACGTTACTTTTCAGTAGTTGGAGGAACGTACTGACACAAAATTGCCTTCTTTTAAGCAAAGAGACACGGCATGCGGTGATGCGGAAGACACTAATAATTAGTGCGTCACTCCTGATCAGTGATTTTTCTTTCAAAACTGACGAAACGTTACTAGAAAGCTAAACACATTGTTTTCTGTCTGACTCGGAAACGTAGTCCTGCTCGGTCAACAAATTGTTGCTTTCGTACTATTATAGATTGCAATAGAGGGTCAAAATTTACCACTTCCGTACAATTACTGAATTCGGTAAGTGTAGTACTGCTTGCGGATACTTTCAGTTGGAGGCGCTTCGCGGAATGCTGCGATCACGTTGCGCAATTACGCTAGGGTTCGGGTTTTACGGTTAGCGTCTAAGGTTTAGGGCTAGGGATTGGGGCTAGGCCAAGGGTTAATGTCAAAGGTCAGGGTCAAGGATTGGGCTTGGGTTCAGGGTTCGGGTTGGGGTCAAGGGTTGAGGTTAGGGTTTAGTGCTAATGTTTTTTAGGGAATTGCTCGGCACCCACTTCATACAACTTCCATCTACGGTTTACGTCTGATTGGCCAAATTCTTGTTCAATGACCATGACGGGCCAAACACACTTGTTCTTCGTGGAATTCGTTATATTGGTTACCTGCGACGAATTTTTGTATTACGCGGTGCTCACGCTGAGATTTAGCACCCATTAAAACAAACTAGCATATTTACCGTTAGTATCTGCGTTTTTCCCGTAGTATTCGCACATTCTTCGCTGTTTCCCCGCAGCCCCACCCATGTAGCCCCTTTTACCACGGTTCCCGCTCTGGATGCGCCTGGGTTTCCCGATTTCCCAGCAGGATGGCGTTTCTGATCTTTGTCTTGGATTCAGAAGGAAGCAAACATGCTTTCAGAGGGCTCGCGTTAGCAACAGGGTAGAAAACAGCAAGTCCTCGGTACAGGTAAATAGGCAGAAGACGATTGCACTGCGCAGATGTGCGATGGAAATGGAATATGCACCCCGCACGGGCCTGGTGCTAAATTTTAGGGGGTACCTATTCCCGTGTCCTAAATGTGATCCCAACCCCAGCCTTACTGCTGATTTTAACCCTAACACTAACCCCTACCCCACCCATCCCTCTGGAATTTAACTCAAAACCATTGGTGGTAGGGGAATGGGCCACGTGTTCTGGTGCCTTACCGTAGCGCGCACCAAGACGTGCGTATCAAGTGGCGTTTTCCTCAAGACCCTCGAGAGCAGGGTTCCTGACTTTCATGCCTTGCGCATGGAATAGTGCTGTCACTCTGGCGATGTAAGGTCCGTCTTGGATGCTGAGAATTGGAGATACTTCTTGAGTTCATTTGCCTTTGAAAGCAATCGCGAAATTGCCGTCTGTGGTGCGGGTGATCGCAAAGTGAGCAGTGAGACCTCGTTTCATTTACGGTTCTTGGGAAATATCTTCCGGTTGGTTAAACGTCCTCACCTCCACAAGTCTCAGATCGCTCCATAGTAGTTGAACGATTGTCTTTATCCTAATGGACTACTCCAGGAAGCAATAAAGGAACTGAGAAGTTACGTGAAGTCATTTGAAGCACACAGCTTGGGCCGTCCCATTTAGCTTCGCGGTTCCAGGATGACGATAGACAAAGATCGGAAATGGCCGCCACAATTTCTCCTTCTTTATCGGTTAACCTTGCGCTGCTTTCACGAGCACTTAGAAAGCCTCCGGTACCAAGAAATCGACGAACGTTTCATTTAGCTAGATATTACTTACTTTGGGTAAAGAGCATGATTTAACTTTAAGACTATCGAGTTTCATGACATTGCGTTGACGAGTATCGTGACTTACTTAGAATATTTCAAAGACAAACATGTCCTTGAATGATCTACTTTCAGCTAAGATTCAAAAAAGAAGACTTTGTAGCATTTCTTTCTTCAGATTGTTATATTTTAATCAGAATCGATGCCGTACAATAGCAAACAGCAGAGCTGAGTACGCTTCAGCTGATGGCGACATAGATGCACTGGCGTCTAAAGTTAAGCATCCATAACCGCAGAATGTGAGATCTTGTTGTCTGAATTAAAGTAGGATCATAACGCCTGGGACCAGTCAAACTTCATTCTTTATTTCATTAATAGCAATGCTTGAAGGACTTATTGAACCGATAAATGCTTGCTCAAGCGGCATTGAATCTGCACGTTTCTTGATGGTACTTTTGCCATATACAGCGTGATTCGGGCCTATTATACGATTTTGCGAACGCCAAATGACATAATCATAGATAAGCATGTGATTTCCTCTAGATGGATGATATGCAGCGTGTACTCGGAAAACGCTAAAAACAGGTGAAACAGCAGTCAGAGAATTTAAATATTCAAAAACCCAAGGGTCAACTTTCTTTAAGCATTCAAGCTGAGGAAGAAGTAACTTTCAAAAACAGAAGCGTAAGAAAGGGTGCGTTCGTGTATACGCTCTGTAAACTATGTTTGAATCCGTGAATACCTCGAAAACAACAGACAGTCACGCTTCTTTGATAGTCATTTTTAGCGAGTGTAATTTTTCCAGGAGGGTGCGAACTCGAAAGCCAGTACCTTGTATTGCAATCCAACTTCAGTAATCCTTCCTACTCAATGCGTATTTTAAAATCCCGATTAATGCCTAGTGAAATAGGTAACCCGATCTTCCATTTTTTTAAGGACTTCAACCAATGACCGCCACCTTTAGCCGTCACGATAAACGAATAAAAAACGCAATAGAAGCAGTGGCAGGTTAACCAGCATTGTTTTTCCGGTCGGAAAGTAGCCGATAATTTGTCCTCCATTTCGGTTACGTTTATTTTAAAGTACGTTGAACTGTGAAGTTGACCACCGGAAGCATCCTCTCCTCCTCTGAGCATATTTTCCTGTTTTAGTGGATTTGTCGTAGCTCCCTGGGAGAAATAGCCCTGCAAAAACAGCCGAAGCAAGTGATTAATTGAATGCCAGATGGGTACGCAAATTCTCATTGCTAGAGCGGTTACTCTGTAACCGGTCGACGCCTGCCGGCATGCTCTACTTCCGTGACCATGTGTTTTATTGTTTACTGAGACACGCCGGTCTAAGTATTTTTTTAATTATACCTATAAGCACCAGAGGATGGAGTGCTGAAAGCTGCAAAAATTCAAAAGTTTCTCTGGAAATGAGATTCCTGTCTATTATAGGGAAGGAAAAGAGCAGTTTCGCAAGCTCTCTGAACGTGTCTGGCCCGAAAATGGGAGCCAATTGCCATCCGACGGCGAGGTAATTATGCAAGGGGCCGGCCTTCCTGGATGATTATCTAAAGTGAGGAACTTCCCCATAAACATCTCAGTAAGTACAAGAAAAAATGTAGGCCCCGGGAGGCGTTTGGGAGGGAGTAGACGAAATTGTTGGAACAATGACTTTATTATCCTGGCGTTTCGAACTCATATTCGAACCCATCATCGGAAGCAGCAACAGATACAGCAAACTCATGCACAAGGAGGTGCAGTACTAACAGTGTTCGTGTACAGTTATTTCTAACGAGCTGACATGTAATCAATAGGGTTTTCAAAGGCTTTGCCTATTATCCTTACCAAATAAACTCAAACTGGACTAAATCATGAAATGTCAACCGACATTCTCAACTGCTTTCTCGTTTCGAAAATATTACTTACGTAGGGTTGTAAAACTAATCAATGCGTCTTCGTTTCAAAAATGTTAATTAAGTAGAGTTGTTAACCTAATCATCATGCAGCATAATTCTGTAATAATTCAGTTACCTCAGGATGCCGCCTTTCGAATGATTTTCTGTCCGGCTGCATACAAATCTACACTCTTTAAAAAACGACTACTTATGTAGCATGCATTTTTCTCGTTGTATTTCGATTACCTTAAATATCAAATTATATCACATGGAAAACATAGATAAAAATATTCATTCTTCTGTTCATTCATTAGACAATTGCATCTTCTTCCAATTTAATACTGGAAGGAAGGGTATGATTTGGATTACAAAAAGGTGGCGAACTCAAAACTTGACTCGACGTAGTCCGTCAAGACCTGGAGGTGGTTCTTGGACCTTCGGTATTCGGTTCCCGTCGTTGGCGAAGAGAATGGGTTGAGCTATCCAGATGTGCTGCTGCGGATCGTCACGCGTGGAGAGGTACAGTTCGGGACATCGTCGAGGCCGGCTAGATCATTCATGATCGTAGCCGTACCAAGTACATGTACAAGCAAGTACAGTAGTCAGCCTTTGAAGCATCATGACAGTCCTGTGTGTTTTTTGAACATATGTCCTTAATTATTGGTAAATCCACCCCCTGCAGCCTTCCTGTGACGAGGACGGAGACCTGATTTGAGCTGATAGTAAGACTTTGACAGGAATTTGTCCAGGAACACTGATCAGAAGGAAAACAATACTAGATCAAACCGCCAGAATCGATAGGTTGATTGGAAATTAATAATGGTGGAAGACTTTCACTAATCGGATTTACCGTCTACTTCGGACATTACATTTAGTTATGATTGCCTTCGTGTATTTTACAAAATTTACGCAGAACCATGCCTTAACAAGGCATTGCCTAAATTTTAGAGACTATGACAGCAATTTTCAGCACAGGCTTAATTTCGCCGTTCTGTAGAATTTCATGATTGCGGCCTTTGGTCGAGGCGAAAGTGTGCGAAATTTCACAGAATTCGAAGCAAGTATATAAACCCCGCAAGATATGACAGTGTATTTTGTTTTCATGATGGGTTTTCTAACAAATGGTTACTAATACTGCCTTAAAATTTGAGAAAACTACCTCCGGAAGGCCTTCCACTCTTTTGATGATGCAAATATAGCTCGAAAGCCTAACCCTTATCTAAGGTTAATATCATTATTCTATCATTTACTTGCTCATAACTCCTCCAAGTATTAACTTTTATTAGTACTGGAACATAGACTCATACATTTCCCCATTTTCGCGCCTTTAGTAAACGGGCGGTCAGTACCGTTGATGTGATTATTATCTTTAAGTAGCTTTTCTTCTTGATAGTTCAAATTTAAAATTGGAAAAGACGACACGGTCGTCTGTAATTCTTGTGCATCGGTTGAGAAGAACTATATGCTGTGTATATAATCCATGGAAATTGCACCAAGCACATATTATACACTTGAAACGCTTCCTCGGCATGTTGATTTTCTTCGGTTGCATTTTGTACACTCGTTTATCGCACCTAGGGAAATGGTGTTTGTCCTTATCGCCAGCTATGTTTATGACGAAAACCCCCTTATGAGTTTCATAATCTTAGTTTTTCGTAAATTTTGACGAGAACTTTTATCATGTCAACTCAAAAAAATCTTTGAAATTAGTTTAATTTTTACGCTTGAAGGCTGAAAGCTTTAAAGTTCGTTTGCCCCCATTGCCTATTAAAAAAACTTGAGGAACAAATGTCCTAACGAGTAAACTTCTCAGACTTTAAGATCTCTCTCTCAAGTGACGAACTTCAATCCTGCGGTGAATTTATAATTGTGCATTCAACACTCCAGGATACGTAGTAAAAAAACCTTGAGAAGCCTGGCAACGATGCAAACGGTTCATGGGCAGGACGAAACGTCCGCAACGATTAGATATGTGAGTCCGTGTTTTTGTTACTGCGACACGTTTCTGACTACGCTTAAGAAAATGATTGAATTCGCGTTTAAAATGGAGGTTAGGCTTAAGGTGAAGGTTGGAGTTAGGTCAAAAGTTAGGGCTAGACAAAGGCTAAGTGTTGGAAATGGGCTTAAGTTTGAGGTTAGGGTTAATTTTCCTACCTCATACCGTCTTACCCAATTCGGCCTTCTTTAACCAATAACCTTTGTTTTCCACCCATCCACGTGCCCTAATTGGTATCTTTTAACTTGCGCAATCTGTTCCGGAACCTCGTTAGAGTATTAAAACAAACAAAAATTTATTAATGCCTTCTGCAAATTCAGTTAATTACCATGTTCACTCGCTCCAGTGTTAACACTAATATTAGCATCCTCTCGAGCTACAGGAGTTTCTGGGCTCTCTTTTTCACAGCAGGTTCGCATATTCAGTCCTCGACGAAACATTTTCCCGTATATAAAGACCACCGCACCATCTGCTTCCCAACCTACACTTACCACCATTTTACACAACAAGAGGAATGGAGCACGACTCGAATCCCACGGTGTAGGTGCGCCATAGAAACCACATTAAGAAGAAGCCATTGTGGCTTGATTCTCGGTCCACCAGGCCGCCGCTCCACACAAACACACACTGGACTGACTGCGAGGTCTAAGTTATCCCATCAGTTGGCAACCATCCAAGCCAGGGCACCTGGCTCAACATAGTAGTCTCAGGTTTGGATCACACATGCGGCAGATGAGCTACATGGAGAGGGAGCCGAGGAGCACACTTCCCACTTGCGTGAGATGTGCCAATTACATGCCTGCGTTGTGTGTTATTGGGTGTGATCGTGTGTGCTGTAGGTACTGATGAGGGCAGATGTGGTAGTATGGTACAGCCGACGGTGTTCTACCCCAGGTTTTTGTGGAAGCTAATGTGGCCTAATAAGCTCATCGATGGTTAAATGTGCAAAGGCAATGCGGGAAATTGAGATGATGTCGTCTGGTGTATGTCGATGCCCCAGACACTAGTTCGCGAAGGCTTCCGACGTTGGTCCACCGGTTGCAGTGCTATGCATTCGCAAGTGGTCGGCCAGGCCGATGCGTCGGGCGAATGATCGATCCCACTGACGACAGGCTAGGACCGAGTTCATATCGCTGCAGATGGGGGCAGTAATGGTGAGGTTTTGGTCGGAGGCATGAATGGGGTCTGTAGTGGTCGTCGTCATCGTCGCGGAGCTTGTGGCAGGAATGGTGGAGATGGTTGTGCTCGACGGCGGCAGGGTACGGAGATGCTGAGCATTGGTGCTGAGAGTGGTCGTCGGAGTAGACGTCATGAGTTCGGAACAGGGGCGGTCGGAGAGACAGTAGTTGGGGTTTTCGGGGTGGTACTTCGAGTCTGTAGATGCCCAACGGGGCCGGTCTGCGCGCGGCATGTTCGTCGACAGCGCGGACATGTTGGAAGGAGTTGGATCTTGGCGTTGTAGATCCAAAGTGTCTGAGACTTGCGAGCTTCCCTTTCAGCCTTGCTGACGGCGATTCCGTTGGCCTCATAGATGTTTTCTGCAGTTCGCTCTTCATTAGAGAGGTCGGTTCTGTGCGAGATCTTCCCAAGTCTTGGGGTTTATCTGCAGTCGCTTCAAGGGATCCTTCCAGGCATTCTTTTGGCGACGGACTTGATCTCTTGGACGGTGAGCAGCCCCGACGACATTTCCATAGAAGAGTTGCTTTGGCAGGCGTCAACTGTTCATCCTCACAAGGTGGCGCTCCAGCGTAGTTGCAGTTGGCTCAGCTTGGCATGGATGCTAATAATTCCTGTCCGTTCCAGAACTTCTATGACCAGAATTCTGTCCCGCCACCTCAGCCTCTGTATCCAGTGGAAACAACTGAGGTGGAAGTGATTGAATTTCCGCGCTTGCTCCTCGTAGGCCCTCTGGATCTCCGCGCCAAACAGCAAAGTCAAGATGACCACTCTGTACAATAGCGCAAGCACACAAAATGGACGTACATTGAGACGCAGCATGATTTCCTGCTCATAGAGTTTGGAAGCTTAAAGAGGCTAAATTTATTTTTAAAAAAGCATTTGTCATACCTGTTTTCAAATAATTCTGGAAGACCAGATTTTGGGGGATAATGATCCGGGGTTTTAGGGCTTGTAACCCTCTGTCACAAGACCGGTATTAGCACACCATTTGTGAATCTAACAGGGATCCTCAACACCATGAAAATTAGGGGACTTTGAAAAAGCCTGATGAAATTTGTCTCTACGGACCGATTCATGCAGGAGGTCAGGCAAATCCACGACAAGAGTATGGCGTGCGTTGCAGTGAAAAATACTGTGAGGTGGTGCGTTGCTTACTCGCATCCATTTTCCCTAATCTCGTATTATTTGTCATGCCCCTGAACGTCTACTTTTTGGGAGTGGCTTTTAAGTCAATACCGGCCGCCGAATCGAAGGACAGCTACCCAGTACCTAGCCAATACATCCAGAAAAGAAACTACCAAGACTCACTGCTCACGACTTCTCACCCACGGGGGACTGAACAGCACAGGCAAAGCGGACAGGCGGCGCAACTTGAGCCACTTTACCGTCTGTTTTTTTTTAACAGTTCGATTGAGCAACTGCTGGTAACTAAGGAATGCAACAAACGCATGGTATGCGTGAGCGCAACTCGCGCTCCTTGAGAATAACATCTCAAGGAAGAGTAGGGCGGAGAATGAGACTCTTCCTCGGATATCCAAAGTCGGTTAGGCTTTTGGCAGGCTGCAGTGCCCAGACATCACCCTGAACGCGAAGCTGAGAATATACAGAGCTGTTGTCCTGGCTGTGCTGAGGACTGCGATCTGAGCAGAGTAGCGAATGAGACATAATGCTTGAACCACCTTCAAAGTCGAGATGAAGGAAAAGGATCTAGGACCCTCCGGTCTTTAAGACACCTAACAAGTTGAGTTTTGTGTTGTGTGACCGAGTCCTGGGAGGAGTTGTCAAACGTCTGACGAAATGACTATTCTACCGTGATATCGCTAGGAGTGCTCGCATGCAAGGCAGAAAGAGACGACGTTAGAAACCTTTGGACCTTATTTTCAAGGCAAGCAAGCAGAATAAGCAAGCTGTCATACGCTGAAAAAGGGACTCGAGCATCTCACTTTGAAGCCAGCAGATCAGTAGAGTTCGGGGAGGTGGGACTGGAATGCGGCGAAAATTGTCGCAACACTTTGCTTCAAAGTTTCCGCATTATCAGCTGACATTCAGCGTCCCGACGGAACTCGTCGAAACATTCGGATACAAGACGGTGTCAACACGCTCAGCCCGCTCTTTTTATCACAAAACGCTGCCACCACACATGGAGGTGGTAGTCGTGAGGAAGGAGACACGATCCCGGGAACGAGATCTTTATTTGCCTGACGTTTCGCATTTACGATCGAACCCATCCTCAGAAACAATAGCAGGCACCCGCATCTGCTACTGTCAGTGTGTATTTATCCCTTCCCTGGATCCTGTGGAACAGGTTCTATTGGTCGCACGAGTCGGCGTCAATCCAAAAGGATACAAGAACACCTCCCCGCATAGCTAGAAAAAGGCGAAATTAGGAGCATAACCAGTCATTCTCGCGCTTATGGATTTCGGGCATCATATCGGCCTCAGCGAAGCTTTTCGTGTAATTCACAAGGTCCAGTCGAGTCACCATAATCCACTGAGCCGGTGTATGTTAGCAACAACAGAAACTGCCGCTATCGGGTCACGAAAGCCGGTCTTGTGCGCGCAGGCGAACCTAGTTCAGGACGTGGTCAAAGACCAACTAACTGTATCTGCTCAGCTGATAGCGTCAAGAAAGAGCTTAAGATCATCGAAAGTCTTTTTCGCCAGAACGGGTATCCTAATCAATTCATTGCTAAGAACATGGCCGAAAGACCACAAAAGCCCGCAATACTGACAGCAGGAAAGAAAAGGCTCCGCGTCAGGGTCCCATTTCAAAGTGTTGCACCAAGTGAACTTTTAAGAAGGCGCCTAACTCAAGCTGTATCACAGACCTTTCCAGCAGTTGACACCCGTGTACTGTTCTTCACCAGTCCCGCCCTATACTGAGAGGGCAAGGACAAACTACCAGATCAGAGCACCTCTATGTGTATTTACTCCTTCACCTGCTCCTGTGGGGCAGAATATGTTGGTCACACGAGCCGGCGTTTATCCAAAAGAATAAAAGAATATCTTCCAGCATGGTTAGAAAAAGGGTCAAATAAAGAGCATCAACAGCTCCATCCTCGCGCACATGGTAGACACAGATCACCGTGTAGACGCCAGAGAGGCCTTCAGAGGGATTTACAAGGTCCCATCAAGCTATCCAAAGCTACTTGGGCAGCGCTTGTTGACTACGGCAGAGGCGGCTGCAATCAGGCTATGCAGACCGGTCCCATGCGCACAGAATAATTTCCTACGGGTTCCACAATTGCCATGGCTCAAAGCCACCAAGACAGCCACCCGCATGTAATTACGTTCGACGGAAACCACTTTCTCCCTGACGCTGTCTGGAATTGTGGTGTTTCACTCTCCCCCTCCCCTCTTTTCCCCAAACCCGAGCTGCAGCTTAATTATCTACTTGCCCGTATCTTTTAATTCGTTAACTCAATAGCCAGATAAATGTACAGGCCAGAAGAGAATTCATCGAAAGCTCTCCAAATATCCTTTTGTATGCAAATCTCCGCGCCCTTTCGCTCTAACCCCCACTCTTAGCACCCCTTTCCGCATATGTTCACACCCGGCTTATGTTTTAAGACGAACTTCAGTCGATAACTCTAATCACTGACAGGTTTTCCTTCACCCCTGATGAGAATTTATAGAATGCAAACGTATGCTAGCCAAATAATCTTCTGAATTCTACCGCAAGAATTTCTACAAATCTGAAACAATGAAGATGTTTTCGCTTGTTTCGGATGGCCGTCATACCTACATCTACCTTCTGCACTGTTTAGTGGTCCCCTCAAGGCTGACTCTTGTTCAGCAGATCTAGAGGATGTCTTCGTGTACATATAGGAGATAGCAATTCCAACATCCTTAACGCCAGTCACCCTGCGACTGCCATCAGAGCGTGCCAGTCGCTGCGATACAACCCACCAGCTGCATTGTCGACGTCTAAAGTGAGTGTTCGAGCAGAATTTGTCCAGATCTCCTTGTTGGAAGTGTTTGCAGGCGTTCTCGAATCAGATAACTCAAATCCCTTTCCTATTACTTCCCGCCATTGGTACCACTCTTATTCGCTGACTACTCACGATCACCCAGAAGCTGAATATAATTTACTCTAGGCATATTTCCTAGCTCTGGCGGTTCGTTGTGGGATAAGCAGTTTTCGAGAAGTGACACATTAAGCGCAGCTAACAGGTAGAGGATTTGGAAAGATATGGTTATAGGCAGAATGGCATTACCGACAAGGACAAGGGAAACTGGAATGGCCATTACTGGCTTACTAACCGAAGTCTGGAACACCCGAGGCTCGAACTCGCGACCTGCTAGTTAGAAGTCCACGCCTCTAACCACTGGGCCACGAGCTCGTTTCCCTGTAGGTTTTGATCGGGAATATACAATGGTAGGGGGCGCTCACCGATCGTTCTTGCGGAAATCACTCGTTCCGATATGGTTATGTAGCCCCACCTGATGGATACAATGCTGTTGAGGTTGTGGTTAGGGGTCGGTGTTAGGGGTTAGAGCTAGGGGCTAGGGTTAGGAATTAGGACAACTATTTCTCAACCACTCAAAATACCACCACGCATCCCCAATAGCTTTTCTTTTGCATACAACTATTTGACCTCGTCGTCCTTGCGTTCCCCGGCCCCACTTGTGAAAAGCACTATTACCTCAAGTCCCGTATCACAGGTGGCGGGGGGTTTGTTTACCTGAGGTGCAGCTACGTAACCACATCTAACCAAGGATTTATTCAGGTAGCTTACACCAACCACACTAAAGGTGATCCGCTAGGTTGTGCCAATTTGGCTCAACCTGTTGGCATTTGTTGACATTTGAAGTACTAGCACAGAATTTCAGTACAGTCCAAAGGTGCGTTGCATTTTGAACTGGGCAATCGACTGATAGTAAAACTTTTGCCGATCAAAGTTTATGCAACTTCAATCCAGTCTTAAGTGGAGACGCGAAGTACGAAATCGCTCATGCAATAGAGGCCTCCGACGTTGAGAAGTCGACAATAAGCCCAGAGGTGTTAAATGTTTGGGCTGTAAGCACGGTTTGATTGACATAAAGTCCCCATTACGAATTTGAAAGTGTCCACTTAGAGCCGTAATTTTGTAATCTTATGGACGTGGGCTTAATTTCAATAATTATTGATTCGTCCGTATTCTGAGAAACATGCTATCGAGGAGGACCTCATGATTTTTATGAAGCCTCTACACTTGCCTCTGTAGGCTTAAAACACTGCCCACAAAAGCTACTACTCAAATCCTCATGAAATATTTGTCAGTTAACGGGAATAGTGAAATATTTTTCATAAGCAATGACTAACTACTGATATCTACTGGCATTTCCGTTGATTTTCGCGGTATTTCAAGGAACACAAGTTTGCTATAGTTCGAATTTGTAGACTGCACATTTTTCGTTACATGCACACAACCTTCGAAAATTCGACAAAAAAGGGTTAAATTTGGGTTCAAGGGCAAGCCATACTTGGTTAACCAAACACCGACTGCGTAGGGGCTGCGCATATCGTTGGATCACTGTTTGGTAATGGCTGGGGCGGATTGGTGCCTTTGCGCTGCATTCCGGGCGGTTCCGGTTTCTCGTGTGTGGTACACTGCCTCCGGGGTGTAGGGGCGTCCAGTTGTGGGTCCACTTGAGGATCGTAGTAGGTCGCTTACTCGCTTGCGGGTGTTGACTACGCCTAGCGTCCATTAACTGACACCTGACTCTCACTCGAAGCTAGGCTGTGCCTAGCGGCCACACCCCATTAGCCTCATCGACCGGCGGGCTAAACTAGATTGAGAATACCCGGCGTTGTGTGTGTCCCCACACACGGTAAGTCTGCTCCCCTCCGCATCCCTTCTCCTCCCCCACCCCTTTCCCATTTTGACTACTCCCACCCGCACCACTCTTCCCATCTCCCCTCCCCCTTTTGCCCCCGCCTTCCCTCCCCTCCACCCACTCTACTGTCTTCCCCCACGGTCGAAAAGTCCTACGGTGAGGTCGACATGGAATCACGTAAGCGAACCAGGCCAATCGAGTCGTACTCTCACCAAACCAACTCGTGATCCATAGCCGTCTGGGACGACTAAACAGACCTATTTAGGGACAGCACTGCCTACCCCTCGCGCGGGAGGTGACTGAAAAAAGTACCCTGATCGAATGCAGGGTCCACAATATCTGCGCGCTGATCGTGGCTCTCAGACTGCAATACATGCGGTCGAAACAACGAAATAAGATACAACAACCTCGCTCTTTCCTCTCCTCCGCGCCGCTCCACAGGCTGCTAGGGTGAGTCTGCTCACTCTGACAGCCTGGAATGATCGTTCCCTTGTAGACAATCCCAGCAGCAACCGACCGGAGCGGAGGACAGCGCTTGTCGCTCGTGAGCTGGCGCGCTACGAGGTGGACATCGCCGCACTCAGCGAGACCTCCTTCTCCAAACAAGGCCAACTGGTGGTGGTGGTGGTGGTGGTGGTGGGTGTCGGTTACACCTTCTTCTACAGCGGTCGCCCCCAAGGCAGAGCGACGAGACGCGGGTGTCGCCTTCTCCATCCGGAAGGACATCGTGGGACGACTGGCCTATCTGCGCACGGCATCAGCGACCGACTGATGAGCCTCCGCCTGCCTCTCCAGGTAGGCGAATTCATCCCCATCTTCAGCGTCTACGCTCCTCCGATGACCAACCCTGACGCGACAAGGAAAAAATTCTGTGAGCATCTGCACGTCCTTCTGACATCTGTTCCGAAAGTGAATAAGTTGGTTGTCCTTTGCGGCTACAATGCCCGCGTCAGGACAGACCGCGCTGCCCGGAGGGGAGGGCTTGGTCCTCACGGAATCGCCGACTGCAACGACAATGGCCTCCTTCTCCTGCGGAACTGAGTTGACCATCGCCTTCTGCTGATCACCCCGCCCTTTCGCCTGTCGATGCGGAAGAAGGTCGCCTGGATGTACCTCTGATCGTGGCGCTAGCTGCTGTTGGACTATGTTCTCGTCCGGCGCACGATCGACAGGGCGTGTCGTCGACCAAAACTATCTGCGATGCCGATGGCTAGACGGATCATCGCCTCGTCATCTCCAATATGAGGCTCCGCCTACAACCCTGCGAGAGGCCGCAAGGAAAGCGACCACCAGGTAAGCAAATGCTGCTGAAGGATTTCAGCTCAACTATTCATATCAAACTCTGGACCGTGCCTGAAAAGGTCTGTTTCGAAAGATTTGTTCCAAGTTCGCGCATTAGTTTCCTCGGAAATTAAACAAGGCATTTGTCGTTTATGTCTGCCTACCGTTTACATCTCAGCAATCAGTTGGCTCAGCACCTGGATGACCCGCAAACTCCAGATGAAAATGCCACCGTAGAGACTCGGTGATGCCAACTGCGAGAAGCCGTCCATGCGACCGCCCTGGGTGATCTCGGCTGTGCTGGTCGTCAACACTAGGATTGGTTCGATTAAACCACGCAGCCATCGGCAACCTGTTCGTCGAACTCAACAGGCTTCACAGATCCCACTTCGGCTGTCCAACCGATGCAAACAAAGTGGCCTTCTACCATTGCCGCCGCCTTGCGTAACAACGCTCGCGAGAAATGCGGGGAACCTCGATGGCCCGTAAGGCCGAGGGATCCAGAGGTGCGCCGACCGCAACGGAACAAAGAACTTCTTCGCTGAGACCGGAGCGATCTGCGTCTCCCTAACGAAGGGAGCTGCACCGCATCTCAAGTCCGATGGGTCAGCGCTTTTGACGGAGAAGTCTCAGATTCTGAAGCGCTGGGCCGAGCATTTCAGATGCGTCCTCAACAACCCCTCCAAAATCACCTACGCCGCCATCGATCGGCTCCGCCAAGTGTAAATTAACGTCGACCTGGACCTCCCGCACTCCCTTCTGAAAACCATCCGCATCGTGCAGCGACTCTCCAGCCGGAAAGCTCCCGGCTCCGATTCGATTCCGGCTGAAATCTAAAAACACAGTGGCCATCGTCTAATGCATTACACCACAGCGCTCTTTCAGTAGATGTGGCGCGCGGACAAATGCCTCAGGGCTTAAATGATACGACAAATCAGGTGCGACAGGATTTGTGTAGATAAATTATTTCCCGAAAAAATAAATCTATTGTTCTTATAGAACTTGCATTTGTCAACTTATGTGATTCTGTGCTCTGAAATTCAATAATAACGACAGCAAACAATCTTTTGTCATTGTACAATCATAATTTACATGTACAAGCACATAGGCCACAATTAGTCGCGAGACAGCCTCCAATTTTGTGGTCATTTTAACCTTTGCGCATAATGTGTGACACTTGCTGTGCTGTTTAGTTTCTGTTGATACGTAATTTAGGAGTGGAATGGCAAATAACTAAAAGAGTGATAAATGTTCTAGTACGTAAATGGCGACGTTGTAATTTTCATATAATGGTGGAACGGAGCTTAAAAGAAGAAAAATGCGACGTGGTCGTGGCCTGCAGCTCAAGAATGTTGAGCATTCTTTTCGCGAGCACATAAGCCGAATAAGTGTCCTAATTTTGCCCTTGATTTTATTTTCAAAAAAGCTGGGTTTGTGTGAACATCCATCAGCAAAATATCCCAGCAAACAACGATCCAATAGATAACATATTAGGTACTTTTTAGTTAATTTAGAACATACTCATCACAGGATACTGATTTTCTCCAACAATTGGGCTTTACGAATGGGTGTCACTTTAAATATCACCCGGACTGCCATCTGCATTAAAAACCGTTAAGGATTCCAGAACTTAAATAAAAGTATTAAAGAACCGAATTACCTTTTACACAAACTGCAAAGCCTATCATTTTTGTCATTCAATCAAAAATACTGAAAATACAGTAGGTGGGCTAACTCGTGAAATATCGACCAGAATTCCGAAATGCGTTTCCGTTTCGAAAAGATTAATTAAATAGGGTTGCAAAATTAATCATCATGATGCATGATTCTATAATACTTCAGTCACCTCGGGATGTCTACTTTCGAACGAACTTTGTTTCTGCCGCATACCAAAACTACACTCTGCAAGAAGTGAATACTTAAGTAACATGCCTTTTTCTCAATGGTTTTCGATGCCCTTAAACATTCAATCATATTTCGTGGGAAACATGCATTAAAATACATTATTTTACTCGTTTGGTAAAAAACTATGTCCTCTTCCAAATTCCTACCTGAATAAACGGTATAATTCAGTTTTATGAGACTTTTTAATACCGTGAAATGCCCGTTCATAAGACGCCGTGTCTCTGCATTTACCAATGTAGCTTGTAAAGCTAACAATATGGCTCTAATCCACTGCCAAATTGTATGAACTCCATATGGTGCCCTCTTAATACCGTACAGAAATGAATGGTTTTCCGTACGCGGAAAATATATAGCTTTTAGTTTGGAAACCCTGAAGGAAATTGTAACGGCAGTTCTTGAAAACCGAATTATACACTTCTTTCGAGTATGATGTTGGAAGACGACGTAGGTTTTTACCAAACGAGCAAAAGAATGAATATTTTATGCATGTTTTCCATGACATATAATTGAATGTTTAGGGGCATCGAAAATTAATGAGATAAGTGCATGTTACTTAAGTATTAATTTCTTACAGAGTTTAGTTTTGGTATGCGACAGAAACAAAGTTCGTTCGAAAGCCGACATCTCCAGGTGACTGAATTATTATAGAATTATGCTACATGATGATTAATTTTACAACCATATTTAATTAATCTTTTCGACACGAAAACGCATTTCGGAATTCTGGTTGACATTTCATGAGTTAGCCCACCTACTGTAGGTTTGCTGCCGATAAATCCTCGTCTGACCAGTACATTTATATGGGAACGGGGTAGAAGTAAAAACATGTCAGTCATTAGGGAAATCGATTAAAGTACATTTTAAAGCACAGGAGGAGTGATAGCGGAAGGGTACGGAGAGTTGCCGTTAATTAGTCGACTTTTGACCACGGTATGCGCGGGACCTGTTTTTCAAAACGAACTTTAATCGATTCTCCTAGCCACGTACATGTTTCCCTTGTACCCCGCTCCGTTATAAATGCCCTGGCCTGATGAGAATTTATCGAAAGTAAAGGTATGCTCGTCAACCAGTCTTCTGAATACCGTCATGGAAATTTCCGCAACACAAAAATCTCAAAGTATTCAGCTATATTCTAAGGCTGACAGGAATCTCAGTAGACTCAGCTGTTGCCAGAAGGCGCACGGTAATTTCACGGAAGGGAAACTCTCTTGAGACGCGGAAAATGGCATGCATATGATGACATCTACTAATTGTTTCCCAATTTCACATTCAATGACTGGCCTCTAGACATGTGACCTTAGGAAAACTTTTATTTTCGTAGCGTCTCTATCTATGGTATCAAACCAAATCCTCTTCGTCGTAGTCACTCGCATCTTGCACAATGCCGAAACGGAAAACTTTCATCGAATTCTCTTGATACCTTTGTGAAACGAATGATTAAGCATCAGACAGTGTAATAGTTGCTGTGTTGCACAGTTCACTAACTCTGAAACGATATTATTTTCGAGAATCTACGTATGCCACGAAAGCTACACATGTCCACCACCTCGTCACCTGATTTCGAAAATCGTCTGGAAGCATTTTTCAGCCGTTCTTCGGCTTGTGTTTTTTATTTACTCAGTCGTTTCCAGGGCCAGGCCTCTCGCACTTCTATTTATTTGACATGAATATCTGCGCTTTCAGGATTTCCGTATTTACTAATAAATTGCTACTTTTAACTGACTTTCAATCCTGTGCTGGCCTTTTGTTACATCCTCGTTTCCGTCATCAGAGCGGGGAGGCAACCGATCCTCTTGGCTATGATTAATGCAGCTTTTTCGCCTTCCCCCGGCCCCCGGCCATAACCGTGCCTAAACCTCCAAATTTGGCCTGCCCATCTGCGGTTGACTAGCTTTGACCTCTCTCAGATTGACCGCTGGTAGGCTGGTGTGACCTTTGTCTAGTTGCAACAAAGTCAGCGGGCCTGTTAGCCCCCGCCTCCTTCGTCGTCCAGCCGTCTGATCGGCCGTCGCTGCTGGTGCGAATTGCTTAAGGTCTCTTTGGCGCGTCGGGGGGCGGGGGGAGACGATGTTCATGCTGGTCACGTGATCACCGGTTGGCTCTTTCCTCTCCGTGGTTGTCAGCGTCAGGAGGCCTCCTGGTGGCCCTGTTCGAACTGGTGTGAGCCTTGGGGACGGCGTCCGCCAGGCTGCATGCGGGTCCATGGCTCGGCTAAGCGCGCCATTCGAGGGCCAACGTTCGAGCACTGGTCTAGACATAGGCAACGGTATAGAGAAGGACCCCACTTAACTGTCAGTAGACTGTGGATCGTGCCATACGTGATTCATGGTAAAGGGAGTTTTATGGGTGGGACAGCAAGCTAGGCAGTAAGCTGATAAAGTGAAAGCAAACACAGAAATTGCCTGGATTTATGCCGAAAGTCTTATCCTACGTTATTGTACGACAACGAAAATGAGAGTAGTAATTAAACAATGAACAAAAAGTAAATTTCACAAAATAACAGATTTCGAGTTAAGGTGTGGGGTCGTGGGAAGTAATCGTTGTTGGCAGTGTCATTTCTGCAACAGCCTGTAAATGTATAAAACCCCATATGACACGATCCACAGTCTACGGTACCTACACGGTATCCTACAGACCACTACTACTTGCACTGTCGCCGGTAGGGGTAGGACATGGGCCCCATGATTTGCCACTTCATAGGTTGCCAGAATGAAACTACTCACTGGCGGTCGGCGCGTCATCGGATTTCCTCAACCTTATGAATTAACCGGTCCCTCTGTGCACTGAGCTTCGGCTGCGCTCCTCAAGTAAAGGGACTGTGCACTACCCAGCCAGAATGAAGCGACCGTACTTTGGAGAAATGGTCGCTTCCATAGAGCTGATCTGAGCGCTTCAATGCGGTCGACGGGTATACGGCATCCTCCAAATCCTGGATAAGCTTGACTGACTGCTCCATGCTATGTGGGGGTATAAGGCCAAGTGCTCAAGGACCTTAATAATACAACCATCGTGCAGATATCCAAACGCCAACAGAGCCAGCAACTCTGCGGTACGCACAGACAATTCAGAAGAAACCTTCATCTGGCGCCTATTCTATCGTCTGAACGCACATCTACAGTAGGGTCCTTTCCAGAAACACGCTGTGAATTCCCGAAACGTCGTTTAACACGGTTACGATTTTTCTGGCCCACCAACGGCAAGAAAAGCGCCAGAAAATGCGAACCAACTTCCACGCCATCTTCTTGGATGCGAAGAAGGCCTTCGACACAGTTAATCGCGATAGGCTCTAGAAAACCAAGCTGAAATTCGGATGTACAGGGCGATTCACGCAAATAATGACAGAGCTACACTGCGGGATGACGGCGTGTGTAACGGAAAACGGGGCAGTCTCTGAAGCCTTCGAGACGATGAGCGGGATGAAGTAGGGCTGCGAACTCGCTCCCAGCCTCTTCCGTTTCGTGTTTTTAGCCACCAGTAATTAACATCGAATAAGACTACGTTGGACAGCTGTTGGACATCCGACGCATGTAGTCAGCTTCCATGACCTAGTTTTCGCAGATGGTTTAACGCTAAACATCACGACGGAAGAAGACATGCATTGGAGTGTGGACCTCATCGCCTCCAGGTTTATCCATCTTCGAGGTGATTTTCGACACGAAGAAGACAGTGCCTATGATTAACCGGCGCCCGCCTCAATGTCAGCGCAACTCGTCTTATACTGGTGGATAACCTTACCTACCCGAGAAGTACAATTTCATTATATATTAAGAGGAGCGACCAAATTTTAGGCCAGATCTCCAAAGCCAGCCTGTTTTTCGGCCGGCTACAGTACTCCATCTGCAACCGTCACGGCATCCTACTCAACGCAAAAACTGAGGATGTGCATGCTCGTTGCCCTGACAGCGCTCTTGGACTTCGTACGAAAGTCAAGCAAGAAAACTCATCTCAGTTGCCTCCGGAATACGATGAGGACTAAGCGACAGAAAGGATCCCCAACACTGGGGACCGGCTCCCTCTGTGCTCACGTCAGGTTGAGGCCGGTACACGATAGTTCGACCGTCGATTTCGACAGTGTCCACCGTGTGCTCCACAGCAGGGGGAGAGCAGGGACGGTGACTTGCGCGTGATTCATAGAAAGAGTGGACTTGCGCTGCATCTACCACATTCTCTCCTCCTCTCCCTCCTGGACCCCTTGTTAGGCCGGTAAAACTGCGGATGAACGGCGATCGCCCACCAAAGCGACAAGTCTGCAGTGATTTCACTTCGAATGATCGCTGGCAAGGCGGACAAAAGCGTCGCTGTAGGGATCCCCTGATGAAATAACGCAAATGTCTGCAAATCAGTCAGGATATCTGGGAGACCCTCGACTAGAATCAACATGCGTGGCGTACTGCGTAATGACTGAAGCAGAAAGCAAAGAGTCCCATCGAATAAGAGAAGTCGAAGCGACGGATCGATGTTGCAACCACTCAAACTCTGGCATTGGATATTCCGGACACGAATTGGTCTCGCTGGATAACGTATCATTCGTTGTATTGCTAAAAAAAACCAGCCGGCCCCTCATTTCACAAAACGTCATCATTAGCGTCACCAGCCAGGATGCTCTTGTCATCAAACCCACCATCCCTTTGACCGGTAATGTGGACTCAGGTCCACCCTACCCCTTTGCGACAACGTCTTCGATTCCCTCACTGGCCTAATTGGTCACTTGTGAATGCATCACGACGAGATTAGCAACCGGGCGTCAGGTGCCGCGATATGCACCAGTGGCGCAAGCCTCACTTACTCATACTGTCCCCGGGAAATTCAGACACCAGATGGTTTTTTGACCGACCTGCCCTTCCTGCCACCATCAACACCAGCTCCGTGGGTAAAGATTACATCCGGCGTGCACTTGAGTCGCGCATCGGCCTGGTAGTTTACATGGAAATCTCCCGCGCTGCGACCGATGACCACGTGCTAGGAGCCCCAACATAAACTTGGCACACGCGACCCATCCGCTCACACTGCTTCAGACCATTCAGTCTTCGCATGAGCCTATTCGGAAATTTTAACATCCAACAAAGTCTCCAGTAGGACGACAAAGTCCTCACCTCATCACAACATCGTCCTGTCTTCACGCATGTCCCTGGACTACGCTTGAACCAACATTACAACGCGCGCAGACGCGACACCTCTCCGCATCACAGCACACATCACCCCTGCAGCATACATGCGATCTACTTTGCCGGCTCCGGTCTGGTGATTGAAAGGCCACATGTCAGAACATGTCCATCACACCCAGGTGGTTAGCAAGTACTTTGGTTTAGTCTGGTACACTAGGTTGGATGAGATTTTGTGTGTGGCACGCGTAGACTGACTGCCCGGTCCAGTCAGACCACTGCGCCCAGCCAAATTCCAAGTCGGGTAAGGTGGGCAAGTCACTGGGCCATAAGAGAGGGAAGAAAGTGAGCTAGACACTGGAAAATCCATCCCAGGACATATCAGCACGCTGCTAACTGTAAGAAGTTTGACGCGCCTGGATTTCCCACGACATGCGGGAGTCTGGAGGGTTGCCAACTGATGCGGTATCTTGGGTCTTCTCAGAAATGGTGGTCAGACTGCTATGGCTCTTTCTTTATGTGACCTTTATGACATTATTACATGTGCCCTGTTTAATTTCCGAGGAAAATGACGCACGAACTTGAAGTAAATCCTTCGGAATAGACTAGTTCAGGCACTGTGCGAAATTTGATATGAATATTTCAACTGAAATCCATCAGCTACTGCGTAATGACGGCGCAAACCACCAACAGGCCAGTAGTACAGAAAGTTGTAATTATTTACCGTACTGATAACACAGGTACTAGCTAAATGCCCGGACACACGTGTTTTGCCGATATTCTGTCGTTGAATGGCACAGCTGCGAGAGCTTCGGCTCATCCCCAGCCTTCCCTGTGTGTTTTCTGGAATATTAACTTCAGTTTCACCTTGCCTTGTTTAATTTACGAGGAAATTAATGCGCGAATTTGGAGTAAATCCTTCGGGGCAGACCATTTCAGGCACGATCCGGAATTTGAGATATGATGTCCAAGCCCTCCGCCCTACTGTGTGGCGGGTGTCATCGGGGCGGGGACCAGATCGTCTGTGGTATGTTTAGGCGGTTGTTTATGTCTGTCAGCCACTGCGCCCACGCCATCTTGATCTTACCTTGCCATCAAAATAAGATCAGTGAGAAAGGAGAAAATGAGGGAGATGTTAGCGCATGTAGGCTGCAAAATTCCATGCACATGTTCTACTACAGTTTATGTTGGTGAAACTAGGAACTCTACTTTTACATGACTTAGAGAGAATACCATAATCAACAGCACAGGTACCAGCCAAAAGCCCAGACCCATGTTTCGCCGATATTCTGTCGCCGAATGGGACAGCTGCGAGGGCCTCGGCTCATCAGTGGGTCCCCAAGCGTCCCCTGTGTGCTTTCTGGTATATACTCCAGTTTCGAAATTTCAGCCTTTTAACTTTGTCAGAAATTAATTGCCAGCTTGGACTAAGTCAGTCTATTTGAGACTGAGCTTACGAATCTCGAATAGGCTGATTCACCCAAAGATAGCTATTAATTCCTGCGGAAACCTAAAGGTTGCAAGTCTGACTTTGCCCGCATGCAAGAACACCTGCTTAAGGTTTGGAAGTTAGGCCCAGGAAATCGCGTGCACCTTGGACACAGAAGCAATATGTCCAAGAAAGCATAGCCAAATGTAACGCGTGCACAGTGGTGGGGGAAACCAACCAAGCATAATTTTTTGTTAGACACTCATAAGAAATTAACTGTTGTTTTAGGCCACTCATATGTTTGGGGACGAGCTGAGAAACCAGTCTCATAAGTTTGCATAGTGAGTCATTGTCATTCTCAAGGAAATCGGTCACAAGGATGTATCATTATCAGTGTCCTTCAGAAAATTGTGGGAAAAGAAACTGGCAAGTTGGTGAACCCGTGCGCTTTCCTAATTACATCTCAAAAGCCTCATTGTCATCGGATTGGTTATGCATCTGCGCTTATAGGCGACGTGGCTGAGAAAATGAAGGCGCAGCCAGCTTCTTATCTCTCCGTCTCCAGGGAAATGTAAAGATGAAATTGTACCCAGACACCGCATTTTTATACCCGCTGTATGAATGCAGAATAGCATTGCCGACAAAGGCAAGGGACCCAGTGATAGCAATTTCTTGCTTATTAGCCGCCATCAGCCAAGCCTACCCAATCCTGAATACCTGATGTTCGGTCCTGCTCCCCTTTTGCTATTATCCCAACGCTATGACCACTGAGTCACGCGCTGGATGTCCAGTCGGTTGCGACTGGGCACTTTAACTATGGCAGGGACCGCTCACCGACTGCGTTACGGAACATACTCGCCCCATTGTGCTTTGGGGCTCGGTCTAGAGTCCGCAGGCAGTCGCGTGATGACCATTATTATATGCAGAATGAGATTGCCGTTAGGGACATGAGGAAGTGGAACGACCATTTCTGGCCGATTATTCGTCATAGGCCAGTCTTATCCAACCCTAGGTTTTCGGTCCCTGAAGCTCGAACCCGAGTTCTTTTGATTATTAACCACTAGTAAGTCCAACGCTCTGCATCGAACCCCAAAGCACAAGCTGAAGAGCGAGTCCCGTAGCCCGATCGATGGACGCACTTTCAGCCGAAAATAACTGGCTCGTTCCGTTGTGCCTCGTCTTTGTCGGTGCTAACATACTGCCTATATCATGCGCCGCTGTGCGGCTGCTGGTTGGGCTCGAGGGAGAGCTCGTACGGCACAACGGAACGAGTGAGTTTTCTAATAACGATCGGTGAGCGCCCCTACCATTGTATATTCCGATCGAAACCGACAGATCAACGGGCTCGTGGCGCAGTGGTTAGAGGCGTGGACTTCTGACTAACAGGTCGCCAGTTCGAGCCTCGGGTGTTCCACACATCGAGGTTGGGTATGACTGGCTGACGACGGCTAATAAGCCAGAAATGGCCATTCCACTCTCCCTTGTCTTTGTCGGTAATACCATTCTGCATATACACAGATATATATAGCAGCAAGGAGGGACGACAGGGAATGAGGGTAGATTGATACAGTACTGTTTCTCTGTCGTCCCTCCTCGCTGCTATCATAGCTTGGCCGACTTCGGCCTGGTAATTGGTTGCCTGTTCGTGACCTTTGCCACCCATACGGAGCTTGTTTGCTTCGTGAAGCCAATAGATCGGTGTGCGCCCATTTCTGATTGAATAAATACTCGATCTGCAGCGACAGAGGATGACAGGTGGCGAGGCACTGATGAACTTCGGTTCGATGAAGTGCTTATGACCCATCTGGTAGGTCTCAGTGGTGGACCAACTGCGCCAGGTGCGTCTGTGCGCATGTTTGTGTTTCTGGTACCAGCTGGTGGTCAGGATTATGGTTGGCTGAATGAGGGCAAACAAGACCGGAACAGTCCTGCATCAGTCTACGTCCCCCCCTCCCCACCCCAGACTTTGCTGCCTCCCCTCTGTATCAAGTAAGTATGTGACCCTCACAGTTGTGACTAGGATATCACTCGATCCCATTCTGTCCGTCCGCCAGATAGCTACTTGCTATCTTACTTTATACGGCCCATGAGGTCACGTCTTGATATGTCGAAAAACCGATGGATCACTTCACGCAAAGAGGCATAGTCAGATGTCATCCTACATTTTGAGAGTAGCCACCCTGTCTCTTACAAACGGCGTACAGCCTACAGCACTCTGAATAGAGCCAAAACTTACCGCCCTGATGAAACAAGTTAGCAAGTAGAAGTTAAACACCTCTACAAACTATTTTCCCAAAATACGTACCCGCATGACTTTAATACGTCAATGCATGAGATACCAGTAATTCAAATGAAAAGGTACTTCCAATGCTACGGCCGATCGGACACTAAAACCAACCATCTGGCGAGCATTCCCAGACGTGAAAATGCATCTGAACTAGTCGGAAGACAGCTAAAAAAACACGAGATACACGCAGCACACCAGCCGGCAACTATCTTACGCACACAGTTTGTACACCTTAAGGACAGGTTTGGCAACCCCAACAGAAAAGGTGTTGTCAACAAAATCCAATGATTCAGTTGTGATGCCGTTCATTGTGGCCAAAGTGGGAAATCTGTGGTAGTGGGCGTTCACCAATCGTTCTTACGGAACTCACTCGTGGCCCAGTGGTTAGAGGCGCGGACTTCTAACTAACAGGTCGCGAGTTCGAGCCTCGGGTGTTCCACACTTCGGCGTTGAGTATGACTGGCTGATGACAGCTAATAAGCCAGAAATGGCCATTCCAGTCTTCCATGTCTTTGTCTGGGAAATCTGTCTCAACACATATGCATGAACGTCAGTTAGCGGTGAAGAGACGTGGTCATCTATCTCAGATGGCCATGCACACACTGGACTCTGAGGTAAAATTTGCTTGGGAGAACACTCTTGGCGCCTGCCCGACAAGGAAATGCCGCGAACTCTTGGAAACAATGCACTCAGATGAGGCATGCAAACCGGCATATCGATCTATATGCCACAGACAAAACCGTTGGGGAAAAGTTCAAACTGGCGTAACCAATCCCGAAGAGGTGACAAAGTGCAGTTAACGCGTATTGGCACAGATGTTGACCAATCATTGGATCCCTTGTAAGGCTCAGTTAAGAAGTTAATTGGTTTTGCGTCCCCATAGTCTGAAGACGAGCTGGGGGACCAGTTTCGAGAATGTACACAATAAAATTTTAAATTTCCCAAAGAACGCCATCGTCATAGATATACGTATATTAATATGCGTGGAGATTCGAAGCTCATATGCATATCCAGATGTATATCACACAAGTGTTTATTGCAAAACATGTCCAACTAGTTAGCTGGTTTGCACATTCGCTCTAGGCTTGGCGACCACTTGGGGGATCGACGTCGAAAATTTACAGAATAAAGTTTTCTCTTTTTCCCAAGGAATATACTTTACGTCACTTAGTACTTTTTGGGATGCCTACCTCTCCGTACACGCGTGAGAACGAAGATATATCTCCATTTTTTAAAATTGCTTTAGTACTTTAATTTACTACGTAATTATGCAAGTGGACGGTCCTGATAACGGTTTATCGAAGGCCTACGTATGCTTGTCACATAGTTTCCTGAATTCTTTTGTGGTCTTTCGCAATCTTGAATATATGTGTATATGCATATATGTATGCATATACATCTACCAGATGAGAGTAACTGTGTAAGATCCAGTAGTTCGGAAGACAAGGATGAAAGGACGATTTCTGGCAGTTTATATAGCAATAACAGTCTGGCGCTCCAGAATGCTGAGCTCTCGCTCCAATTCCCTGTGAAGAGTTGGGCAAAGCATACTGGTCAGTTGTCATTTGACTCAATAGTCCCACTGGGATGAAAAAAGCAGTCTAGATGATACACTTCATTCTCGACAGCAGCTCGAGTGAAAGTTAAACATTTTTGGATCAAGATTCTGTTGAACCGGCTTTTTTTGTGTACGCGCCCCGTTTCCCTCGAGGAAGACCAGCCCCAACTTGACTCCTTTGGAAGCGTCATATTCGTGGAAATAATCCAATCTGCGAACTTGCAAATCCTAGTTAAATTCAATGCAGGCAAATACACTGAACTGAACTGATTTATTGAAAAATAAAATGAAATACAAATGGTGCT
>CACRXP010000130.1:963479-977830 GCA_902702965.1 Spirometra erinaceieuropaei | reverse complement strand
CCTATAGCACTCTGAATCATGTAAGATCCGAGTCGCCCTCATGAAAGTCCGGCGCATGTTTCGGGATTCAGCTTGCGTGTAGCAGGCGTAGCCACTGCGTCCGCGACCATCTCCGGTCTTCGTAACGCTGGCTCGTCATCGAAATTGAGGATAATGGGCATCGGCGGCAAACTTCTCAAATGGATCGAGAATTTCCTCGTCGGCCGCTCCCGAACTGTCTGCGAAGAACAGCAGCAATCAAGATGCACATTCATAGAGAGTAGAGTCCCACAAGGCTTAGTGCTCGATCGACCCTATTTCTCTTCTTAATCAACAATTGTGTAGATGGGTTGGACTGTGATAGTGCCACGTTTGCATATGCCATAAATATCCCGAAAGTCATCCAGAGCTGCCGACGAGACCAACTTCCAAGAAAATCTTTGTCGATTGGACGAGTGGTCCCGCAGATGGCTCTTATTCTTCATTTTGAACAAATGTACCATACTGCGCCCAGGAAATCAGACCCCTAGTACGCGGCAATACCATCTGAATGGAATGCCACTCCGAGAAACAGAAACGCAGAAAGATCTCGGAGTCTGGGCCGCAGACAGCCTAAAGCCTTCTACACAATGTTATAAGGCGGCCAAGGCCGCAACTTCAATGCTATATGCCATCAAGCGGGCATTCGCAGTTTTCGATGAAGACTGCTTCTCCAAAGTCTTTGGCACGTTTGTAAGGCCGCATCTTGAATATGCAATTCAGGCCTGGAGACCGTGGACGCATCAGGATTACAATCTGCTCGAAAGGGTACGCAGGCGAGCAACAATATTAATAAGAGGTCAAAGTGAACTGCCATACGAGATCCGCTTAACGAACCTTAATCTCCATCCTCTGAATTATAGGCAGTTGCGCGGGCACTTGATACAAACTTTCCGTCTAGTGCGTGGCTTGGACTGCGCCCTTCGGTGCGACGACTTTTTCCAACTCGCCACGACAACTAACCTCCGAGGACATCCCTTCAAGCTACGTGTGCCCCATGGTAGATTGAATTTGAGAAAATATTTCTTCTCCAGCCGTGTCATGGAACCGTGTAATAACCTGCCCGAGGCGATTGTCATGTCTCAATCTGTGGAGACATTTAAATGTCGGCTTGACAGATATATGCTGCAGCAACAAGCGGACTATGTGACTTTTTAGTCATGAGACCAGTCACGTGTGTAAATCAATGTCTGCATTCACCTAATGCTGTAATTTCTTCACATTTTTGTTTATTTATCGATTTTTTATGTACAAATAGGGAGTTCAAAGGCGTAAGCCTATTTCCCTCAAATACACTGACTGACTGACTAGCTGTTTAACTTTGTTAGCCACTGCGTCCGCGACCATCTCCGGTCTTCGTAACACTGGCTCGTCATCGAAGCAAGGTGGGTGGGGGAGTATAAGGTGCAGCAGGTGATTCGTAGGTCTGGCTCAACACTAACTAATTCAGGCGCTCATAGCGCATGTCAAGTCAACGTTCATCTATCGGTAAGGTGTCCGTCAGAAGAACCAGTACAGCGGTGGATGGGGGAGTTATTATGAAAAGTCAGTCCGACCTCATTTCCGGCAAACTTACGCACTCGTACCCCAAAAGCACAATTGGAGACGATAGAAGATGCGATCAGATGTGCGCAAACTTAACTATGCTGCCCTATCGCTGCGCCCTAGAAGGAAACGTTCGAAAATCTCCCTTGTCCCGATGTCTCTCCCCTAAGGTGACCACATGATAAACCACGCAAATGAGATGCTTAAATAAGTGTCGTCGGAAGGACCAACACATCTGCAGCGGACGAGAGACGGGGTAGATGTTTTATCCCGTCTCCATCTGTCTCGATCCCCCCCCCCCACCGCCGTTCACCGAACAGGGAATGAGGTCGACGCTGCAGCAACCTGCTTCACTACAGTCCAATTCACGAGTCATTCACCACTACTCTCTGGAGGAGTGGTGGTCCTCGTTGCGTTTGATGGATGAACTTGCTGTATTAAGTAACGTGGGAGGGTCATTCACTGATCTGTTTACAGTACGAAAAATGGTCTTCATCCCGGGACACAGTCTACTGAAGTGCCCAAGTGAGACACTTCAGTAGACAGACCAATGGCGCGTGAAAGGCCACATGAAAGACTAATCGGTCGTCGGCAGGCATGACTTGCTTCTGTCATCAGGACATGGTTACTGTTCGAATAGAGGGCAGGAGGCTTGTTTGCCCCTCGCCTTTCGGCATTACAATCCAAATCATGCATGAAACTCCGTGGTATATTAGTCGTGGGTGGAAAATGGCTGAGAACTATTTGGGCTTTGATGTTCTGCTCGGAAAACAGATCTATTCGTTCCAGCGGATGCGGATCTTTTGTGGCTGCATTCGGATCAGATAGTTTTGGAATTCACTACTAGCTAGATCATTAGCGAAACGCAGTTAACTAGATCAAACTAACTTGTCCGAAAAAAGACAACAGCAGAATTTCTGGAGAAGCCTTTGGAATTGCTAATCAAAGTAAAGAAAAATCCCGGACCATGATAACAGATAACACCATGCCATTTAACGGTTTGGTCAGCATGTTTAGTCAAGATCTGGTCATGCGCTTTCAATCATTTGTGGCACCAAACAGCTTGCCTCCACTCACCAAACCAACAGGGAATCTGAAGACATAAATTCCCTTCCCTCCAAATAAACTATTGCCACTCCCCTCTCTCCAAACTATATTTGGCATAGAAGGAACCCGCGCAGGCTCTGCTGCACGAGATCTACATGGTCACGCTGCAGTTGAGAGTGGGGGAGAATATTAATAGGATCTGTGACTAAGAGACTACTGTTGGCTCGTGGCTTCGAAGGCTGACTGGATAAATCTGTCGTGGCGAACTTACTGTGTGTGTGTGTGTTCTGCTCCCCGAACGGGCCACGTGGTTGATGCGCTGGACCAACACGGGGGCCACATCGGATTCTGGCAGGCGTTATCTTGCGCAATAACAAATGTCAACATGTGGAGGGTGCGCTGGCAGACCCTGTTACCGGCAGTCGTCGCACAACCCGGGACCACTTCCACCCCCCATTGTTTTGTCGGTCAAAATCCTGGTCATTGTTGTGTGGACCAGGCGGTGTGCAGTGGAGCGCCAAGGTGCGGATCCGTCCAAGCCATCCACCGGCGGCCTCCATTATCTCCGGTCTTCTTGACTCTGTCTTGACACCGGGCTCAGGTAGGGGGGGAGGAGAGAATGTGTGGTAAATGCTGTGCAAGTCTGCCGGCACTATAAACCCCGCGTAGGCCACCGTCCCTGTTCCCACCACCTGCTGTGGGGCATACGGTGGACATCGTCGGATGCGACAGTCGAACTGTTGTGTGTGTGTGTGTGTGTGTGCGCGCGCCAAACGGGCCACGTGGTGGATGCGCTGGACCATCAGGGGGGCAATATCGGATCCTGGCAGGCGTTATCGGATTTGCGCATCATAAAAAATGCAACATTACGGGGAGTGAGGTGGTGGGCCCGGTTGCCAGGGGGTGTAGAGTGGAGCGCCAAGGTGTGGGCTCGACCGTGCCATCCACCTGCGCATTTCCCCGCCTCCGGTCTTCTTGACCCTGTCTTGACACCGGGTCCAGGTGGGGGAAGAGGAGACTGTGCGGTAGATGCAACGCAAGTCCACTATCACTATAAACTAATTCACGCGCAAGTCGCCGTCCCTGCTCTCACCCTGCTGTGGAGCACACGGTTGACATCGTCGAACTCTCTTATGTATGTATGTACGGGACCGTGCCTGTCGAACGGGCTACTCGTTTGATGCGCTGGACCAACACTTGAGTTGGGTCGGAGTCCAGTAGGCGTTATCGGGAGTGCGCACTCGTAACAACTGCCAATATTGGGGTATGGTGGCACGCCCGAGTACAGGCACATGCCGTGTCAACTGGGATCCTGGCCAGTGCACGCTGTGAGCCAGACGATGTGACGGCACACTTAGGCGCGGTTTCCCGCCATGTCAGACACCTGCGCCTCTTCCACCCCCGATCTTCTGAAGTCCGTCTTGACACTAGGCACAGGTCAGTGAAAGCGGAGAAAGTGTGGTAGATGCAGCGAAAGTCCACCATCAATATAAACTAATTCACGTGCAAGTTGCTGTCGCTGCTTTCGCCCTGTTGTAGGGCACATGTGGACAGTGTTGGCAGCGACGGTCGAACTGTAGTGTTTCGTGTGTGGGTTGACTAACTCGAGAACCGGAAGTCAGGCTCAATGGCCCTTTCTTAATGTTCCAGTTTGTGGCTTGTGAATATTACACGGTTATTCCACTGGAGCCGATGTATTTCAGCTCAAATATTCACATTAACTTTCGAACGGAACTTAAAAACGCTTATCCGAATGACTAACTGCATGTTCGCGCACTACTTTACGGGGAGGCTAAAAAGACTAACAGGGGACGGTGAAGGATGCACCAAAAGCACATAAGCCGACCTCCTCGCGGTCGCTTTAAGCAACGGCAAATATCGGCAATATAGACGCCTCTACTTTTAGCTGGTGTGCGTGCTGGTTGTATGGAAGCAGACACGCAAAACAGTCATCCCACCAGCATGAGGATGAAATAGTATGAATAATAGGAGATCCTGCTAAGCTCCTTAAGTTGAGTCTAATCCTATTTTTTCGTCGGATTGCTCCGTGATTTGAAGCTCAAAATATGTACCTTCACGTTGCAAATATGAAAAATAGGACGCGACCCCCTCACAACAAGCATATTTTGATCGACTGTATTTGTAAACATTTGGGAGGTCGCTGACTCCTACAGATGTCATTATGCTCACGACTGAGAAAGAAAAGTTGCTGACACAGTCCAGAAATTGTATTTTCCACTCACTCGGCTGGAACATTTGCATGCGGCTATTTTTCTTCATAAAATCCCGTCAACTTTACCCTTCAGAGGTGCCTTCTGAGCATTTGGGCATATGACATCGTTAAGGAGAGAGCTCTGACAGCAAGTGGGCGGTTTATTTGTTTACGCAAAGTTCTCAGAACTGCAGCTTTCTCGCCTGCCCTGAAAGGCCAAGAATATACACTGGCAAGTGAGCTCTCAGACGACGTGGGAAACCTGTCCAGTTTTCAACATTCAGAAAAAAATTTATTTCATTTTTAGGTCTATTAGCAAACAGGCAGTAGGCATGTTTATCTTGTTGAAAGTGTGTCCACCAATCGGGTTACTTAACATACTCATCCCGCTGCGCCTGTCGGCTGAATATAGAGCCCTCGTCGGCAGTCGCACAGCAACCAGTGGGTATGCTATCTCACGAAATTTTAACCAAAACTCTGAAATGTTTTTTTTTATTCAAAGGAACTACTAAGCAGCGTTTTCTAATTCCCGAATAATTTGGAGCCCGATCAGCCGTTGCATAAGCGCCTGCTGATTTCAGTCTATAAGGTGCATACGTTTCACGTAAGGAAAATCATATATTCTTCTATGCCTTTAAGAAGATGCCATACTGAGTCCATAAAATTTTTCCGTGAATGCGGACTATGATGCACAGTTCATGAGGAGCAGTGGTAAACGGACAGGTAAGATGCTGTATGAATGGACATTGCACGGTCTTGAAAAATCTCATGATAAGAACCTCATTTAAAACCCAGTTATACTCTTCCTTCGAGTATAAAATATAAATATGACGTGATTTTCTATGAAACGAGTGAAAGAAAGAATATTTTTGTTTATGCTTTTTCATAAAATATATTTGAATTTATAAGACCATCGAAAATCAATGTGAAAAATGCATGCTAATAAAGTAGTCATTTTTTTACCGAATACGGTTCCTACAGGAAATTGAAAAGAAGTGTATTTAAATGCTGACATCCTGCCGAGTCTGAAATAATATAGCATTATGCAGCAAGATAACCAATATTACAGCCCCACCTAAGTAATCCTTCCTAATCGAAAACGCATTTCAGAATTTTGACCAAAATTTCATGAGATCGGTCACTCATTTTCCCTCACACCGGAAATATACAACTCGTGGCTAGGAAACCCTGAATGCATCTGTAACGGTAGGTTGGGTACCAAATTACTTGGATATTGTAAAAGCTTGTTAACACCGAAACATGGCCTTTCTTCAAGCATATACTTTAAAGAAGACCTAATTTATACGACGTGCGCAATAATAAAACTTTGTATGCAAGTTTTCAGCAAAACATTTTTTTAGTTTATGAAGGCGTCTTAACAAATGGGAAAAGGTATGCTGTTTAACTAACTATTTTACAATGAAGTTTTAGCGTCCAGTCTGAAAGCAGCTGGTCAAATGGTCTGTATCCTGGCGTGACCAAGATATCTTGTGATTATGCTGCACACCAAATGATATTACAAAGTTACTTAAGTAGTCTTCTTTGGTAAAAAAAACCAGTCCATCAATTCTACTGTACAAGGGGAAAGGGAATACTCTCGTACTATAGGCAGGACAGCATTTCCGACAAGGACAAGGGAGACTGGAATGGACATTTCTGGCTTAATAGCCGTCGTCAGGCCGTCATACTCAATCCCGAAGTGTGGAACACCCGAGATTCGAACTCGCGACCTACTACTTAGAATCCAGCCTCGGGTTTTTCACACTTTGGGGTTGGGTATGACTGGCTGACGACGGTCAACAAGCCAGAAATGGCCATTCCAGTATCCATTATTTTTCCCGATAATAACATACTGCATTACGGGCTCTCTCTTTCGAGCCCAACTAGCAGCCGCGCAGCGGAGCATGATATATAGGTAGAATGATATTACCGACAAAGACAAGGGAGACTGGAATGGCCATTTCTGGCTTATTAGCCGTCGTCAGTCAGTCATACCCAGCCTGGAACACCCGAGGCTCGAACTCGCGACCTGTTGGTTAGAAGTCCAACGTCTTTAACCACTGAGTCACGTGCTCGTTATCCTGTCGGTTGCGATCGGACATATACAATGGTAGAGGGTCGCTCACCAATCGCTGAGCGTCTCCCTACCAAAGCTACTTACATAATCTTCTCGGATCAAAAAAACAGTTCAGCAATTCTGCTATGCATGCAGAAAGGGAATGCTGTCTCATACCGTTTGCCGACGCTTCCGTGCAACACTACGAAAGGCTGCGCCGATGTATTTTTTTTTACTATTGCTGCTTGTCGCGCTGTTAAAAGTCAGACCCTTATCAACTTATTAAACCAGGTCTAGTTGAAGACGTTTACCAGGCCTTCCACTCTCGAGGTATTTCCAGTCCGAATTGATGCGCGCCATCTTGGGCAGCAGTGCACATGCGTTCGTCATGCTTTCGCAAGTCATGCAATATGAAAGATCTAGGGGAAAATGATTTAGGCCGTAACTGCTTAGATAAGCTGATACAAGCAGTTGTCGCCTAAATTCGTTCCCCTCGATGTTACATGTTACATAACTTGCGAAAGCATGAAGAACACATGTGCACTGCTGAGCAGAATGGCGCGCCTTAGCATGGACTCGCTCCCACGACCCTTGACATGCCGGCGGGCGGCTCAGACCGCTCGGGTCGCCCCGCCATGGTGGGAGAGCCACATGCAAATAGGAATTGCAATAGATGTCAGCTGTTTGCCCTCAAGGTCAACCATCGTGGGGAAGAGATCTAACAGATAAAAACTCCACTACAATGTAATTTAGGCACAACTGATGATATGGACGCACCCACCGGACGCAACACTAGGATAAAGGCAAAAGAACCTCACTTAAAAGGCGCTTCAGTAATGTTTCCTCTGGCAGATACGGCAGCGCTAGAACGAAGAGTGAAAAACGTAACGACAGCGACCAGCGAGTAAACCAGAAAACCCTATGAGAAGAGAAATCCGGTGGTAAAGAAGGCAATGGAAATGGACAGTTGCTTCTAGGTGATATCTCCACGTCACCCGAACCGAGGACCTAGACAGCCGCCCCGGTCACAACGATTAGTGCCGAAAATCCTAAAACCGTTAGCAACACCTACTGCACGAGCAGTGGTATCGACTATATCATCGAAACTTCGGACCATTATTCACCGTCGTCCGTCCCAACAGCTTCTTCCAAGTCTGTCAAAACAGGGGTCGAACAAAAAAACCGCGAGAGGACATCGGTTCCGCCATCACCGGTCTATAGCCTCGGAGCGCCACATCCGCTAGAGAGCGATACACCCACAGAAAATACAGACTACATCGTAAGAGAGCAATGTCTGACTATTCAGAAGCTCCCTGAATCAAGTGTCAGCACTACCAGAGGGAGGGTTTCGGAAGATCTAAAGCTCTTCCAAGGCCTCCTTAATAGTGTTTTGGAACTCACTGAGGCAGTTGAGGTGCCCAAAACCTTCCGTCTGAGAAAATTGGAAAAAAATCGATCAGCATCAACACGCCTTCGACCTCTCAAAGTTGTGCTGTCCTGTAGGGAACAAACCAGGCTGATTCTGTCTCGAAACTTTAGGATAAAGGGTTATAACCCCGACTGAATTACTCACCAGTGGAGAGACTGAACTGTCGTCTTCCAGTTCTGTAACTGAGAAAGAAGCTCAACGAAGGAGAACGCAATTTCGTTATCTACAACAATCAAGTCAGGCAGCACCGACCATTTTTTCCTTTGGACGGACCCGATCCGGATGACCGCTCAGCCGACACAGCAGTCGAAATTTCGAGCCGCATCGAAACCACCTTTCCGGTGTCTATGAATCGTTAACTCAGATTCCTGTATACCTGTGTGCAGAGCATGTTACTAAAACTCGACGAGCTAAAGATCCAACTCTCTGATCTATCCCCGGATGTAATCTTACTGACAGAAACTCGGTTGTCCTAACACGTGGACGACTGTAATTTAACTATACCTGAATACCCGCTAATTAGAACAGGTTAGACGTCAGGGAGGAGGCGTACTCACGCATGTAAAATATGAGCTTATGATTTCAGACAAAACCAATATATTTGCGTGCACTTCTGGGGCAATTTGGTTAATTACAAAAGCAGCGGGTTCACTAAGTCTCGACGTCCTGGCAGTCTGCCAATCGCCGCGAAACGATCACGCGCTGACGCCCGACTGCTTAAGGACCTGGAGAGATTTGCTTTCAAGGAAGACCCACTGAACCGAGCCGTGGAACATCCGAAGTTATTCTGTGGTTGCATACGAAGGAGCACGCGAAGCATAGACCCAATACTCCTGTTGAAAGCTAGTGAAAACCCAGAGCTCATTGAAGATGGAGCAAAGGCAAAGCGTCTTTCGAAATCTTTAAGTCCATCTTTACGAATTAAAACGAAGTTATTCCTCCCGACGGCGACTTAGTGGAAGGTCCAACGGTTGAGGCTGTCTCTTTCGCCGAAACTATTGTTCGCAGAGAATTTTCGATGGTGAATTAGTCTAAATCACCTGGGCCGGATGACATACCGTCCAAACTGCTGAAGGGGCTCGCTGGGGAACTATCCAAACTGCTATCTATGTTCTCCCAAGCCCCGTTCGAAGCAGGCTATTTACCCGCCGACTGGGAATCTGCGCGGATTACACTACTGTATAAAAGCAGTAGTGAGCTCTCAGCAAACAACTACAGATCAGTAAGCCTCACTTCAGTCTCCAGTAGGACTATGGAGAAAATAATTATGCGACAGATAACGCCCTTCCTAGAGCAGCGTAATCTGCTATGCGACACCCAGCACGGATCCCGTAGAGATAGCTTATGCGTGACAAACCTACTCTATTGTTTAGAACGCTGCACTCGGACAAGTCGATTGAGGGAATGCGGTGCACGTAGTCTATATCGACTAAAAACTAAGCCGAACACGAATTGGGGATAATCAGCTGAGGTGTTTTCAAAGCTTTCTGGTTGTTCGCTCTCAAACTGTCTATGTCTGCGACAAGCAGTCGACGGAGGCAACGGTTGAAAACGATGTTCCTCAAGGTTCCGCTCTTGGCACTACCCTTTTTCATTATATATGTCAACGACTGCGTCAGTGAACTGAATTTTGATGTCTTCATGTTCGCTGATAACGTTAAGCTTTGGAGTGACATCCGAACTGAATTTGACGGAGAGCGTTTGCAGGAAAATTTGAACCGGCTCGAAAAATGGTCGTTTTTGCTATTTAGTATGACTAAACGCAACATTGTGCGAGCCAGCGAAATCCGATCCCCGAACCGCAGGGTCTAATATCCACATAGCATACCAGCACAGAAGGTAGACGCACAGAAGGACTTGGATGCGTGGGTCACCACCTCCCTTAAACCGTCGCTCCACCGCTCCAAGGTAGTCCTGTACCTTGTCAAGTGGGCCTTCTCTACCCTCGATGAGGACTGTTTCATTAAAATCTTTCGGACGTTTGTGCAGCCACAGTTGGAGTTCTCTATTAAAGCGCCGAAACCCTGGACCGCTAGAGACCTCAGCATCCTGGAGAAAGTGCAAAGGCCCGTGACAAAACAGGGTCAATTACCCCAAGAAACACGGTTATCCAATCTCGACCTCTTTCCTCTGAGTTACAGACAGCTAAAAGGCGACCTGATACAAACACTGCGTATCATGCGCAGTCGAGACTGCTGTATTTTACTTGACTGCCGCCAGACTGACATGCGAACGTTCTTATTCTACAGCAGTGTGTTTGAAGCTTGGAATGCTCTACCTGCAGATATCGTGATGTCCACATCCGTCGAAGCTTTTAAGCGCAAGCTGGTCAGTAATCCTCTACACATCCCAATGCCACCCGACTGATATCGTCTTAACACCCCGATTTGACAATTTGTTACTGTCCGTATTTCAGTAACGTTTGACTTTTCAATTTACTTGCTAATAAAATTCACTGCACGCGAATACAGATATTCACTTCGGCTCCTTCACATAACTGGAATCGTACCACTTTTATATAGCACAATTATCCACAGACTGACTACCGTACAATGCACTTAGGGCAAGGGTATGGTTTACGCCCGTGGTCACTTACTTCAGTTCCAAACCGCTGCCGTACTTAGTAGTGCCTGCATTTTACAAGACTTTGAATAATCTGTTTGTCTGTACAGTCGCTAGAATTCTTCTGTAGCTGTTTGATATTCCCAACTTTTTGATATACTTCCATTGCTTGTAACAAATCGGGAGTTTGAAAGCACAACAACCACATTTCCCCAAATAAAGTGAACTGACCACGCTTCCTCGTCTAGAATGGCAGTATTCAAAAGGCAGCTGGATCGTTTGATCTTTGATAAACGGCGACTCTCACTACAGGACCATCCGCGGCCAGCTATAAATTTCATCCCTGTGTAACACATTCCTGACTTTTGAATGAAATTTTCCCCCTCAAACTATGCAAATGACTGCACTTTATGCTGATTGTATATAACTGCACTTAAAATTTCATATGCACACTGAAAAGGCCGCCTGCCGCAACCTTCGCAGTCCCGCACTGTAAACGTTTCCCGTGACAAAATGTGTTACTGGCAAGATGTTAGTAAGATGTGCATTTAACATTTATGTTGTGTGTATCGTTTTCAATAGGGTCATCAAGGGCATTGCCCATTACCCTAAGATGCACTATTATCATTATTATTGTCAGAGGACCTTTTGTGTTGACTGCCGGACAACTGAGGAGCACGTAATCACTGACTTCCCCGCATTTGCAGGGCTCAATCATCCCACCCTTATGACAACAGCATCTCGAAATAAGGCAGTCAAGTGCAGAGCTCAACTTGTCAGTGGGCACGCTCTCGGACCTTGCTGAAGCTCTTCTGGCTTGGTACTCGATTGGGAACTGAAGCGATCACCGACGCGTGCCGGGGACCCACTGTCGACCATTCCACCCTCAGCGAACATTGCTTATAACCCTTCCCTCGCATCAGCACCATGGGAGCATCCAAAGTGGTCCTCCAAACTCACAGTCTTCATGGCGCAAGGACCACAGCCACGGGGCCGCCGTTAGAACCTCTAACATGAGATTCGATTGAGGGCGTTTTCTTTTTTTAATTCTTGCCAGAGTATCGTGATGGCAAACGGCACTCGTGCAACTTGAAGTTCGTTCGCTTCGAGGGGCAGTGCAGTACTTCCTGAGCGCTAGCCCTCACGTACAGAGTGCACTGCCCAGAAGGGAAAGTGCATGACCCCAGTCAGGACCAAGCTACACGTTGAGACGCACACGACCAGACAACCGCGTTTAGTCGTACTGCCTCTTTAACAAGACGGATTCACGGGAACAGCTGATCGACTCCGAACGGTGCAGTCCTTTGTAGTAACAGCAGTTGAAGACCTATTCTATAAGTTGCATATTTATATACTTGGCATCAGTGATAACGTCGTCTTAAGGGATCAAATTATAACGCAGTGAAGTTAAACTGGGGTAGAAAAAGAGATGTCACTAGGGGTGGGGGGGGGGACGGAGAAGAGGACAATGGGCGAGAAGAAAAAACCCTCGGTAGTTCACGACATACAACGTCAAAACTTAGCATCCATAGAGCGAAAAATCTAGCCGGGTGAGGTGACTACTGGGGAAGGAACTGGGACCGGACGCGCAGTAGGCTGAGAAAAAAGAGTCTGCAGAGTGGGGGGATAGGGATAATTGTGTCATGATACAGGCATGAGACCCTTGGAAGGGAGAGCGCTGTCCATAGACGCACTCCGCAAATTATCCCAATGACGTAAATTACCAATGCAGGGTGGGGGGGGGGGGAATGGGCTCAGCAATAATACTTCACAACACACAAGCTGCATATCACATCGGAGTGTTGGTAGTGTGCAGAGAGGGTGTGTATAGATAAGATCCAAGGTACAGACCGAGATAGAGGGAAAAGAAGTGGTCTGGTTTAGAGAGAGAGAAGAAAGGGGGGAGGGCGGTTGAGGCGGAATGACTGATCTTGCGTATAGCAAACATCGGAGGGCAGGAGTTCCGCTGCGTCTAGGTGATGTCCTCTTCATCGGCAATTGTCTTCTTCAGCTTCAGCAGCATCTCCGTAGTCCAGGGTTCCAGCCGAGTGATGCTGTCGTACTCGGCGACCGCCGCAGTAAAGCCCTCAACGCTCTCTTGATTCAGAGCCTCCGAGATTTTCTATCGGGTCGGGGAGGACACATAAATGGACACCGGTAACAGTAATGACAAAGCTGTGAGGCAGGACGACTAGGCAAATAATGCAGGCGAACAATTGAGTGAGAATTTTATTCGGACAGCACAATAAGGCAATCGGAAAAGGTAACTATGTGGCGAAAACACCAGGACCTTAGCCCAGCTCTCCGAGAATATACGCCTGGTTAAAACGGGACCAATGGTCAGTAGACTTGCCACCAGTCTGCAATTGTGCCTCACAATACGCCCCGTCGCATACTCCGGTCAAATAAATCTAATCCTTAAAACTAAAGTACAAATCCATGTGGGTGTGGCGTGCCCCTGATTGCAAGACGGAATACGAGGGTTCGGTCTCGTTTTGGGCCCGAGGTCTAGAACCCTCACAGGCAATAAGACAGAAACGAGTAATCATTATTTCAGGAAGATTAAACATAAAATCAAGTAAGGTTGGAATTGCCATTTCGGGTTTCTTGTTAGCATCAGACAGTCAAACGAAATCCAGGTCGAGAGGACCGGAGATTTAGGCTCAGGGCCAGGTGGTCACTGAGACACGAGTTTGCCTCCTTGGGGCTTCAATCGGGACTTGTGTACATGACTGGCGAAAGCACTTAAGCCAAAAACTGTCACGTTAGTTTCTATTGGCTTTGCCGAACAAACTGAACTAATGAAAAAGCCGTTGGGTTTGGGATAGCGCAGAAGAGAAACCAAGAAGACGAAATAACCCTTCCATTAAAGTTCAGGCATCTAAAATCCAAGCCATCGGACTTACAGTCAGTCATTAAATGTTAACCGATATTCAAAAATGTGTTTACGATTAAGGATCACCTAAGCGGGGTTTTTATATTGAACATCGTGCAGCATAAACACAGGACAGTCCAGTCACGGCAGTATGCCAGTTGTTGAAGGCACATCTACTCGGTCGCCAACAAAAATCGCACTTGGTGGGAAACGGCTACCTGATTAGTATGCATTGTTTCCACAGATTCTGGATATCTTTAAAGATTCAAATATATTTCATAGAAAACATACGTTGAAGTTTATTTTCTTCCACTCACTTGACAGCAATTCATGTCTTCTTCAAAGGTTATATTTGAAGAAAAGGTATCTCTCGGTTTTAAAGAAGTTTATCAATTCCCGAATAATTTTGAGGCAAATCTGCCGTCGCATTTGCTTTTGAGGTTTACAGTCTAAAGCTGTATACTTTCCATGTAGGAAAGGCCACACATACCTCGGTGCCATTAAGAAGCTATCATACGGTACTCATACAACTTTGCAATGGATGTAGACTATGTTATATACTTCATAAGCAGCATTAGTTAGCGGAAAGATGAGATGATGTCTGAGT
>CACRXP010000130.1:915179-958197 GCA_902702965.1 Spirometra erinaceieuropaei | reverse complement strand
AGAAGACAAAAACCCTCCTCTTGATTTCTTCTGGGCTTTCTCTAAGAAATCCCTTGCCTTCCTCTCATTTTCATCCATTTTAGAGTCGGTGAAGACAAAGGCTCTCCCACCAACCTAACAAGCAATGGGTCAATGTCGGCAAGAGGTCAAAACTAGTAGTGCTCCAGATTTGTGGCCTATAATAGCGCACATGAAAAATTCTTTATGTACGAGTACATGATTATACCTGGTAGCTTTAAAACAATAAGAAACTTTTGTGAAGGCTTAACAGGAACATCTAGTCTGGCCTATAAGCGACAGAAACTGCTAGTTGAGAGGATGGAGGGTGAAAAGTGCAAATTGTGACTAAGAATACGCCTCAAAGAACGTCTGTCTAGTTATGTTGCGTAAAAATTAATGCAAGCATAGCAAAAACACTACAGAATAACCGGGTAACTAGCGAAGGGTTGAAAAAACGAGGTAGCATGCAGAATGATCAAGGGGAACATTGACAGCTAGTAAAGCTCCTCGGGACAAATTCATGAGAATCTACAGAAATCATTACAGGATTTTCTTCTTGCTTGGATTTAATGAGCTTTCCAGATAGTTTACCTGCAACATGCAGCTAATGACTTCAATACACAAAAATCAATTCCACAAGAGTATATGTAAGGATAGAATAGAATAGGTTTATTTTAGCGCCCCTTGGGCACTGTCAGTCCCCTTTTAAACTCAAAAAAATCCAGAACAAACTCATCCATTTCGACTGCACATTGACTTCATTCGTTTGGGGTCTCTGTTTAACCAATACAGCGCGAATTAAAAGTTTGTTTTAAGTTAAAAAAAACCTGTGTTCTAAGACAAAATAATCGCAAAAGTTTTAAAAATAACGATATGTACAAAATAAAATTGAAGTATGCAGTTTGGTAGTTTTGAGGGACATGAATAATATGTCCTGTATGAAAACTGAAGAACTTTGATAACGGCCTGACCCTGAAAGTACTTTCTCGCTCACTTTTCGATCCTTCTTCCTTTATGTAAGGATGAGTATCAAGACTTCCTACCGGCCCAGTTCAGAGCAAAGTTAGCCAGTATATCTTCCCAGTGTTTCGCTACCTGGGTGTGTGCTACCCTTGACGCCCTCGGCCGCTACATAGTTGCCGGTTGTCAGTCTATCTGGCCAGCTGCTAAGGGGCGGTCGTACAGTTCGTTCGTATATTTCAGGAGGCTTGACATATTTCTCTGGACTATGAGCTGGAAAGGACAAATATATATCAGGAGTAAGAAACGCTCAATGGTTAGTCACAATCAAAGCTGACAAAATAATACTGAATCATGTATCATATTCTTCTTGTTAATGTGGCATTATAGGAGTAGTGGTTGACTGTTTGCTGACACGGTGCACGCAAAACGTCCAGTTTCTCTGCAATGGTCAATTGTACAGGCAAATAGACGGCGTAGCGATGGGCTCACCGCTCGGCCCATTCCTCGGAAATGTCTTCATGGGCAAAGTCGAGATGACAAGCTTACAAGACACCATTAATGACCTCAGCTTCTGCGGTCGGTACGCGGACGATATTTTCTGCCTGACGGATGTTACCACCGAGAAAGACGTCCTGATTCAAGAATTCAACAATTGACAGCCCTCGCTAACGTTCTCTGCAGAGTTTGAGGCAGACAATTAAATCGCGTTCCTGGACGCACAGATAACAGGATGGGTCTATCCAACGTAGGGTATTCCGAAAAAAAACCTGGACGGGACAGTACATTAATTTTCACAGTTTTGCTCCCCTTAATATTAAACGCAATTTGGTCCAGGGATTGGCAGCTGGAGTGAGACGTATCTGCTCTCCTGAGACTGTGGAGACAGAACTCCAGCAGCTGAGGGATACACTCCACGAAAACGGATACCCAGAAAGATTTATCCTTCGAAATATAAGGGAGCGCACTGCAAAGCCTACCATGGCAACTGCAGAAAAGAAGGACTTATTTATAAGACTACCTTTTTAAGGGGACGCAGCAAGTGACCTAGTAAGAAGACGTCTTAAGACAGCGATCACTAGCGCTTTCCCCGCGGCGAACTTACGTGTTTGCTTCACTAACTCTCCCCTCCTACGCTTGGGAGGTAAAGACCGACTCCCGTTGCAGGCCACATCGATGTGTATTTGCTCATTTATTTTCTCCTGTGGAGCGGGATACATTGGCCGTACAACGAGGCTCCTGGAAAAGAGAGCACGTGAATACATACCGGCCTGGCTAGGCAATGGTTATAAGAAAACGATCTTTAGTTCTATTCTCGCACATCGTGTCGACACGAATCACCGAGTCGATGCCAGAGAAGCCTTTCAGATTGTCTACCGGACATCAGCAAGCTTCTCCAGAGGCCTACGCCAATGGGTGCTGGCTACAGCCAAGACAGTGGCTATACGGCTAGCCAATCCAGTGCTATGCTGTCAGAAGACTCTGACGCAGGCGCTCTGTCTTCCGTGGCCAACGCCGACCCCAACGTCGCCCCAAACTCCTGATGGCAGGGTGTGGGGACAACGTACCCGATGTACTCACAGCCTATGCCCCCTCTCCCTCGCCCCTTTAACCCAATGAACACGACACGCCGACCAAGTCATAGCACGCCTCGTCATGCGAGGGGCGTGGGAACGATGGATGTTATTTGTCCCCGAATCACTTATAAGTCATGTAATTCGCATAACTTAAACTTCTATGTAACCGTTTTGGCCTGATGAAGAGTTACTGGAAACACCTGTTCGCCGATTTGACTTTTTTATTGTTTACAATGATCTTGTATGTACATTTGATATGGCCTTAATGTAGACTTACGCACAACTAATATGCAGGGTCTGATCGAAAGGGATATTTTTTATTAGTTCCTTAGGAGATATTTAGTGTCAGGTGACATAGCTGACGGAAACGAGAAAGGGAGGATAGGAAAAATATCACTATGTTTTCTATGCTTATCAGTGATGCTGTCTCTCATAAATTTGATTGTTTTTAGTGCTATGTTCCGTATTATTCAGTCGGTTGGCATCATCAGAGTCCTTCTGGACCACGTTCTATATCAAAACATTGACCTGAGAAATGTCATTTCTTATTCAAAAATAAATGTCTATTGTTATTTGAAAGGAATTTCTTAGTTTTTGTTTTAAACTCGATTAGGTTTCGACTTTTCGACCTCGGTGTGCTGACGACCAGTTCCCTAAAGCCATCCGCCCACTGTTCGAGAGTGGCAAAAACCGCAATGTCCGTACTGTACTCCATCAAGCGTGCGTTCATGGACTTTGACGAAGATGCTTTCTCAAAGACATTCGGAACATTCGTCCGGCCGCATTTAGAGTACGGCATACAAGCTTGGAGGCTGTGGGCTGCTGAGGATCAAAACTGCCTCGAAAGAGTCCGGAGGAGAGCCACGAAGATGGTTGGGGGTCAAAGCTCCTTTAAGTGAGTTTAAGTCAGTTTATTAAGGGAATGAGGCTTTCGCCCTTGAGCCCCCTATTCATATCGATAAACAGAAATAAAGTCATCAATTACATCAGCAAATGCGAAAAGTTAAGAAGTTAGCGGTAAGTGTGAGCTAGGCGCAAACTGCCGCCGCTAAAACAATCATTATTATATGTACAGTAGGTTCTCAACAAATGAGCGTCTAGTCTGCACTTAAAGGATTTGACACTTTCGGAAAGAACGACGGCATCAAGGAGTCCATTCCATGCCCCGATGACCCTGTGAGAGAAGGCGTTCCGTCGGACGTCCGAATGAGCCCGCTTCCTTTGCAGTTTGAACGGATGACCCCGCAGACGGTCAGTCCGGGCCAATTCAAAAAATTCATCAAAGTCTAGGGCACACTCACTGCTTCTGACAATCCTGTAGGTTTGAATGAGATCGCCGCGCAGTTGCCTGTAATTTAGAGGAAACAGATTTAGTTCGGACAGCCTGATTTTGTAAGGCAAATGATGAAGATTCTTGACCATCTTCGTAGCCATCGCCTGTACTCTTTCCAGTCGTTGATAATCTTTCTTCAACCACGGTCGCCAGGCCTGGACTGCATACTCTAAGTGAGACCGGACGAATGCCCCATAGGTTTTTCCGAACAGTTATTTATCTATCTGCACAAATCCTCGCTTCAGCGCAAATAACACCCTTATCGCACTTTTGATTGCCCTTAGACACTGTGATGATGCTTTCTGTTCCACAACATTTAAAACGGGCTGCCTAACAAGGACGTATTGAAAGGAATCGTCCTCTTTACTGGTCCGTCTGGTGCGGAGTCTCAGGACCACACATTTGTCCACATTAAAATTGAGGAGCCAGCGAGTTGACCAACTGTTCAGGCGGTTGAGACTGTCTTGAAGCGCGTACCTGTCTGCATCAGATCTGATGCGTATCCACAGCTTAACATCGTCAGCAAACATGATGGCGCTGCATCCCAGGTCGTCGACGCAGTCGTTAATGTAAACCAGGAATAGCAACGGCCCTAAGACGGAGCCCTGGGGTACACCACTTAGAACGGGTGTAAGAGTTGACCTTGAGGCCTCAATGCACACGGTTTGCGATCTCCCGGTAAGAAAATCTGTTATCCATGTCAGCAGCGTTCCTCTTATCCCAATCTCAGAAAGTTTGTAGATTAGGCGGTTGTGTGGGACGCTGTCGAACGCCTTCTTAAAGTCTGTGTATATGACATCAACCCTCCCATCCTCGTCCAGTGCGCGAGTCCACTGCCCCGTCAAGAGCAATAAACCGGAAAGACACGAGCGGTTCTGTCTAAAGCCGTGCTGCAGGTCTGAGATTAAATGGCCCTGCTCCAGGAACTCCATAGTTGCTTTCTAACCTTGGCCTCCATTATTTTACAGCAGATGCAGGTTAGACTAACAGGCCGGTAATTGTTAGCATTAGCGCGAGCCCCGCCCTTGTATATCGGAAAGATATTTGCTGTCTTCCATTCCGATGGCAGCCTCCCTAATTCGAATGGCGAGCGGAAGATGTGCGCCAGTGGTTTCGAAAGTTCATTCGCCAGTTACTTCAAGAATTTGGCCGGTATATTGTCCGGACCCGAGGACTTTGCTTCCTTGAGATTTTTCAGCTCCCTTTCCACGACAGCTGTCGGGAACAGTATGGAGTCAAGCACGCGATCAGCAGTCTCAACAGCATTGTTAGCACCGCGACTCCGAAACTCTGTTTCTCTAGTAAAAACCGAGGCAAAATACTGTCCTAAGTGTTCGCTTTCTCGCTGTTCTCAGTAATCTCTACACCATTACCATCCTTCAGCACCGCGACCAGGTCCTTATTTTTCAGTCAACTCGCCTAGTAAATCTGAACCTCTTTCCTTTGAGTTACAGGCAACTTCGCGGGGATCTCTTGCAAGCCTCCCGCATTGTTAAGGGGTTGGATTGCAGTCTGGCCTTCGGGGACTTCTTTGAATTTGCTACCACGACCAACATCCGAGGTCACCCGTTAAAACTGCGCACTCAGCATGCAAGGTTGGATGTACGGAAGTTCTCCTTCTCTGTTCGAGTGGTCAAACCATGGAATGCCCTTCCCGCAGACGTTGTGATGTCACCATCCATACAAAGTTTTAAAAAGAATCTTGACAAATTTATGTTCCAAAATGACCAAGAGCGATGAGAAGTCGAGCTCACCCCTTGTAACCCGTTCTCATTTTGTCCTACCATTATGGGTGTGTTTGATCTATTTCAGACCAGAACATTTATCTGTATACCACACATTTTTTACGTTGCAAATAGGGTACTCAAAGGCCTACGCCTATTTCCCTCAATAAACTGAACTGAACTGAACTGGACTTTTCGGGATAAAACTTGAAAGAGCATTCCACATGGTGGCATATCTTATGGAGAACACATTTGACCGTTGAGGCTTTGTGAATTTGGGGAACCTTATAATATGTTCGTTATTTCTGGTGTTTCTGGGAGCGTTCTGGCTTGTAGTAAATCCATTTTGGGAATATCGTGATCATGGATGACCGTGAATAGGAAGTTTAGACCATTTCAGAGTCTTCTCTGGATGCCCACTGGCACTTATTCTGCAAGCATTACTAATTCACACCTAATATATTTTTTGAAATCAAATACGTTCTTTGGGAGAGGGAAAACTTTATTGAGTAAATTTTCGACGTCGGTTCTCCGTCGACAATAGCCTTGCTGTGCAAAACACATTAGATATTATATTATTGAAAGCCAGATCTGTTATAAACAAGATAGCCCAAGTCAGAGCCATTGCTCCCAAAATGACGCCGGATATTTTAGATACAACAAAACCTTGGACCCATTCTCCAGTTCCTGCTTCTTCCTTTCTTATAGGACGTTGATTTTTACCGTCAAGACCGCACGACTAGGCGTGGGGGCGGTTGTCTTCTTGATCTTAGATCCTAACTAAAGCACCCTCCATATTATCTGGATGTCTCCTCATTTACTGGAAACTTCTGCTTTGCATCTGTTATTCTCGCGCAGCAAAGAAAGGCAATTATTGACCGTATCTACCATCCCCCAAGCTCTTGTAAGTAAACGAGGATAGCAGTATTCCAGCAGTTACAAACTAATAAATAAGAACGAAGTCCTCAGCAGGTAAAAATGCACGTGCTTCTTCTATGTCTCATTCAAAGTTGTGTCACGAGCTTTAAAAAGCGTATTGTAACTGAGCAAAGCAAAACGGACTCAAATGTCCTTATAATACTCCCACTCCTAGGAGAACGGAGTTCAAAAAAAGATTGTTGATAGAAGGAATGTTATGCATATTATGTGTTATGTGTTATTAGTGTTATGCATATTGTACAAGTTGGTAACGGTCGAGGCTACGGACATGACGACCGCTGCGCGTAAGGAGAGGAGTCTGTTGGATAAGGGATGACGCAGAGTTACTGGGCGTAAGTGGAGTCTGGGAAACAACAAATGGCAATGTGCCGAGTGGAGGTTGTTCGGTTAGGGAAATTGAAAGAGGCTCGGTATAAGCCACCTTCAAACGATCGACTGAGACCACGTTGGTTCGGCCTCCACTGTCAGTTGTAACATGCTCGTCCATGCGAGATAGTACTCGAAATGGGCCGTCAAAGGGCTGTTGTAGTTACCGATGAACGCCATCTGCGCGAACAAATACAAAAGAACGTCTTCATAGGTTCGGGTCGATGTACGACTTACTGGTTGGAGCACGTGGAGGAGGGGTTCGAAGATGAGTCATGGCTTGGCGCAATCTTTGCACATAATCGCTAGGATCCAAGTCGACTGAGCTTTGAGGATACTCGAAAAAATCACCGAGAATCCGTAGGGCAGTACCATAGACAAGTTCTGCCGCAGAACACTCCGAGTCGGGCTTGAGTGCAGTACGGATACCGAGCATGACCAAAGTCAGATGCTCGCTCCAGTGGGAAGGATTGTCATGAGCTCGGAGTGAGGCTTTGAGTTGCCGATGTAAACGCTCGACTAAGCCATTGGATGAGGGGTGGTATGCTGTAGTGCGTATGCGAGAACATCCGAGGAGGTTGGCAAGACTGTTAAAAAGTCTAGACTCGAATTGTTGACCTCGATCGGTGGTAATGGTTGAGGGGACGCTAAAATGAGAGATCCAGTGTTCCAAAAGGCATGAGTAACGGAATATGCATATATGTTAGGTATGGGAGTTGCAAAGGACTAACGAGTAAATCGATCAATCGTAGTAAGTAAATAGTTCCAACGATGTTGGAAAAGGACCTACCAGACCGATATGGATATGTTCAAAACGTGCCGTGGGTGCGGGGAAAGTGCCAGTGGGGGCTTTGTTGTGCCGTCTGACTTTGGCCTTCTGACAGGCAAAACATGAACGGGTCCACTAGTGGATATCAGTGTCCATGATTGGTCAAACGAAACGTTCACCGACGAAGCACTAGGTAGTGCGGATACCAGGGTGAGCAAGATTGTGCAGCGCGACAAAAACATCTTGTCGCATTTCGCTTGGCACTACGGGTCGGGTGACATCGCGCGAAAGGTCACACGAGATTGTAACGGGGTGGTGGAAATAGGAATGGCCTCGAGCTGAAGGCTAGTGTGTTGAAGGCTCTCAGCGAAAGTTGGCTGGTTTGCAATTCTGCCATGCGCTCCAAATCGATGGAAGGGCGAGTGATGTCATTAATGCCAGGCCAAGAATGACAGTTAGCAACTTGATTGCAGAGGTCTTTATGAAATCGAATGTCGGTGGCATACTGAGATATAAAATCAAGATGGCGAGCCTCGCGGTGTGAATACTTGTCAGAAGAAGTAGACAGGGTATAAGTTAGAGGCTTGTGGTCAGTATAAATACAACGATCTCCACGTAATTACGAAACTGCTTAATGGCTAAATAAATTGCAAGCAGTTCTCTACCAAAAGTGCTATAGCGAGTTTGTGGGGGTGTCAATTTGGCAGAGTAGAAAGCCAAGGGCTGGGTGCCAGTGGGCGTCTGTTGCTGAAGGGCAGCACCTATAGCGAAAATGGAGGCGTCGGGCACAATGGGACATCTGTTATAAGGTGAACAAAGGCAGTCACATCCGCAAGAGCCCTCCTGGCACGACTGACAGCCTCTACAGCTGTGTTAAGAAAAGATAACTCGAGGTTGTTCCCGCGTAAAAGGTTCGTAAGTGGTAACATTAATTGAGCACAATGAGGGATAATGTGTCGATAGAAATTGACAAGGTCTATAAAATGACGTAGTTGTTGAAAAGAAATGGGAGTAGGGAATTCGCGAATAGCCGAAACTTTGGCATCTGTGAGATGACAACCAAAAGCATCTAAACGATGTCCTAGGAAAAACAGCGACTGTACACCAAAAAAGCATTTAGAAATATTAATGAAAACGTTAACTTGGTTCAGTCGTTCAAAACTTGAACTTGATACCAGAACATCGTCGACAAAGACAAAAACGAAAGGTAAGTCGCCGAGGGCTTCGTTGATGAAACGCTGAAAATTTTGAGCGGAATTGCGTAACCCAAAAGGCATACTGACAAACTCGAACAGACCAAGCGGTGTTACAATCGTCGTTTTGGGAACGTCTTATGGAGCAATGGGTATCGGATGGAAAGCTTTAACCAAGTCAATCTGGAAAAATGTTTCTGATCCGGCGAGGATAGAGGAAAAGTCGTGGAGATGGGGAAGTGGATATCTGTCGGGCACAGTGCTGGTGTTTAACCGTCAGTAATCCCCACCTGGGCGCCAGTCAACGAGAGACTTTTTGCACACCATATGCAGAGGTACGGCCCATGACTAGTGGAAGGCCAGATTATGCCTAGCTCCATCATGTTATGGAATTCGACCTTGGGTATGGCAAACTTATCGACGACTAAACGACGGGGACGGCTAAACACGGGTAGTCCAGTAGTTGAAGTATAATGTACAACAGAATGCTTGATAGGTTGGTTAAATTGTGAGGATCATGTGATAGATGGGACTTCCGAAAACAAATGATGATAGGCAGTAGTCGACGAGATTGTTGAAACGCGTGGATTAGGTGATGAAAGGATACGTGTGGAATATCTACAGTGTAAAAAAGTCTTGGGCCAAATAATTTATAGGACTTGATTTCAACGAGAAGACCGAGAAAGGATATAAAATCAGCGCCGAGAATGGCAGTATAAACATCAGTGACAGTAAATAACCAACGAAATGAACGTTTTAGACCCAAATCTAGCGCATAGAATCGTTGACCAAAAGTTTTAATAGAAGTCTTGTTATCTGCATGAAGTAAAAATGAAAAGTTTGGTGACTTACGGTCAGTCGAGTTGGATGGGATTAAACTGATCTCCACACCAGTATCCACGAGAAAATTAAGACAGAAACTGCTGTCATAGATGAAGAGTAAGCGACTGGGAGAGGACGAGCCGACCACGATCGTCGCCCTTACTGATTGGTAGGAGAGTTTGCCGACACGGGTGTCTTAATCTTCCACGGAGAGTGACCATCAACTGTAGGTTTATTTGCAGTGGGCTGTAACGGGCGGCGAGTAATTTCAGGACTACGATGGTTATAGACACGAGTGGCCTGGAGATGGTAAACTTCGAGAGTGAGGGTATCCAGGCGTTTGATGACATCCGTGATTAAGGACACAATGGTGCTCCTAGCAGCGACGTTTACCGTAACAGGATGCTGGTAGTATTCCAGTATACGGTCAGCAGTCTCTGCGAGCATCTGAACAGTCAAAGAAGGAATGGTAGGCGCAAGGATAGCTTGCAAAGGAGGCAACCGTTAGAGAAAAAGTTGCTTGAACATGTATGTATGTAGGTATTGAAGGGTTAGAGGCAGAGCCCTTGCTGACCCTATTCATGTACATTGCTCTCCAGATTCATACACAAAAATAAAAAAATTGCAAGCAGTTAAAATGTGATTGGGTCACAGTTCAATCGTAAGCATAAGGTAGTGCATGGGATCACTGTAAATTAGTGCGGAAGATTGTATATGACAGATTTTACAAAACTGACTGTGCATAGTCATGCTGTACAAGCCGATTTCTGTCGAAAACTAGATGAGCAAGTTTTCTTTTAAACACAAAAACCGTGTCAGCCGTCACAATCTCGCTTGGAAGCGAGTTCCACGGCCTGACAGCCCGCTGGCTGAATGAAAATGTTTGTCGGTCTAAACGCGTGCGCTCATTCCCGACTTTGTATGCATGGACGCGTAGTTGGTTTGTACGGGCGAACTCAAAGAAGTCCTCTGCTCTTAATGAGCAACCCTGGCCGCGAACAATCCGGAACGTCCAGAGTAGACTGCAGTTTATTTGTCTATAAGAGAGAGGGAATAGGCCAAGCAAATTCAGTCTTTCCTGATAAGACAGATGCATCCAGCTTTGTCCGTCTGCCAGCTGCTCCAAACTCCTGTGAAGCTGCGTAGGCTTCCTGCCATCAAGGTCCTCCTCAGAAATTAGACGTTACAGACGTTTTTGCGTTGACAGGGAAATGTGGGAGATGAGAGCTTCCTTTAGGGCAGTATAAGGGGCTTCTATGGGTGTGAAATCTATGATGTCGCGGAGGTCAGTGGCGATATCCATTGGGTGTGCTGCCACGACATAGTGAAATTTCGTATCCTCTCATGTAATTTACTCGTATAGGATTAAAAGGTGAGACAGCGTGAATGGCAAATAAGGGCTAGATAAATAATCTGATCAATAAAAAGTAGAATGAGGATTAATCCGAATGGAACTATTTATGCACAGAAATGAGTTTTGAGTACTCGCTTCAATTCGTCATATATAAACCGACGTATTTGTTATAACATCAAAAGAGAAATTACATCTATCATATCATGTCGAAGTTAATGGAATCTCAGCAATCTAACTGTAACAGTACGACCAGCGACGGTACCTCATGGGGAAATGTCCGTCGCGTCGAGAATCTGCGTTCGCCCTACCTGCGCTTCCAGCCAACGACCAACAAAGCGTGCCAAAAGCGTAATTACCGCGAAAAATGTGAAGTTGATCCTTGTGGTTGTTGCGCATGTATCCAGATCAAGATAGAAGAACTCGAAAAGAAGCTTTCTGATTTAAGAACGCTCATGCAATAGAACTTCGATGACCAGAACTTTTCCTGTGATGAAGTAAAAGAAACGATGGACGAACTAAGACTCCTTAACTAAGAAGTTATAAAGTCCTCAATGTCTTCGTCAAAATCTATAAATGCAAGCTGGACGGCGTAGAGTACGGACAGTGCGCTTTTTGGCAGTCTCGAACAATAAGCCGAGGGTTCTAGAAAGTCCGTCGTCAGCACACCTGGATCCTTTTGGGCTTCGACGTCTCGTAAAGCTGCGCCGTCAGGAAAATAGTTCATTGTGCTGGCAGATCTGGTTGCCCGGGCAAAGTATATTTAATTTACCGACTTTGAACCGTATGGGCCAACGGTTTGACTACTCCTCCAACCTAGCTAGGGCCATCTTCAGTATATTTTCGCTTGCAGGGCCCTGGATGACACTCCGTGTTCTCAAATAGTCAGCGGACATTGCTGTTTCACAGTTTTAAAGCTCTTGCGCAATCACAACCGTATATTATGAGCTCGATTCCAGGTGTTGAGTTATTGCAACAGTTTTGTCATATAGGATTTTCCGTTCTGGAGTCCGTGTTGGGAGTTCGACAGCAAGTCTTGAATTTCCAGGAACTGCACCAATTCACTCCCAATGATCTCCTTCATAACTTTGCTGAAAATGCACGTCAGGCTTATGAGCCACTAATTTGTCGTTGGCGTTCTGCTACGATCTTTGTATAGTGGAATTATATGCAGCAGCTCCCAATACATAGGAAGTGTTTCAGTGTCAAATGACTTTTGAGAGAGCCAAAATTTGAAAACTACAGGATATGCCAGAAATCACACGAGGAACGCCAGCGAAAACACTAGTGAGTCAAAATACTCCCAGGTGTGTCACGCAGCAGCAGAAAGTAGTTGAAACACTTGTCAACTAAGTTACTTCGCCTAGCACCTGCCCTGTCAGTATGGAAATCATATAGAATTTATAAAGCCCGACTTTGTTATGACTGTCACTTGAAAAAAGTTTGGTACTCAGGCAGATGCTAGGCATTATCAGGAATCTAGTCCACACTTTCGCTATTGGTCACTGTACGACAGTTTGCTTTCACCTTTCACATTTTTTTGCCGAGAGCTGCCAAGTAAATTGCTAATACAAGTGTGGATAAGTCGAAGTGGAATGGAAAAGATGAAATGTTGCCCACAAGCCGTAAAATTCAAGCCAAGCTCACTGCCTTCAGAATAAGTCAGCAAAAGCAGGTTCGAAAGTGGGGCAGCAGGCGGAGTGGAGCGCATTGGATCTTTCCTCATTTCTTGGACAATAAACGGCTTAAATCTTTGAGGATTTGTTTGAATTGGCGCATGAAGTACGCGGCCGGTAGTTTTGATCACTGGTCGGTGTCCTTTCGTCGGCTTCTCGGTTTATGTGCGTATATTTTTACTTACACTGTCATAATTCACTTTTCTGAACAGGTCTATTACAATTTCATAGTTTGCTTTAACTTCGGCTGCACACGATGCGTAGAAGTATTTTTCTGATCCGCCACTATTAGAAGCCTCATGGAGCAATTAAGTGTCACAAGAAGCGCATAAAAATTAGGAAGTATTTAAGAGTTTCATGAGAAGTCGAGGACTTCGTAGCAAATCTGTTTCTGCTGAACCCGTATGGGCAACATGTTTGACAAGTTCGATAACCTAAGGAAATAGGTCAGCGAACCTGGGCAGATCAAACTTCTGGTGCCTGCTAACCGCTTGTATTTCAGCCAACCACGCATCTGGCAATAGGGGACTCAGAACGGTTGAACAAACATTATCACAGTTAAGATACAATATGCATTTAATACTACGCACAGGGTGTCCATGCGGCGGCGAAAGTTCATTCAGCTACAACTTTATGTTTGTATGATGTAGTCAAGTGCTCAGACCTTATCACCAAACACCCTGATAGCATTCTTTTCGCCTAAGGCTAGCCTGTTCGTGGCCCAGTATTGCGACTGACTGTATTTTTTTCAGCAGTCCTAGCCGACACTGTCCACGCGGGGACAGTAGGTTGACGCGCCTTCTCGGGCGAGTTGAGGGCGTTGTAGACTGAGGCGATTTAAGTCGCCAGACAGGGACCAGAATTTCGGGCAAAGGGCGTGCGTGCACCCTGCATGCGTGCGTACGCTCAAAGGCACCCCCAGGCGTGACGTGGAAAATGCACTCAGGAGGGGGTGCAGCAGAAAAGCTCCTTTCCTCGCACAGATCGAGTACTGACATCCAGTCAGGTTACTAGCCCGCAAGTCAAGGGTGGAAAAACCACATACCGACAACGGCTACAGCCTGAGCGGTGGAACATATGCAAAGAAAGTAGTTCCGTTCAGCAAAATTATCTTTCACCTGACATGTCTTTTGGGCCCTCGAGCAAAAATAGGTGGGCATAATTGCGCGAAAGACCCGTTAACAGGTTCGTTATCAATAGGTTTACAAGGGGAACCGTGAGCACTGGCAAACACGAACACAGCAAAACGTAAAGTCCTTCGGCCAATGGGGTCAAAGTTAAACGATAAAGCGGGGCTTACCAAGGCGTTTATCTTGACGGCCACCTTCCAAAAGCAGTGTTTACACCTCCATATGATCAGGAATCATCGGAAAAAGATAATTTTGAGAAGCGATGCTAAGGGGATACTAACCTTTGAACCCGGTCCCAGCTGCGAAAACCGCCAAATGCTCCGATGACTCGTCAATGCTAATTTCTTTGTCGGGTACCGGCCTATTTCGACCCATTTTCAGGAACTCCCCAGCCGGGGCCAGTTCTAGTAGACGGACGCCTAACCGTCTTGTACATTTGCGGATGCATGTGGCCCTGAGAATACGCTTGCAGAGTTGGAACATCTTATGGCACCTGAAAATCTGCTTAATGCGGGTATTATAGAAACCCGAGTAACTGCAAACATATCACACGCAACATTAGCCATGGGTGATTATTCCGTTCCCAGAGAAGACCGTAAAAGTAGCATTTATGTGAGAGACAGTGTCCTCAGTGTCAGCCACCACCTAAATCCCGGGAACCTCCCGACGAATGGATATTGTAGACTTCAAGATTTGCGCGGCATGGTCTCGTTACATGTCTGTCATAGTTCAGGCGCACTACCCACAGTTAGCATTCAACTCCTGGATACTATCTTCATGCACCAAGGGGGTTTTAGTTATCGCGTACGTAAATGCCCCGTTTATTAGCTGGGCGACCATCCGCGGTGGGCGGTGGAAAATTCACAACTAACATTTCTTCATTAAATTTACTTGAATAGGATAGTAGATATTTCCACGTGTTTTCGTACAACCCAGTTTCTATCCAGCTCCCACGTGGTGCTCTTGCCAGCCGACGAGGAGTTAGCCATCACTCCTGTAAGACCTCTGCTGTGTAAAAGCGACCATTATTTAGTATCCCTTTGCTTTGAGATTGTCTCCGATGGGTCTTATTGACATCTCAAGGACTTGAGGTCCTACCGGTGCGCAAACTGCGCTGCTCGAAAAACGCTGAGGCTTAAAATGGCACACGAGTCCTGATGAAATGCAGCATGGTCTCTGGATTTTCATGTGTCTCAAAAAGTGTTAACCGGTCCAAAAGCAGCATCAACTGCACAAAAAGCAACGGGAAACCTCCACAGATACCAAACAATTTTCTGAGACGTCTTATGGGGTTAGCCCAACAAGTACGCCCGTTTTTATCTTCTAAACAGTTGCAAATATAAAACGTAATCGAACCAATGAAAGTCAGCAGTCATCTGCTCATGGCATAACTATGGTCTCAGGACCGAATTCTACGTACAACCCTTCCGAAACTTTTTGTCTTAGCTCCTTTTCTACGCAGTATGTTTAATGCCAGTTTTTAAACAATCAGCGTTCTGAGCAATGAAGAAAAGCTCCGGCCACCTAACTTCCAAAAGGGATTTTAACTTGTCGTAAATTATCGTCCTACGGGTCTCAAAACTGTATTTTACATGACTGTTGGAAGTATTCTCCGGAAACTTAAATGTTCTCTCCTAAGGGAGCACACACCTACTCAGCACGGTCTCCCTCAAGGATATTCATGCCTTGCGAAGATACTTGGTAGAAGGCTTGATCGGCGAGATAGAGCCGGAATACTCCCTTTACTGTAATTGGTAGGACTGTAATCATACCCGGCCTAGCTGGCTTTCATGTTACTGCTGGCCACGCTTTTCACGTGCAACAACCTGTGCCACTGTGTCTGGATGGTTCGACCCAATCTTCGCAGTCAGCAAAAACAGAATACTGAAAGCCCGGAAGACATGCCTGTCTTGACGTTCTTTATCAAGCAATGTCTTCAGCCCATCTCTTCACCGTCTACTATTAGGCAGTGGTGTCAGACAAGGCACAGCAACACAAGACTCACGGACACGCGGCGAAGGGTATGCCCGAACCACCTCGATAGTCTTTCTTGGACGGTCTGAGTATCATCGCTATGTCGCGGATAGTGCGGTTTGCCTTATCAGAGACGAAATCGGCGTAGTATACTCGAACAATGGTTATTACCGAACAGTGTTTGGAAAATTTGAGTTTTCTTCATCTTACGCGCACAAATCAGCACTAACAACACAGAATGACGAACTAGACAGAATGCCTGGTAAATGTGAATGTTTGGTACAGCTGTGATCATGCCTGATCCAACCAACCTCCGTAATGTCGCAAATGACACCTCTCCATCCGTGAAAATCTGCGACAGTGGATTTGAAATGGTGATGGCGATATCGCGGCGGACTTGTAGTTACGTATGGCTTACAAAAACGCTGCTAATGTCATCAATTCGGCGACGATGTCACCCCCACAGTTCATTCGACGACACTTTGTAGCGTTGACGGAAGTATTGGTGGATCAAGCGATATCGTTAACTCGTAATTCATTTTTTAGGGAATCACAACTTGACGCTAGCAGGGCAATATCGTCAGTGTAGTCAGAACCATTCAGCCAACACCTAAGTTCAAGTTCGTAACCCTAATCGCGCACACCTCCAGCTACATTTTCCATCATAGGGACTGCGGATAAGCAGAATCGAAGGCCACAGCGACGTCAACAAAACAGACGACCGTCGATTGTTGGTAGCCATGGTGAAATTCAAGAATGTACCGCATTTATCGGTAGCCGGAAAAGCCGCCGTAGTTGTGTCTCTTCCCTGAGTCACGCACACTCTGTAACCGTTTGCAAATGGTAGCGGCAAGGACACATAGAAGAGACTTATGCTGTGGTAGTTCTCGCACCCTCTACCATCTCATTTATTGAGGGCATGCAAGAGGTTGGTTAAGCTCTAGTCATGAAAACGACCTTACCCCACGCATTTCCAACCATATGGGGCCAGGCTAACTGTGTCCACAATCCCTTTAGATTTCAGCCTGGATGTCATCTCCGACATCCTGTTTTCGCATAGTTTCAGTATTGCAGTGATTGCTTCCTCCTGAAATTGGAAGTCAATGATACTGCATAAGCTGGATGAAACCAGCTTGGGGAGGAAAACAGCGATAGGCTACTAGTTGTAGTTGAGAAGTCATACTCACGTCAGCGCTCCTTCTTGACCAAATTGTCAACAGCAAAGTCATCATTCACGTCGTCAGTGCAGAGAACCCATCACTAAATCAACGAATAAATTTCCAGTTGTCGAGTGTCCCTGGCTCTTGTGGCCTTGTCCGTATAGATCGTCACTCTTGCCCAGTATATTTTTGTCATCTCTGGCCGACTGCCGTCATTCCTGGGAGTGGACAGAAGGAGCCTACCTAGGAACGTACCTACCTATCTCGAACTACCTGGGCAGACATTTGTAAGAATCTTACGCAACTCCAGTCATTGCGACGTCGGGCGAATCCGAGAATTCCGTGGAGTGTCTAGCGGACCAAAGATTTCACCGATTACCACTTTATATTGCCTTAGTTTTCGACTCGGACTGCAGAACGGAACTGGATTTTTATGCTCAAATTCGGCTGTATTAGGCTATCGTAATTTTGCGGCACCAGGGCATCCTGCGTGCGGTACATTGGGCGCGGACGAGAGCTGAATTTCCAAGGTGCGTATGAGCGAAAACTGACCCATAGGTGTTGGGCGCATCTATCTGTTATCATGCATTTAGCTGAGAAACCTTGAGCTCAATAAATGCAGAAATCAGGCCAGCCGCCGGACTGCCGTTAGAATATCCAGTCGGAGAATGTTTGCGGCCGTGTTAGCAACATGTGTTGGTGGTAAATAACCAGTTTTAGTCCGCAAAGCCCAACGATTATCATATCGAGGGCCAAGCCCAGACGGTAGGTAAACTGCATGCGTGAAGAGTCCTCGGATTCAGTCTGGCCATTCTAGTCACCGGCGAAAATCAGCACATTTCGCTGACGGATTATTTCGACTAGTTTTTGCAGCTAGTAGTTGCCTTTATCGCGCTACTCGGCAACTAATACTGGCGTGTAGACAAACAACGGAGATGTTAATAAGGCGATCTTGCAGTACTCTCGTAGAGTATTGGCTGGTTTCCACGCAAGAAATACATACTTGAAGCACTCAGAGGTCGGTTGTCACAGCATCCCGGCGTCCAATACCAAGAGCACGTTCTCGAACTGGGCAGTCTAACTCGCGTACTGTTCGTTAACGCTACTGAGTCAGGGTTGCGGAGCACCCCGCTTCTCGCTGACGCCATAACATGTGTCGTAACGCGGAAATCGTTTTCTTGGCAATTTTGAGCCTATATGGGTCCACAACAGTCATGTGGGCTGAGGTTGTTAGTAATGCTCTTACCACAAGGCGACAACAGCAATCGAACTTGTTTGGGGTCGTCATGTCACAGTGGCAGTCTTGACACACTTAACTAGCGACTGTTTGCGGAAAAACACCAGTTCTGTGATTTTACTGATGACACATTTAGTTGGATTAGAGTTTCGTCTATAGTGGAATTTTCCGCGTTCGTGGTGGAAGGGCCACATCACGTGAGTTACGGATTTATAATGGGGTTACCAGAATGTTTCTGATAGTCCCAATGCTTTCCTTCGAATCGCTATTAACGGACAAGCTCTTGCCACCTGTTGTGAAGACAGAGAGTTCTTTTCTTTCCGAAGATGTTTTCAAGAACTCAGCGAGCAAAACTTTTGTGTGCTTTACGCAACCTTCGTTCAACTATATCTCATATACTGCACCAGAACGTACTCTCCTGCCTCAATCATAACGGCGCGATTTGCAATACCTAGTCCCAGGCAGCAAGGCGTGTCACTCTGCCCATGTTACGGCGTCCAAGAAATTAATTGATTGCCATGTGGAGATAAACGGACCAAAAAAGAAGAGTCTGCTGATTGGTGACTGGTTTCGTAGATGTCTCAACCACAGTGAAGAAAGTGTTAAGGCCGTATTTTTAAACGATAGACCGTCGTTGCCGACGATGTCTACCGTGTGCCCCACAGCAGAGTGGGGGCAGGGACAGTTGCGCGTAAATTCGTTTATGTGCGATATTAGCTTGCGCCTCATTTACCGTGTTCTTCCCTCTCTCCATGCTTGGTGTCTGGACAGAGCCAGGAAGACCAGCGGTGGAAGAGTGCGCATGTGGTTGGCACCGCGAAAACCCGCACTTAGGCGTACCACCACATCCCCTGGCCAACAGCGTTCACTGATTAGGATTTTACATAACGCCGGGGGCACCGCGGATCCTACCTGGCGCGGCGTGCGTCTGCAACTGGGCCTGCCGTCACACTTCCAGTGCTGGAATTTGCTATGAGTGCACATTCCCAATGACTCCTGCTGGACCCCGATCTAGCCCCTATGCTGATCCAGCGCATATACCGCATGGCTCATCTTAGGGGCACACACGGATTAGACCTCAACCCCGTCTGTCTCGTCTTGCGTAGCAACTTAAATTGTACTACAAGCAGTCGTCTATTCGTGCAGTTTCTGTCCCACCATGTGACTTGACGCACTGTCCACGGTTCCGGCAGTTCGGCCGTCGCAAGCGACGACGTCCGCAATGGGCGCCACTCGGCGGACTCAACGCCGATGACTTGCACGTGAATTATTTTATAGTAAGGCAGACTTGCACAACATCTACCGCACCCTCCCCCTCATACGCCAGACCCCGATGGCAAGACCGTGTCAGAACGACCGGAGGCGGCCTCGGGCGCAGTAGCCAACAAGACCAAGCAGCCCACCCACGCTTGCTACACACGACGTTGCCCCCACAGCATATGCCAGACTTTCATGAAGATGGCTCGAATCTCATGCGCGCGAGTGCCACGGCACCACCTTTCTCACGATGTTTTGTGGACTGATCTTTGAAGGCGGCCGGCCCAACATATCCCCGACTCGTAATAGCCAAATCTCTGATAGCACGCCCATGAAACAGTGTCAAGTTAGCCACACGGATTGTTGAAGGTACCAAGGGATGCAGTTTTTATCCTTACTCTCGAACGCAACTTGAAAGATTGGATTCATATTTACCACTCATAGAAGTAAAAGCTTTCTTGAGGCCTCTTCTCGCCACACTTTTCTGCAGAGTACAGGGAAACTAACTGCCGCATTATATGCATTTTCGCGCTTTTTTCATACGTGTCGTTCATGGAGAACAGTTAGTGCATGTCCTTGACAGTGCTGCCATGGCACCAGGAGCATATGTTTGATACACCGACTGCCTTTTAAAACAGTGTAAAGCCCAAGGACCGTACTGACATAGTAACCGTGAACTACCGTCGCATAGGTTCGCATGCCGTTGCTCCTGTTGTTGGGTTTCAACGAAACGAAGACCTAGAACAGACAACCTCAATCGACGCTTTTGGTTCAGCCCTTACCATAAAATTTCCAAACCTGGTGGAACCAGAGTTTAGCGAGACCACATAACTCAAGTCGTTTCAAGTAAGTACAAGTAGCTGTGAATTGATGCATGGTGGTTTTTTCTCCGATGTTTGAGTTCTTAAGTCAGCCGTTTACTGAAAGATGCTGTAGGGCTGTGAATATTTTTCTCACAGACTGGAATGCATGGGCCGATCGGGAGTTTATGGTGGTTTCTGCATTCGATCCTAATGTTGTTTCTGTCTTTATGATTCGATCTCAAGCTCCGAAATCCGAGCCAGGTGTTTAAAAATATGCTCTTCAACTTGTAATCAGAGGTACATACCCTTCCTGATTTAAAAGTAACCTCTCTCATCGAAAAGCCAACGTCGGCCTCTGCGCTTCATCCCTGCCCGGTTAGTAGCCCTGAACTCAGACAAGTAATGCCATGAAATGCGTTCACTGATAGGACTCTCGGACGATGTCAATGGGACTAGTAGATTGGTGCGAATTCCAATGTGCTCTGTGTGTTTTGGTGTAGTTATACTCGCAGCACTGTGAGGACTGGACACATCAACACCGGTTAGGCATTTAGCGGACATGCTTACGTCATGCGTTTTTTTTTTGAGAGAAAGTTATGCTTTATTTTGAAAATAACTTTCAAAACTTTCAGCAAAAACGGTTCTCCAGTACACAGTGATTACCATAGAGATTAACAGGTATTGGTCAGGTGGACATAATTATATATGAAGAAAAAAGGACTTTAAGGTGCAAGATCGAGTTTTAGTTTTTGTTTTTCAACATCTTTGCAGGTGAGATACCGGGCTAGAAATGGTAGTATGGAATTCCGATAGGCCGAAGTGCGGCAAGGGATGTGCCGGAAGCATCAACGCATGGGGCGTAAGGATTTTGCAGCCATTAACTCATTATGAAGGGGATGGACGGTGTCATTCAGAATTCGGTCAGCAAATTGCTCCACCGAGTTGAAGTGTCGCTGCACGATGATATCAACTAAAATATGATAGGAAACACCAGCAGCAGAGGCGAGCATTCGAATGACACGTTTAAAAATAATTAGATCTTTTTTAAGTAAAGCTGGAAAAATAACTGGAGAACAATAAAAAATGAGTGGAAGAATACAGCCATCTATGAATCCCCAGATTAAGGACTGGGGTGTGTGATATGAACGTAGACGACGAATGTAATAAACAAGTTTTTGAATTTTCGTTAAAAGGGTTTCCATATGAAGAGGAAAAGAGAGATTTGAGGATAAAGTAACACCTAGGTACCGGAAAGAAGATACCTCATTGGGAAAAATATCCAAAGGTTCAGGAATGGGAGAGGGTCACAATCGAAACACACACTGTACTGATTTCTGATTGTTGAGTAGGAGTCCATTATTCGAAGACCATGCGGAGACGTGATCTAAGCCATCCTTTAAAGACTGCAAATGAGTCAGGTTTTTGAGTGGGTGGCCTACGACCATGTCATCGGCATACTTAACATACAGGCAAGCGTTTGGCGATCTCAAATCATCAGTATGTAGGGAGAAAAGATGAGGGGATAAGATGGAACCTCTTAGTCCCTTTTGCCTTTGCCAATACACCCCATTCTGCATAATTACTTCTCGCTATGCGATTGCCTTTGAGGGCCGCAGACCGAACCCCAAAGCCCAATGAGACTAGTATGTCTCGAAAGCCGATCGGTGGACGCACCGCCAACATAGTTGATATTCCAAATTGAGACCGACAGGACTAGTCTGTAACTTAACGGTTAGAGTGCTGAACTAACCTTAGTTTAGTAACCAAAAGAACGCGGGCTCGAACCGCTGGTACACCTAAACCTCGGCTTGCGTATGGCTGGCTGATAGCAGCTAAGAAACCAAAAGCGGTTGTCCGGGTCTTCCTTCTTGGTACTTCTCCATGGTTACGAACCGTATGCTTTTAGTACATTTTCCTCATGGTTTTAAGCACAACCGTTGTCTCTACATTATGGTTCAAATAAGAAACCGTGACTTCTCAGCGTGATTTTGAATCTGTTTCGGACTGCCCCCCCCCCCTCCAAGCTTTTCCGCTCATTAAGTGTTTGTCCTGCTCCATCGCAGAATGATCACTGTGCTTGCTAATTTTTAGCCCGACTGCCTTATGGATACGCCAAGGCTTATTTTGGACAGTACTGATGGACAGAACGCCCAAGTGGCCACCGTCAGCCGCACTAGTTCGCCTCCTCCCTTGGACGCATTTAATCCACCTGTTGTGGCCGAGTATTGGTGCCACACACAGGTTCGTGTCACAAAGCTCAGGTACATTTGGACCATAAGCAACTTCAGCTTCTGTCGGGAGGAGCTTGGGGAAGTAGTTAAAAGCAGCGTCTTCTCCTCTGGACCAAATGACAAGCTGAAGTGGTAAGTGTTTATCTCTTTTTGGCTAAACGATGCGACCACTCGCAACCTCCTCATCCCGCCCCCTCCCCATACCCACGCTCTCCGTCGCCATGGAGAGCGGTTTCCCCCTGCATTTGATCCCGTCCGATTTTTTATCACGAGCATACTAGCGCCTTTTTAAAGCCGGTAATTGAGATCTTAGAGCTTAGGCAGCCATTTTTTCGCATTATAGACACCTGTCCCTCGATAATTTACCGGCAGAGGAGGAGTTTTGAATGCACCAGACTACTGTTCCATTCCCATAAATGAGTCCGCGAAGCAGTTACTGCGCACACAAAAAGTAGGTTAATAATAGTTAAACAAACCATGGGACCATTATAGGGGTAGCTAACGCACATTTAGCAATCGAGAAGCCTGTCGCCTTCTTTAATAATACAAACTGAACGTCTCCATAGCCTTCTAAACAGTTGCTAAATGCCTACCCGTCTGGTTAAGATGCACCCAAGATTTTCAATGCTACTCAACTCAGGATCGCCAGCTGACGAACATGTCTTCTTTTCGTCAGTATTTTGTGTAAGAGGTAACTGTCATCGTTTGTGCACAGAAAACTGGCGCATATCCATGCTGAGGCAGTCAGTCCACTCCAGTATTTTGGATATGCCGGGACATACGTAATTGTGTCCGAGAGCCACAGTCGTATCCAGCTTATGGGTTAGATCCTAATCTCTAAGTCGACAGTAATGGGTTATGCTTTGCCAGCCAACAGACAACATTTTTCATGGTGTACAGTAGGTGACCCAACTTATGAAATATGCCTAAAATAACAAAAAATCTCCTATCACTCGGAGTCCAGTCCAAGTACATCCATCAGAACACTAAACTAGTAATGAGCGACCTTCAGTTAGATGGAAACTCAAGAGCGCCATACGAAGCACTACTTCCTTGGTTAGAAATAACAATTTTCTTGAGGCGGAAATACTCAAAACACGGAACTTCGTGTCAAATGAGAGGACTTAATTTTTGAAGTAAGGTTAGCCTATCACTGCAAATAATGGTGTAAATAAGACGGCATACGTACAGTAGCACTAAAAAATTACTCTTCCTATTCATTTTTGCACATATCCTTCGGGAACTCGTGTGGTATCAAGTATGGCACGTAGTTAACTTTGTAAGGTCTCATGCGTTTTGACAACTTCTTGTGAGAATTCGATGTGATTTTTCGGTTGTGGTATTGTTCGAGATGTGGTTAAGTGAAACAAAGATGACCTCACTTAATTTCGTTGATGGAGACGGTGCAAAATACGTTTTCACGTGGTCGCACGTTGGGAGGCCGATCAGTGACTAACAAATTGAAACAGAATTGACAGGAGCAGTCAAAAGCGCACAATTTTCTGTGTATCAAGAGATTTTCTCTTTAGTAAAATTACTGCGTATTTTTTCGTGACGTTGAAGCCCGATGGGTTTCAGGGTTTCCTTGACATATCAGCGGATACTTTTGATTTTCAGTGTTCTTGATGGATAGGTTCTTTAGTTTATCTATCAAAACCTTTAAAGACATTTGAAAGCATTTTTGGAAGCAGTGATTTCTTTGGTGTTCTTTTTCGTGCAGATGAAACCTCGTCGCACATAAAAGGAACGTCTACAACGAAGGTCTGAGATAAATATGCAATTGATCAACGGGAAAGCCTGTTATAAGCGACCTTTAAAAAGTGCTTTAATATGGTATTTCGTCGACGAGTGCCCACGTGCTTCATCTTTTTCCAAGGTGCACTTAAGAAAAAAAAATTGGAACGTCTTGCCCGCCTTTTTACTCTAAAAATGCTGACATTTTTTGCCGCAGGCGAAAGAGCTTATTTTCTCATCCAGTCGGATCCATTTTCACCATCTGTGCCTTTTTGTAGACTGTCTTACAACTATAGATGCCCAACTGGGCGACCATATAAGCATGGAAATATCTCTTATACCGTGCCGTTTCCGTTTTTAAATTACGCGCAAGCAGACACTAGACGGCACAAAACGTATCTTACACCGTGCTTAAATTTTAAGTGGCCCCATGGTCATGGACCTTTTCACGGTTTTTGTCGAATACTCGCAAATGTCAGGAGGGAATGATACGTCTCAATAAGGTTTTACCTGCGAGTGTTGTTGCGGTATTTAGGGCGTAAAGTCACGCAGCTTTACAAATCCGAATTTTCAAAATCGGAAAGTCGTCTGTTCTTCTAAAAATGTGGTGGTTGATATTCTGCTTCATCTGACTTAAGCGGAGCAAAAAATCAATTGCCACGTGAAGCACATTTGATATGGTAACAGTTCCTAGCTTCGAGTACTGCCTTCTCTTAGAAAAACGCGCATTAATATACAAACTTGGTCTGTGACAATAATTAGCATGGGAAATTGTCTGAATATAAGGCAGCGTTGATTTCCGCTCAAGTTTGTTAACCATGTTTTATAGAATTGCTTGGTAACATATATTTCACAAAAAGGACTTTCCGGATCGGGTTAGGCAAAAAAGTAAATTGCCCATCATCTTAGGTGTCCCAAAGTAATTATCTCAATCTCCGTACCATGTCTCATCATGTAGGTCGCTTACTGCAATAGTTTTGTTTTTGACCTATTTTACGGTCTGAATAAAGCAGGGGTGACGAAGCATGCCGGATTAAGTGACGTCATAAAGTTTCTTGACCTCTTATTCAACTGCGTACAATCCACCCAGTCGTATTACCTCTTCATAGCCCGAGTATGTTTATTCATCACACCCGATAGTCTGCTAATCTCTCGACAAGCCCACACAGACGTCGTCTTCTAGGGTCACCCACCATACGGCGAGGCATGCTTGACTGCGCGTGGGCCGTCAATTGTTGCCAGCCGAAGGAAAAGTTCGAAGCTCTGGGCCTGCTCTCAACAGATGGAACTGTGCAGTCGCTGAGCCACGTTTATTTTGCTCCACTGAAGGTCACCGTATGTGAACAAAAGTGGTTTATTTACGTCACTTGGGCCGTTGGACTTTGTCTCCAACCTCCCCTCCCCCCCTTGGAAACAAAGTCCGATAATGCAGGGCTATGCAGATTTCTCGGTCTGTCGAATCATGATCGGCATCTCTGATCACTCCTGTCATTACCGTAAAGGCTTCACATTTGTATTTAAAGTCGTATGACTGATGGAAATTTGTTTCCCTGGAGTGAGTGGGGCGTTCTTTCTACGAAGCTAGTTTTTTTAATGGTACTGGGGTGCTTTTTGTCATGAAGTCCGCGATTATTCTTTATTCTGCCACGCATGCCTCCCTCACAGTCACCCGCCGTCACCCTTAGACCTCTTGACGCTGTTCCCCTGTTTGGCTGTTTTCCTTCTGATTGTTAGAAATCTGGTTGCTCCCGTTTTGATATTTGTTTTCCAATTTGTGGACTGACTTGCTAGCCACGCCTAAGGGTTCAGGCTCTGTGGTTCCGCGTTATTACCCGGCGACTTCGCAAAACGCCGACGCTGCTTTTATGAGGCCTTGTCCATGTTGTCTGGTTGAAAACGAGACTGGACATCAGGAGGGTTGTAATTCATGAGAGCATGATTTGTAAGTGTTTAACCCGGGTATACCTTTTCGTGAGCTGCAGTGGGGCAGTACTTGTACGTGAGACGGCTGCGATCATGCCTGATCTAGCCGGCCTTGATGATGTCACGAACTGTACCTCTCCACGCTTGACGATCCGCGGCAGCAGATCTGCACAGCTCAACCCATTCCCTTCGCCACCGACGTAGGCCGAATACCGAAGGTCCAAGAACCACCTCCATGTCTTGACGAACTTTGTCGAGCCAGGTTTTGAACTGACCCCCTCTTCGACGCCTCCAGTGGGGCAACGGTGCTGGATCGAGGGCAGTAACACCGAGCTCCTGAGGTGGACGACGAAGAACATACCCGAACCCCCTCAGTCGTCTTTCTTGGATGGCCTGAGTTATCCTTGCGATGTTGTCGCAGCGAGCGTGGACTGTCTCATCCGAGACAGTTTTCGCTCGTCCTCTACGCGCAAAGCCCAGCATTCACAACCGTAGAGAAGGACAAACCGGACAGATGCATGGTACACGCGAAGCTTAGTAGCGATGGAGAGGTCACGTCGGATCCGTAGGCATTTCCGAAGGCTTGAGAAAACCCAGCGGGCAGCATCGATTCGGGAGACGATGTCGCCCTTACTCTGTCCATTAGGCAGCAGCCTCGCCCCGAGGTATTTAAAACTGCCTACTTCAAGTTGATAGCCATCAATCCCGAGGGGCAGTGCTTGTTTGTACAGCAATGGCTTCCCACGCAAATAGCAACATCATTATTTGTTACTCGCCTTCTACTTCTTACACTGGTCTCCGCAGCATTGTTGCGGTTTCAATCGTTCTCAAGTGGCCGTAGGAGTTTGCGTCCTTTCCCCCTGAATGGTCCGATGGTTTTCTGCGCGTTTCGTCTCGATCAGACCGTTGTCCATCACTGCCGCGCCGTACGGTTCTCTGATATCCCTCCACGCTTTACTGACTCCGTTCTCGTTTTCCCTGCACGTAGTGTATGGTCACGGTCCGATTTCAGTTTTTCGTACCATCAGTATGGTGGCTCTTCATACCTGTTACTTCTTTTTGCGTTATTATTTGTGTAATGCGGCGCCTGGTATCCAGGGTTACATTCTCTCTGTGTGCCGCACGGGACTTCCTAGGCATAAGTCTAGGTTTACTAACGCTTACTCCGTCAATGACTCAGTGCACCACAGCTTAGCCTTGCACTTCGTCTACGTTGCCAGGGTTGCGTACTGGATACGCCTCTACAAGGTCATCTACCTCGGCAGAACACTTTTCGCCACGCAGAGTGTGGTTTGCTCAAACTGCTCTATTCGGTACCGAGAACGCGCGGCTGCTGCGAAAGACACTGACTTGCCGCTTGGTGTTTAGCATCTTTCTACGTCGCTCCCCTTGAAAATGTCATTTAGTGGTGTTCTTCGGTTGCCTTGCCATCCCATTACAGGCAGTGTTCATCAGTATTGCCTCTCCAACCCGTGTGTTCTACATTTCCCTGCCGCCTGTCAATCCATACGATCATGCCTCTTTTTCTGTCACGCCGTTCAAGAAGACACGATATGAGTGGATTGCAGGACATGCGAAGTCGTAATATGTTCAGGCAATGTGGTATTCCGTGCCCAGGAATTTTAACTTGCAGCCAGACCATGTCCATCACCTTCCCTCACTGGCTTGTTGGTATTCTGCAGGTACCCTTCCTATATTGCTCTAAAAATGTCACTTTTTGTTCTCTATCGACGCACCACTTAGTGATGCTCTTTAAATCGAGGGCTCAGCTACGCCAGTTGAGATTCGTATTGCCAATCAGATGCACAGGAAACTAGGATGGCTGTTTCTGGATTATTTACCGTCACGGGGCAACTCAGCCCGGAACTTTAAACCCGAGCTCTTCGGCTGCTAAACACTGGGTCAGTCAGCTCCAGACCGGAGCTGCTGTGAGGCAGAGCTGAAATGCCAATTTCCGTCCTGAACTGGCGAGAGTTCGATGAACTCTACTCCTACCCAACTACTTTTCTCGCCGACCTTTGTACTTTGCTTTTTGTTTCTTCCCAGTGTAGCGCAGCTTGCTTTTCCCTGGGTTCCTCTCCTTGTAGCTAGCCTGCGTGTTGTAGGTAGTAGAGCTTCCTGGCTCTCAGCATTCAGCATTTATTAGCCCTATTTTCAGTCCAACGTCCCAAGCAAGTCCGGCCGGCATCAAGGTGCCTTATAGACATCACTGACCAGTCACTGCGATTCCTAACTCTACCTGCGCTTCTCCTTCTTATCCCCCTTGTCCTTATCTTCACTTTAACCAGGTGTCTACGAATAAACCCCAAGGGTCTGGACGAGGAGAGTCGAGAGTACCTTTCACTATATCTCCTCTTGGTTAATTGTGGCACCAAGAGCGAGGCTCGGGCCAAGTTCAAGTTCTCCATCCTAAATGCCAAACGGGAGGAGACCAAGGCCATGGGTAGGTTGTTAGTACTTGCCCCGCATTTTGGCACGTTGCTTGTTTTTTTTCTCACTGGAACAAGTTCACCCCCAGAGCTAGAAGCCAGGCCAGAAGACGTGCGGGATAGCGCGAGTGATTAATAATTAAGTAGTAGCATTGGCAGACAGCGATATGGTGAGAATCGCCTGTCCTGCACAGTGACCCCATGATAGCCGACCACGGACAGAGTGACTGAAATAAACTGGCCTGTAGGAAATCTGGATACGGATAAACATGCCGAATACAGAATCAGCTTACTAGTCAGCAATTATTCATTCAGTCCGGAACTCGAACCAGCCACTGAAGAGTCTCCAACGCAAGCCATGGGGCTTGATGATGGTAGAGCTGGTGATCGAAGCTGTGAGGGATGCGGCGGAGACAGAGCTCAACAAAAAGGCCCGAACAGAACATTATTACGAGGGAAATGTCGCATAAGTGCCAAGCTCTTTCCTCCGTGACGCTTGTTTTTTTCTTCTCGTCTTAGAAAGCCAACGGGCCTATCGTTTCGTGCAGGGTAAGGACTGGGGCTTCAAGAAGTTCATCCGCCGCGACGTGCTAATGGACGAGGCCAGTGGACTGCTGCCCAATGATCGCCTCACTCTCGTCTGCGAGGTCTGTGTCTTTGTAAATGTGTCACCACTCAGTGCAGTTTTTGTGACTCCATTTGCCCTTCGACGGCGGCCTTGTTTTTGTGGTTTATTTCATAGTTTCATAAGTCTGTCCAACAGTGTGTGGTCCCACCCCTTTTTTTCCTCGAAGGCCCAGGCAGTGACTGATGCTACGTGACATCGCAGTAGTTTATACTAGCCGAGCTGCTTAGCTCGTTTTGTGTTATTTGGTTGAAACGGTTGGACACCACTTCCGACTTCCTGCGGGAGGAAGGATTGCTAGAAGTTGCTCCGTCGCAATCGATGAAGAATCTCACTGTCCAAGGGAGGCCGCATCGGTGACTCCCACATGAATTCATTTGTAGTAAGCCGGACTTGTAACGCATCCTCATAACTTGCATCTTCCCATGCCTGCCATGATCATCGTTCCAATGACAGTACAGGGGCAACTCGCTCAGGGACAAACGCGAGCATAGTGATTGAGAAATGTAAATGGTGCCTACACGCATACCACACAACCTCATTCCTCACCACACAAAGCAGGGAATCTCGGATCCTACAAAAAACGAGGGTACTAGCGGCCAACTTTGAAAGGATCCATTGCAGCCCAACCTTCTTCCTGAGCAGGACGGGGTTGTCCCGTTGTGAAAGACCATCTAGATCACTGCTGCTACCTTGTTGTAGTCTTAAACTCGTCATAGTTATATTCTAGACAGGAATACACTGTGTTGTCGCGAAGAAAGCTACCTCAGTGGCAACCTCCCTCTCAGCAAATTGCGTCCGAGTCAACCGACGGGGGACGTGATTGGGCGTATTGGCTGTACGCGTGGTGGACGAGCGAAAACTGGAGATATTTGACCACCACTGCTTGAGGACTATCTTTCAAGTGAAGTACACCGAATTCGTCAGACAGTCCGCGCTCACTGCGACAACATCGCAAGTATAACCCAGGCCATCCCAGAAAGGCGACTCGCGGAGACGGCGCAGCCCTACCGGCACATGATACAAAACAACATGCGTCCCATTTTGATCTAGCGGTGCAGCCTATTTATTGGACAGTGGAACGCGACACGACACAACCGGCAGTTGGTCTACCAGACATGCTTTCCTTCCCGCCCCGCCCACAGTAGATGCGCTGTCAGATTAGCTGCGAAAGTCTGGTATGACGTGTACTGTACTACCAGGGCCTGGCAGTTAGTTGAATTCCATCTGACAAACCGACCTCGTTTGGATTTACTAAGCGCACAGGATACCCTGAATCCTGGAACTCTATCTCGTTAGGTCTAGTTCGGATGAAAATGGTTTCGTATGTGATGCGGGCGACGGGTGTTTTTGCATACGGGCGTCTTGCAGCTCAGACCTATTGGTCAGTGCTACTGCCGATAGTTGTGAATAAAACGACCCAGCCTCAGCCCTGTCTAAAAGTACAACGGACTGGATCACCTCGGAGATTCGCAGGAAAAAAAAACAATAAGAGTCGATTTCAACTTCGCCAACAGATGTACTTAGCAATATTGTTGGCGGTTAATGTTAAGCCACGACTTGGCTAAAATTCTCTAACCACACCACCCTACTCTTCGCTCTTTTAAATTAATCAGGGTTACTGTATAATTAACCGTAGTGGTTAATGTCGACTGAACTCACAACTTCTTCTCTCTTTGGTATCCCGCACAGATTTCAGTTGTCGGCGAAACCCTCTCTGACAGTGGCCAGGTGAACAATCAACCAATCACAGTTCCCGAATGCCGTCTCAACGAGGACATTGGTACCCTGCTTTTCAAACAACTCCTCACGGACGTCACACTTGTTGTGGTCTCTTCACAGCCATCAGGCACCCAGTCGGCTGAGAAGGCTTGTCCTGTCTGTTGTTCATGTGCCGACCGACTACTAACTTGTTCCGACCCCGCCAGGAGCGATTCCCAACAGAAGAGCTCTTCCGCCCCGGAGGGTGATGCTGACACTGACGGCGAAGAGGCCGCGAGGAGGGATTTAAGACCCGGAGACGAGGAAACAGATGAAAACGAGGACGCAGAAGAGGAGGAGGATGTTGGCTCGATAAACATGCTGGAGGGATATGCGGACGAGGCCTCTACTCCCTTTGCTCTAGCTGTTGGTGCCGGAGACTACGATGAAGTATCCGTTCGGGATGGTGGTGGTGATGACAGTGGTCACGCGGCGGATGTGAGCACTCCGGGAGGGGAGCTCTCTGACGCTCAGGCGGGCTTCGAGGAGTCCTCCGGCAACGCAGATGTCCTTTACGATGGTGACGGTGTCTCCTCCCTACGCGCGGTTGCCCCTTCCACCTGTCGTCCCAATAGCAATCAGACGACAGCCAATGAGGCACTCTCTACCGCGGATGCCGTGCCTCCCACACCCTACCGAAAGCTCACATCAGAGGACTCTTCCCTATCCTCTTCCTCGTCAGCCTCTTCTCATAACATGGCGGCGACCCCCTCTCTGCCCTCAAATCCAGCCTCGTCAGCATTTCGCCAACTCACCGCAACCCACCACCACCACCATCAGCAGCAAGCCTTTCCTCTTGCGGACCACCGCCACCAACAGGCATCCGTAACAAACGCAGGACAACAGCAGAGCAAGCCAGCTGGTGTGTCCGCCTCTTCCTCATCCTCACCCGCCACCCGGATCATATCCCCCCTGACGAAGCGACCTTGCACCTGCAGCAACTGTTCCCACTCCTTTCCCGCTGCTCTTGAGGTCCTCGCTTCTTCGGAAGGTACTGTCTCACGTCTTTGAGTTCCTATCTCGTTCAGAGACTTTTATTCTGACCCCGTCGTTAAAAATACGTACACAGGTGGTGTGCGTGGCTGCACAGTCATCCTCGTCCTTCTGACCCGTTATGTTGTCGTTGATTAGAATCCTGATCGCTTGCTGTGTGGACCAGGGGGTGTGGAGTAGAGCGCCAGACTGCGGGATCGACCGTGCCATCCACCTGCGCCCTCCCCCGCGTCCGGTCTTTTTGACTCTGTCTATACACCTTGTTCAGACGGGGTAGGAGGAGGCGAGAGTGCGGTATATGCTGTGCGAGTCTATCACTAAACCAATTCACGCCCAAGTCACCGTCCCTGCTTTCACCTTGCTGTGGAGCACACGGTGCCTATCGTTGGCAACGATGGTCGAACTGTCGTACATGTGTATGAAAAGCATCCCACGAGGCCATTGACGCAACCAGATCAGGAAAGAGTAATTCATCGCCGTGCATTCTGTGGGCCACATGTATACAGCAAAAACAGTCTGCACACTGGTCAGTAATCTTTGACGTCATAAGGACAACTTTCCATCTTTATTTTTAGCGCAACAGCCACCCCTGACACCTCCGTGTGCCTGTTCAGTCTCCACAACGGCCGCCCCCACGGCGGTCCAACCAGGTTGCTGGGCGACCGCTAACGCCCCCTCAGCTTCCCCTGTCATGGGCGGCGGCGGCGGCGGGGGTCATCAATCTGCCTCAGCGGTGGTAGGTAGCAGTACCGGTGGTTCCACCGCCGCCCCCTCAGCCGCCACTCGCACCCTTTCTCGCCCTCTGAAGCCCGAAGAAACGGCAAGGTCTGGCCCTTGTCGATCGGCACACCCACGCGTCGCGGCCGCTCGCTCGTCGCACGTCCCCCGACCAGCCTCCGCTGCAGCCAAACAGTCGGCTTCCTATCTCGCATCCTCAGCGGCTGTCGCCAGTTCCAGCGCCTCCGCATCGTCTCAGTCGGCCGGTGCCACCTGCATCTGTGGCCGTTCAACCACCACCACCACCATCACTCCCACCTCTGCCAAGAGCACGACTAACGGCGGCGTCACTCTGCGTCAGTTCTCCGCACACAAGGCCATCCTGGCTGCTCGGAGTCCGGTGTTTGCAGCAATGTTCGAGCACAGCATGGAGGAGTCACGGGTGAATCGAGTTCAGATAACGGACATTGAGCCCGATACTCTGGCTGAGGTACTGCGCTTCGTGTACACCGGCCAGGTAGCCGGCCTTGACCGAATGGCCCAAGAGCTGCTTGCGGCTGCTGACAAGGTAAGTCACTGGGGACTGGTAGATCGCGCGTGGTACTTTGAGTGTTTTAGGCCGTTTTGTTGGGGAGTTTTCGTTAGCACCACAGCGCTACTTCTTTAGCCGCCATGGCTGTGAGCTGGATTCGTCCGGCTTTCAAGTCGAATTGTCTTCACGCTGAAGAAGCGTACAAATGTAGAGGCCGCCTTTACAGTAAGGACCTTTGTCGCCGGATGTGCCATCAGTACTGTCAGTGAGACAAGTTTTTTCTATGTTTATGCCTAAAACACCTACTGAACTCGCCGCAGCTAGACTTCTTCGGACAGTAAGGACATCCAAATGTCTCACTGTGAGCACCCTTCATAGACTCCTGAAAGTTACGGCTTCAGCGCATTGAACGCCAGCCCTCTTCACCCCTTTGGTGTCAGCGAGACTGCGGTCTGATGCGAACAGTTGTCTTTCTAGCCTGACAGTTCGGTCAACATTGCATGCAAGCGTATTTCTCAAAAGTATACATGCCCAAGAATTATCACCGACAGGGATGAAGGGCACTAAAATGAATGTTTCCGGCTCATCTTCCATCACCAACTAACTACTGACTGGAATCCGCATTCAGTTGGTTATTGAATCGAATTCTCTACCAGTAAGATCCTAGGCTCCTGTCCCGTCGATTGCGAGGTAAATAGAAAGCCCTGTAATCAAGATAGATTTGGTGTCAAATAGCAAGACCGGAAAGACTAAACTCTGTGGTCGTTTATTTTCATGTGCTTTCCCTGCAGATACTCACGTCTGCCTTGTTTTTAACATACCTTCCTAACAGTATCAACTCGAACGACTGAAGGCAATGTGTGAGGAGGCTCTTGTCGAGAGCCTGACCGTCGAAACGGCATGTGATATTCTCAGTCTTGCAGACGTCCACAGCGCTGAACAGCTCAAAGCGCACACCCTAGACTTCATTATGCTGTAAGTCGCTCCCTGTCATTACCAGACATATTCTCCGACGTTCTTCTCCGCTTTCTGATAACTTACTCTGTCACTCTAGTCCCTTCCCTCGCTGCCACCGGATGCACCTTTTTGCCCACATCTGACAGTCGTCATGTCTGATTTGGCCAGCTCCCCCCCTCCCACCCCCGCATCATCACACAAACGCTTCCCACATGGTTGTGCGGGGTTACTCTTTTGACAGCTGCAGAATCTCATGGCAACCAACAGCTGCTCCGTCTCATCGTGTCCGCAGGCACCTGCGCTGGCCGTAGCGAGACTTGTGATGATGTACGCATGTGTAGGCTCTCAATGCCCTCATTGGAAGGCTGACCGGCTCCGACAGTGGACCGGTGTCTGGGAGAGGGAAGAGAGAAAATGAGGCCGCGTCCACACGACACTCAGTTCGTATTCTTCACTATAAACCATCTGACGCGCTTGAATCTATGGCGATGCGCCAAAAACCGTGGTTTGGAAGGCTGCCAACTGACGGGATAACTCGCTCCTCCTCTTAGGACGGTGAGCCAGGCTGCAACGGTCCCTTCTTAATGTGACCCCCATGGCACCTGCAGTCAGTTCGGGCCCGAGCCTCCCCCCCCCCTCATTCCTGCACGAAATCCAGATTTGTTCGCGGACCAGACGTGTGTGTGGCACGCGCAGACGGGCTGTTTGGCTTTGTCAGCCACTGCGCCGATCCCTCCCCCGATCTTCTTGACACCGGGCTGAGGAAGGAGAAAGTGCGTTTGATGCAGGGCAACTCACCGTCCCCCGCGTCCACTCGGTGGACATGGTCGGTAAGGGCGGTCGGATTGTGGTGTGTAGAACGGTCGACGTCGTTTCCTGGGCTAGTCTACAGGCGAATCCTTCGATGTCGCACTCGGACACGATCGTGTGCAGATGAGTGTTGCAGATGTTGCACCTATGGCGCACTGACTGAGTGCTTGTTTGACCAACAGAATGGAATCTAGAAGAGCTGGCGCCACGAGTAGAGCCCCCTGTGGAACCTTAAGTGTATCTAGTAGGGTTTCGTAGTTCCTCCCATGAGATGAATTCCCAAATAATAGTGGGGTGTCTGTTAGAGGTCCTGGTTGTCGCACGGCGAAGTTGTTTCTCAGATACCTTTGCAACCCTGATTACAAATCCCTTCCATTTGAATTCTAATATTCTGGAACTCATTGAGCACTGTCAACTGTTACCTAGAAGTTCCCATCCTTTTGTCGTAAGAAGGTGCTACCTAGCATGAATTTTTTCCCCTGATTTTCCTTGAACTTATAAATCCAAACACATGTTTAAAAAGTACACGAAGCGGTCGTTGTACTCATCTGGCAGCTAATCACGCGCTGCCAGAAAAGGGGCATCCTGTGGTTTAAGAATGTAACTATGAGATTTATTTAGGCCGTTAAATGTTCTTTCATGCAGCATCGTATCTGCCCGTTTATTAATAAGTCATGTACACTTTTTCAAGGGCCTCCCTCAGTTTTTGTCGGAGAAAGAAATGACTTTGAGTTACGTGCAGTTATCTTGAGTTCAGACATCACTGTGGTGGCAGCCATTCCCATGAGATCTGTAACTGTTTTCTTCGAAATGTCTTTCATATGAAGTTGGTATTTTTGTAGCGTGCTATAACTTACCTCGAGTGTGAGCATTTGCCAGGATAGATACGGGACAGAGCCCGGGTGGGAGTGAGGGATGTTGGATTCCGAGCATTGTCTCATAGGCTGTGGATGCTCTTATTGTTGCCGTGTTACTACGAAGGGCACTTTTCTTGATTCGAAACACTATAAAATGGAGTGCGGTAGACGCGACGCAAGTCGTCTCCTATTATGAATGAATTTGCGCGCAGGCCTACGTTTCTATTCTCACCCCGCTGTGGAGCACACGACGGATATCGTCCGTCTCGACGGTCGAATTGTCGATTGGGTGCCGGTAGTCCTGATTTTTTTATGGCCGGAGCTCATAGCTGCTTATCTTTTTCAGGCATGCTCAGGAGGTCTGCGACTCCGATGGCTACGATCGATTGGTCCGTCAACGTCCACACCTCCTCAATGAGTGTTTTCGCACCCTTGCCTGTCAACAACTGCCCCTCCGCTGCTGGTCCCGAAAACGCCCGAGGCCCTCTTGAATGAGACTTAACATCCAGCCTCCCTCCTGCTGTAGGCAAATCTTTCAGTCCTTACTAACGAACGCCGTCATGCTTTGCCGTCTTCTGTCCTGCTCGGCCTCTCCCCACCTCCTCTTCTGCAGCACGTAGATTTAAAAAATCCCATCTGCTGTCGGAGGTCGACGAACAGGATTTGAATCTCGGTGGCGCACCCCCCACGCACAAGCACCAGTGACCCCTACCACCTTTGTTGTCGCTGGGGCAGCTCTCTTTCACTTCTCACACTTCTCCCCTTTTCGTTTTGTAGTATACAGGCACCTCCTGCATTCATACTTTTGTGGCATCTTACCAACCAGCTCAGCCTCTCATACTTGTCTGTATGTTTAAGTGCTTTATCTGAGAAACGGTCTCGTGGTCTACTTTTGCCCTCCGGCTATCTAAAGTGGCTTCAAAGTCACGTACTCCTTTCGTTTGTTCATCTTGATCTCTGGTTCTTTGCACATGTACGTGGCTCCCGCTGCCGCTACTGCTTGTGATTTTTGCAATATATACATATACAGAGGTTTTCACTTGGTAGAATATATTATTGGTCAGGTCATGCTGGCTCCTACCCCGTCATTTTGACTGCTTACGTGCCCGTGATGATATATGTAGGACATTATTCAGCCTGTCCCCCCCCCCTTGGTGGTTCACCGCACCACGACGATCGATCTGAGGCGAACTCCCCAACGGACTTGGACATGGTTTCACGTTATCACCGAAGAATAAAGGGCCTAGGGTGCGCCCAGAGTCAGCTTTTATCACTTTGCGTTTTGCTTATTCGATGCCGCGAAGTCGTTGCCTGTCTGTCAGCCTGGCCGGCCTTTACTGGCCGCGTCCACAGGCGGCTGATGGCGGAATGACATTCAGTGAAGACTAGTTTCGAAGTGTCGGGTCGGGATCAGTAGCGACAATATAGGCGAGATGCGGAGTACAAGGGTTCTGTGGACCGGCTGTCGGCTAGGCGACAGGCGCTAAATGTCATTAGGCAAGTTCTATCCTCATCGGCTGCGCTGCCAGGTGATCACCCATCGGGTTGCGGTTTAGAGGTCCGCCTCGCGATAAATCCCGGGGTCCTCGTGCAGATTCCTATGTCGCGGGCGCCGTGTGGAAACGGACACACGAGGTCTCGGGCCATTATGAGGGATAATACGTATGCTGTCTCTTAACTAAGCACGCTGGCGATGTGGTTGTTAGATAACCTCTCAAAAATCGGATACATCTCTGCAGGATGGTCTTGACCACTGCTTGAGGACCATCCTTCGAGTGAAGTTCACCGACTTCGTCTCAAATGAGACAGTCCGCGCTCGCTGCGACAACATCTCAAGGATAACTCAGGCCATCCAATAAAGACGACTGAGGTGGTTCGGGCATGTTCTTCGTCGTCCACCTCAGGAGCTTAGTGTTACTGCCCTCGATCCGGCACCGTTGCCCCATTGGAGGCGTCGAAGAGGGGATCAATTCAAAACCTGGCTCGACACTGTCCGTCAAGACATGGAGGTGGTTCTTGGACCTTCGGTATGCGGTCTCCGTCGTTGGCGAAGGGAATGGGTTGAGCTGTGGAGATCTGCTGCCGCGGATCGTCACGCGTGGAGAGGTACAGTTCGGGACATCATCGAGGCCGGCTAGATCAGGCATGATCGCAGCTGTATCAAGTACAAGTAAGTAAGATGGTCTTGACCATGTCCCAGTATGGTCGTAGGAAAATGGTCTCGTTCCGAATAGTTAAAAATCGGTCCAGTGTACTTTCCGACAGCGACCCCCTCCTAGTTCTGAGTCATTTGACATCCTTCCCGACGAGGCATCCTGTTTCAAGTGCCTTGGTGTTGCTTTATCATTAAATCTTTTTCCCTGCATATTGAGACCCTTTTTGCCAAAGTTTGTAAACTTCTTTATTACATTCGTCGTTCACACTCCTACCACACACTCAGCCCTTAGTCCGACGATTAATAGATGCCTGCATTCTCCCTCTTATTCTTTATTGGTCTCCTGTCATTATTCACGCTTTGTTCAAAAAAGATCCGTTAATTTTAAAACGAGTCCTCCGAATGCTCTCTTCTGCTACCGGTGTTCCTTATCTCTCTTTAGTCGACATTATCCTACAGCGACATTTCAAAACGGTCAGGCAACTTGCTGGTCAAATTCTAGATGATGTTGTCCATCCCTTGCATTCTGATCCAATCTCTGCGCAGTCCTCCTGTCTCGTGAGCCGTGGCCTTCGACATATATCTTTTGCCGTTTCTGGCTCGCTAGCTTACATACGTGTGAAGTTGTCTCTTTCAGTGCAAGCCTTTTTCTCTCTTGGATAATTTAAATTATATTCTGTCCACAGTGAATGGAGCCCCTTTTGCTGAAAATTTTGAATCTACACTTCAAATTAGAGAGAATTCATCCCCCCTCTTCCTAACCCACTCTCCCACACGGTTGACCCCGCGCCTCACTCACCCGCACACCGTCCAGCGCGGAAAGCCCGAGGGGGGATGGAACTGTGTGATATATGATAGATGGTGGGCGGAGGGGTTTGAAACCATTAAAGGGGTGCTTGGGAATATTTAAGCATATTAGTTTAGCTGCTTGCTCTCTGGCTTTGCTCTCGTTTGTAGGTCTTTCTATTAAGCAGTAGAAGATGGTGCGGGAGAAGATGCGGTCACCGGAACAAGGATTTTATTGGCCTGGAGTTTCGGGTTCTCACTCGAACCCATCATCAGAGACGGTCGCAGATGGCGTAGTCTAATCTCCCGTGCGCACGCTATCGGCTGCCTGCTCGAAGTCTTGTATTTTGGACAGGTGGCGGAAGATGCCATAACGCCCGCACACGAGCTTAGCTTGTTTGTCATACAGACTCTGAGATCCTCTCGCGTTGCAGAAGCATCCCCTTGCGGGACGCGCTGCGTTGCATTATGCCCGCAGCTGGGACCAGCGGTTGAAGCATTCTTCCGGCCAGCTGGAACTTCCCCCACAACTCACTCGAAGCCATCCGTCATAGTAGCTCTGCAGGTTGGTTCCTGAGACCGGGATGACCTATTTGCGGCTTCTCAGCCGCGGTCAGCCAGTCCTATCCGATTCTAGGCTCGTAGGGCCTGAGACTCTAACCCAAGTTCTATAATCATCGGACGGCATTGAGCCATGGACCCATTGTCCCCTAAGTTGTGATCAGAAATACCGGCTACTTTTGGCTATCAACGACAGCCGCAGCTTCACGGCCCGGGGGACAATTGTTGTTGGCGTGCCCCCAGCTGCCTAGCAAGGATCGTCCCACTTTTGAATATTCTTGTCAATCGTTCCAATTCGACACGTGCTGCTACGAGAGCTACGCCTCAAATCATGTGAGCACGTCTTTTTCAGAATCTAGAAGTTGGTGGCTTGGAAAGGAAGTGGACACTAAAGAATTGGTAAAATGCGAATCAAAAATGCATGTGCAGTTTTATTTTGAATACCGGCAAGCTAATTATTGCCCGATTTCAAGTGGAGCGCTAAGTGTATCCTCAGAAGCAAAGTAAGGGAACATTTTGAAGCAGAGTAAAAAGACGAACTTACGGGCGTTGTAAAGCTCGTTCACAAGTGGAAGATCCGGGCTGGAATTACTAAGAATTTGGAAGCAAAGACTAGCCTCAAGTCAGCTGACTGACATTCCGTAATGCGGGTAGAGCTTTCGAACATTTTCAATCATACTGCGCCTAGAGGCACTCACCAGACCAAAAAATAACAGGTCTTTAAGATTATTAGACAGAGGAGCACGCGGCAACGTCTCAGTTTCGCTTACCAGTGGAAAGAAAAAGTGTGCGATATGAAGCCGCCTACTCGCGCAGCCTTGGTGAAACTGTGATCGATTTGAGGAGATAGATCTTGTGGTAGTGGGGGACACACCGATCGTGCTACGGGACTCACTCGTCCTGGGGCTCTCTCTCTCGACCCCCGCCAGTAGCCGCCCAGCGGCGGGTAATGTAGGCAGAATAGCATCACCCACAAAGACAAGTGGGACTGGGAGGGCCATTTCAGGCTTATGAACCGTCGTCAGCCAGTCGTGCACAACCCCGATGTGTGCAACACCTGGGCCTCGATCCGGCGACCTGTTGGTTAGAAGTCCAGCGCTTACAACCACTGAATGTGCCTCTACCATTGTGTATACCTGATCACAAACGACAGAACACCTGTTCTGTGGCGTTGGACGTCTAACCAACAGGTCGCGGGATCAAGCCCTAACTGTTGCACACCTCGGGGTTATGTGTGACTGGCGGACGACGGCAAATAAACCAGAAATGACCATCCCAGTCTTCCTCGTCTTTGTCAACAATATCTTTCTGAGATGGATCTAATCCATGGAGTTGTGGGGAGGGTGTTGCTTTGCCCAAAAGAGTGCCCAAGTTTGAGTTCTGCCATTTTGGTATTTCCTTACTGATGCTTCCTTGCTGAGCCTTCGCACCGTTCCTCCCAACCGCTCGATATCCGACGTGCTGTTCAACGAGTTTGCATTCTGTCGTGCATTCTGTCCAACTACGCCATTTCCTGGACCATTGGGAGGGCTCGTTACAGTTTTGATGCTGTGGAGTCCACATCCGAACACCAGTTGACTGATCTACACTGCATTGACGATATCGCCTTGCTAAACTGAATCATTGTGATCTACAGTCTGTGGTGTCACGGACGAATGAAGTCATTGTTTCGGTCAGTTTATCCATGAACGCAACCCTGACCTGAAGAGGCCACCCCTGGGATTAGTGACTGTCAGCTCGGGGTGGCTGCTGTTCAGTGGACAAAATAAGGACGATATTGTCTCCCGAATCGGTGCTGCCCTAGAAAGTGCCTATGAACCCGACGTGACGTCTTCATCACCACGAAGACCCGTGCATCCATCCGTTCAGTCCTCTTCTATGGTTGTGAATGCTGGACTTTGCACACGGAAGGTGAGCGAAAACTGGACATAATTGACCACCGCTTCGAGTGAAGTATACCGACTTCGTATCAAATGAGACAGTCCTCACCCGCGGCAACAACATCGCGAGGATATTTCATGCCACCCAAGAAAGACGACTGAGGTAGTTTGGACACGTTTCCCGTCGTCCACCCCACGAGATAGGTGTTGCCGCCATCGATCCGGCGCCGCTGTCCACCTGAAGGCGTTGGAGAAGTCAACCCAAAACCTGTCTCGACAGGGTTCATCCAGACATGGAAGTGGTTCTCGGACCTTCAGTATTTTGTTTCCATCACTGGCGGGGATGATGAGTCGAGCTGCCGCAGATCCTCCCGCGTGGAGTGGTACAATACGTGACATCTCGAGACCAGCTAGACCAAGCATGACCACATCCTCACCTAGTACAAGTAAGTACACGTCTGTGTTCAGACGGGTTTAGAAATGAACAAATTGAGCAGGCTGTATTCTCATTTTCTCATCAATGAACAAGCGAACTGAGAGAAAATATATGTAGTGGAGTTGTAATTACGACAAATATTCTCGGTCTTCAAAGTACCTATCAGGTAGCATCGTAAAAGTTGCCGGAGGGTCTAGCTTCCCTGGCAATTACGTCGCCCTGGGAATAATGTGATCTCGATTCTCGAATGGCGTGCACAGCCTAGAGGACATTCAGTCAGAGGCGCCAAAAAACTCCGAAATCAGCCAATCAACTCACGTGACGGTCTCTCTTTTACGCCAACATCATCCTAGTGGAGAACGCGCGTGCAGGCGAAGAGACGGTCGACTCGTCTGGGAGTCTGACCACCACCACCACCACCACCACCACCACCACCCCCACCACCAGCACCACCACCACCCCCACCACCAGCACCAGCACCACCACCACCACCACCACCACCACTGAGCTTCTGTACAGAATGCAGTACTTGTACCAGTGTCTTTCCCATTCTCCTTCAGGGTGGGATTGGACCGTGATTGTCGCGGCCTCTGAGTGCATTCACTGCTTAGACGTTGCAAGGACACTGCGTTCGGGGATCAACACATAATGCGCCACACAGGGAGGACAAATGCGTGAGACATGTTTTGTACAAAACATTTCAGACAAAACTGCTACGCCCACGCTTTCCTCACTAGCGGTGTGAGAGAACCAGGATGCCAGGTGTAGCACATGGTGCTGTACTATGTCTTATTCAGCCGGGAACATTTTTGACCTCTTTGATGTCAGGACATTCTATATCTCTGTAGTTAAAGAGCGATTATATCAATAATAAAGTCGAGGATGCAAGATTACAAGATACCATTACTGACCTCATCTTCTACGGTCGGTGTGTGAACGATATCTTCTGACTGGCGGATGATACCACCGATACCGAGGACTTTGTCCAAAAGTTTAACAGCGCGCACCCCTCGCTAAAGTTCACTGCAGAAACCGAGGCAAATAACGAAATTGCGTTTTTCGATGCCCTTTTACACAGGCACGAGGCTGGGTCTATCCAGTGCAGGGTGCTCCGAAAGAAAACCTGAACGGGACAATAAATTTACTTTCAGAAGAGAGAGTGGCGAGTGAACGTTCCTTTCGGTAAATTCTCATCAGGCCAATACAATTACATAGAGGGGGGTACAGTGAGTGAAACAAAATCGATAAAAGTTAGGTTTTAAATTACAGGCTCGGCAAGAGCGGAAGGGCGCCGAAAGTTGTATGGGGTTAGTCAACCTTTGACCACGGTAAGCGCGGAGCCTGAACCAGGTTCTTTTGG